>BSBK01012046.1:0-341506 GCA_027943335.1 Chamaecyparis obtusa
AAATAGGGCGCACGCCAAATAGGGCATGCACCCTATTTGAAGGCTTGTATTTTACCAAGCCTAAGGCTTGGATTTGCTTTGGAGATCCAACCCAAAGGCTTGGATGTATAAGCCATGAGTTTGACGTGAATTCAAAGAACATTAGAAAAAACCTTCACTTTTTGTGTGTGCTCTCTATCTAGTTTTACACGTGATTCGATAACGAAAAAATCAAACAATGTGAGATTATTGGTCTCTGAGTTAGCTATCTAAACATATAATTTATTTCCAAAAATGATAATTTTAAGCCTATCAACATTAATTTCCATTGAATGTATGTCAATTTTTTATCAAAAACCAATGTGTAGTATTTTTGGGTATAGATTTTGCTTCGTTTGTCAAAATTTGCAAAAACTTAGTTTTTTAGAAAATAGACACCATTTATACACACTTTAAAAAAATAAAATTGATTTTTGACTAATTTTGAATGATTTCTAGGGGGAGCACGCCCAAATTTCATGTGTTTTGGGATGTCTAAGTTCAAAAAGTCATAGAAATTCATACATTCATAAAAAAAATTAGCAGAAAAATTTGAGGTAAACTACATGGTGTTAGCTAACTTCTCACTGGAGCGATTAAATAATTTCAAAAAATAAGTTTACATTTTAGGGGGAGCACAACAGGTGCTATGTTATTTTTTTCACAATAAAATAGTACCACTTTTTGTGTTCCCCCTAGTTGAAGGCCTTAATCTTCACCGTTTTTCAAATAAAATTAGTATTTTAGAAACTAGATTTAGAGTACTACAACTCTTGTTGTTGTTGTGTTTTGAAATATTGAGTCAAACTATCTTCAATTTGTTATTGAAGTTCAGAGTTTGCTGATTTCAGGAAAAAAGTGGCATCTTAAACCCCCTTTTGGTACCCCATCTTTGTGCACATACCCATATCCACATCTATTTGGATGATTAAACTGTTTAATTTACTGGATACCTAATCAACATTATCATTTTCTTCTTTTATTCATTCATTTGGAGTTGTATTTAGAGGTAGATATTTGTTGTTGATTTCATGTTTATCTGTTACGTATGTTATTTACTGTAGAAAAATAGAATCATCCATGAATTTAGAAAGAAAGAAGAAGATTCGCTACTAATTATGAGGATTAATAAAAACAAATTTCTATAACAAGGCTTCAGAATACAAATAAATACCTGTGATGTCTTATCTAAAATATCGAAAGCTTTTCAGTGGCCTAATAAGAACTTATCTTGCTTTTCTTTTTGTACTTTCTTGAAGTGTGATTTGTCTCTTATGTTTTTTGATTGGCTTTTCGGCTTATATTTTCTTTTCTATACCTCAAAATCAGAGAGCGTATGATTGTCTTCTTTTCTTTCATCATTATATTTGTATATATCAATATTCAAATTGAAATGGTCCTTTTTTTTTTCAAGGATGGACCCTCTATGAGATTGTTAAATATGCTCCTTGCATAACTGGACTACATATAAAGAGGCCTTGAAGACAAATCCTATTTTGGCATAGATGGTGATAATTGGTGCTGTTTATTCCTTGGGAGATTGGATTGCACAATTCTGTATCTTAAAACACTTCTCGTCAAAAAATCACGTAGATATAAATCTCAGCCAATCTAGAACCCTATTAAACCTTTTTCTAGTCTTAAATTTATTTCTATCAATGCGATCTGGATTACTCGGAGGGAAAAATATTAGCTAAGAATTCAAAATAAGTACTTGTATCCATAATATGACAATTTTTTCAATAATAAGAAAACTAAAAAAGGCAAAAGCAGAGCATCAATAAAAGAGAAAAAGAAAAGTACAAACTAAAATGAAATTTTTTTATGTACCAAAATGACCAAAGTAAATCAATGAGACTCAGAAAGTAAATGGGTTAGGATATTGAGTCAGTGTTAAGAAAAATTCCAAGAGCAATAAAAGTAATTTAATAGAACAAAAAATGAGAGATCTCTAACTAAAGAAGGTGAATCTAAAACTAGTAATACCTCAAACAAGTTTAACAACACAAATACAGATAACATTGAAACAAAAGACAATAAATGAAACCATGCAATAGAAGCCTAGCCTATTAGAAGCTAAAGGAGGCCAAACTTTCAGTCCTAGGATGAAGATCAAACCTGGTTATGAACATCGATGAGCTTGTCTGGTTGCTTTTTTTTAAACCAAAAATTAGTATTAGTCTATTTTTTGACCTTTACACAACACTGTGCTTGACGAGAATGCTATGCATTCGAAAACCACTTCGTCAAACTATCGTGGATATTTCAACTAATCAATGGTCTCAATTTCAACCCTTACAATAGTAGAATTGACGAGAATGCTATGCATTTGACATCTTATTCTTCCAATTCCAAGGGATTGATTCAGTGGATAATTCGACCACCTTATATAGTCAAAATTTTGACTATTATTTTCCATGTAGATTAATCAATGAAAAAAGATCAACGATATTTTTTGGTCGTCTGTTCGACCAATTGGTGTAGAAAATTTGACTATATTCTCGTCAAAAAATAGGGTAAAATTTACTAGTGAGTCTAGATGATCGGTAGATAGAGTGGTCACAATTAAGTTCTGGTTATGTTAAAGGAAATATATGAGGTGTGGTCTTAGGCAGACTATCAACATGGTGAGAGTAAAGTGTGGTCGTGATCACAAACTATGTTGGTTGATTAGTGAGAGAGTTTTTTTGTTGACACAGTCTTGCAGACTGGTAAGACCACCTGTGTTCTTAAGCATCAACTAGAAGATTTCATATCGTTAAGTGGTATAGATTTTGTGATGACATTTGGTGTTATGCTGACATGTAATTATAGTTATAGAATGATGAGTGGCATTTCTTGGGATCGATGCCATAATTCAAGAAAGAGTTAAGGTAGTGCATTGTTGTCAAAATGTATTTGACTATCTTGGAGATATAACCATGAATATTTTAGTTTGAGATGATGTGGTCTAAGGAATGTACTTTTATATTCTCTGTCATTTTGATACATGGTTATTGCACGGGAAGAATTTGAATTTTATTTTAGTCGGTGCTATAATTATATTTAAAGAGTATTGCTTGTATTGAAAAAGGTAGTTGGTGATTTGGCATGTATGATATTGTAAGGTTTGTGATAAATATTGGTGATATCAATTAGAGTTGCGATCTAAGATCAGATATAGACAAAATTATGAGTAGTTACATTGTGAAAAAAATGGATTAGATTTGATAGGCAATCAATGTTGTATCATAATCATTCACTTGTTGTTCCCTAGCAGTTGCGGAAAGAAAATCCCTTCACTAGGTGAACCTTAACATGTTTCTCACTATAAATACCTTAACTAGGTGAGCTCTAAATAGAGTCCTAAAATCCTCTTGTGAGGTAGATCTTTGCATCTATATGATTCTAGTTCTAACAAGGTACTAGTCACTCCTAACTAGGTGAACCCTTAGAAAGCGTAATTGTAAGCTCCTAACAGTAGTGATCTTGTGGGTATCATCTCCACCATGGTTTTTCCCTCTAACCAAGGGTTTCTAGGAAAAAATCATTTTGTCATGTGTGATTATTTTGTGGTTTCTTGATATTGTTATCTTTTATTTTCTTATATAAATTATACGCTTTGTACTTTGGAAGTTATTGCTGAAGTTATTTGGACCGGTGCTTGAATTAGTCTTTAATACACTTTTAGCTATTTAACCCCCCTCTTAGTACCTATTAATTATAATAGATGAACCTAGATTAATCTATACAACTTGGCTATCATATCTTTTTTGAAATCCATGATTTCATTTATCTTTCTCTTGAGGTCATATTGATTGTTTTAACATCAAGGCTATTGCAAATATTATCTCTTTATTTTCCTCCTTAGAGTGAATTAAATTATAGGGCTCTTTAATATTCTCGCCAATGCTAGCCCAATTATCAACTCTGGTGAAGAGGCCATCAACCACCTCCAAAATTCTCAATTCATGGTTATCTTTTGACCAGTCCCAAGTCTTAGCATTAGATTTCACTAGGGCGTCAAGTTTATTGATCTTCTTCTTCACTGTATACATCTTGGCTAAAAATCATTTCATGATTTAACTCTACCTATTATAAAGCACACAAATATTGTTAACTTCTTCCATAATTATCAAATAATTAGACACATCAATCTTATCTAGAGACAACAAGGGAATGGTTAGCGGAAGTAGTAAGGGTGAGATGGTTCATGTCTTAGATTCTTTTGGGGTGCATTATTAGGTGTCCACTCTAACTCATAGACTACATGTGCTATGAATCCTTTAAAACTTCATGAATCTTCTTAGGACACACCTTTTTATTACTATAATTTTTCATTTTTTCCATTCTTTGGGGATTCACGTTCATCTCATAAATAGGGGGCATGAGTCCTAAGGGATGAGGTATCTTTACAATTTTGAAGATAGAAAGATCAACATAGAGATTGGGATTACCTAAGGTGGAAGGAATAGGGAAAATAAAAGGAGAGAGGGATAAGAAAAAGTTTTATAATCTGAGGATAAGATTGTGATGAAGGGGAATCCGACCCTTCACCTTAGTGACAATAATAGATTAGGAAAGTGAAGAGAAAATCCAAAAAGGAAAATTTCTCTCAATCCCATGGTAGAAATGACTCAACATTAGATATAAATGATAGTGGAATTTTTCATACCTTCTAGTGCAATCTATTTGATGAGAAGTAGATAAAAATCCTTCTACTCCTTTGACACTTCTTATTTATTAAAACCATTTCGGAGCCGAGAGGTTTTCTCCCTAAGACCAAGAAATATTTTAAATTCTAACTTGTAATGGCCTTTTATATTCCTAAGGAGACGCATACCTTCTACAATCAAAAAATTGAATATATAAATAATCTCCACAAATACTATAAAGGAGATGCCACCAATGGAAATAGAGCCCTTATCCCATGCTTTAGAAAAACTTTTAGATAAAACTATATCAAAACCCTTCATTTCTTTGACATAGTTGGCCAAATTACCATCAACTAGAATCAGCCAAAGAATAGGATCATTTTTTAACTCATCACAATTATCAAATTTAGTTTGTATGATTTCACCCCCCACAATGTTATACAAGAAGAAAAAATGCAGAAACCAAATAGAGAAAAACAAGGAGTACTAGAGACTAGGGTATTCCTTTGACACCAAGTTTTGAAAATATTAGAAATTCTTCCCTAAAAAATTGGCATTTCCAATACATCAGAATTTAAAAGAGTTGTATGATAGCCCATCATTATTAAAATATTGAATGAGCCTTCCATCAACATGTATGGGTTGATCCTAGGAAATAGCAATGGGAGCATTATCAGGGATGTGCAAGGAAAACCACATTAAATAATGCAATGAAGTGCTTGTAGGATGCTAAATAGTTTGTTAAGATTTTTTCATCCATGAGGGTTTGTCTAATTTAAACTTGAGCCAATTGAGGAAATATATTTATACTTTTTGATATTATGTGATAAACTACCCAACTTGGAGATGATTTCCCACTTAATATCATGATGACATTCTTGGCTCCACCTTCAGTAATGAGCTTCTAAAAACCATTTTATAAGGCCAAATCAATTTTATGATATTCTACTACCACCTCAACAAAATTGCTACTTGAAAATCCCAGGTTAGTCATATAGGCTAAACTTAGATTCCTTTAATCATATTTTATAAAACCACCCTGACTTTCGAAACTGATTCTAGATAGATTAAGTATTGAATTTAATATAAATTTATTTAAATAATATAATTACTATGTTAAATTCTTGTTTTCATAATTAAAAAAAAATTAGTATTTTTTAATATGTGGAGAGAGAGAGAGAGAGACAGAGACAGAGACAGAGACAGAGACAGAGACAGAGATAGAGACAGAGAGACAAAGAGAGTGATGCAGGGGCATTCTAGGGTACTCGGTAAATTTGCATGGTGGTGTGTTGAAATAGGTTCTGTGTTACTTGGTTGCAGCTTTAACCAACGGGCTCAGTTATTGAAGGGAGCTCAGTCGCTGAAGGAACTTGGTAAAATGTCTGGCACTCAATGGAACTTGTGCTCGGTGATGCTTGTGGTGCTTGGTCAATGCAATTTCTCAGTGATGCCTATGTTTCTCAGTGATGCTTGGAATGCTCGGTTGTCTCACTGGTACTTGGTTATTTCTCTAGTACTAGGTAGTTCTGGTTTACCGACTAGAGTTCTTGGGGTTCTGGTTGGCCAACTTGATGTATTCAATGTTGGTATCTTTTGTTGTATTCTCCTATGCAAATCTAGAGGCCAACATGGAGAATTAATTATTTGTAAGGATATTTGAGAGCTGACTATTGTTGCATTTAATATTTGTTTGTAGTGGAAGCCAACTTGGCTTAGAAGTTAATTATTTCTTCCAGCCGACTTGTGGTTGAGGAAATGTATTTAAAGAGGGCTTAAGTAGTTGTTTAAGAAGTAGATTGGTAGAAGGGAGTCAATGATTGACAAGGATAACAATTGGATCCTACAAGATCTTGAAGATTAGATTGTTTATTTGATAATTGTAATAGCAGAGCTAGTGGTTTGCATGCTTGGAGACAAGGATATTGTTTGGAGGCTTGCGAGCTCAAGTTCAGATCAGTTGCTGATTTGTTTTAGAGTTGGACTAGCTAGGAGATTGTAGAATTACTTTTGTAAGTGAACGTATTTGGCCCTAACCCGGAAGGCCTTACAACTAGGCATGTTAATGAAATTTTTATTGAAATAGTATCTTGTTGTGTTATTCTGCATTGTTGGTGTTTGGCTACAAGTTTGGACTATCCTTTATTGGATTATCCTTAGTTGTATTGTGTTAGGTGGTATTAGAGCTTGAGGTTCTTGAGTGTGTAAACCGATCTTTGAGTTGAGGTTGTTTACACTAGGACCTTGTTTGGTGATTTATTGCTTTGGGTTTTTGAAGATCTTGAAGGATGCCTCTGAGAAGATTGGACCCTAGAGTGATTGCAGATCTCTGTGATATTATGGAAGAAAAGATTGCAGAGAAGGTTAAAGTTGATTTCAGATCTGAGATTGAATTGATGAAGAATGACATGATCGCTAAGGTCATGAGAGCTATTTATGGTATGCCAAGGAATCTTGGTACTAAAGATGGTTATGAGGAAGATGCTGAAGACTTTGAAGCTATTGGATCTAGTGGAGATGACCAAAGAGATAGATCTGGCGAAGACATAACTAGTCAATTGCATAGATCTAGAGCTCGGTTAAGTACTAGTTATCGAATGGAAGTTTCTACTTTCTTTGGTACTTTGAGACCTGAGGATTTGATTGATTAGATTGGTGAATTAGAAGACTTCTTTGAGCTTAAAGAAATCAAAGATCCTCTTAGAGTAAGATTGGCACATACTAAGTTGAAAGAATATGCTTCTCTTTTGTGGAAATAATTACAAAGAGATAGGGAAGATGAACGTGAAATGAAGATCAATTAGTGGAGGTTGATGGTGACTAAATTGAAAGCTAAGTTCATACTTGCTGAATATGAGCTTGACTTATTTAAGAAGTTACATAATTTGAAGAAAAAAGATTTGACTATGGAAGACTATATCGAGCAATTCTATAAGTTGACTATTCGGTCTGGACATAAAGAACTCAATAAGGAAAATGTAGCTCATTATGTGAATGGTTTGAGATTCAATATTCATGATGAGCTTGGTATGCTGAAGATTGATTCAGTGGAAGATGCTTATCAGTATGCTCTCAAGGAAGAAGATAAGTTGAAAAGGAGACAACATGGTAATTCCTAAGGGAAGGAGAAGCTAGATCACTCGGTGAAGGATAAACCGACTGTTGAAGATGAACCAAAGCCTATGGAGCCAAAGAAGAAGACAAGTAGGGTTATCTTTAAAGGGACTTGTTATAATTGTGGTGAAGAAGGACATAGATCTTTTGAGTGTACATAGAAGAAATTTAGTGACCCAAGGACTGCTGTGGTTAATGAGAATATTCAGAATGAACCTGAATCTGAGAACTTTCTGGTTCAGAGAATACTGCTTGGTGCAAAGGAGGAACCTAGTCAGAGGAGTAACTTGTTTAGAACTCAGTGCAAGTCAGGAGGTAAACTTTGTGATGTAATTGTGGATAGTGGTAGTACTGATAACCTTATAGCTGAAGATATGGTTCAGAAACTTGGTTTCAAGAGATAAGACATCCTTATCCTTACAAGATTGGTTGGTTGCAAGATGTTTATGCTCTATAAGTGAGGGAGTAGTGTCTTGTTGATTTTTAGATTGGCCAGTATAAGGATCAAGTGTTGTGTGATATTGTGGAGATGAATAGTTGTCACATATTGCTCGGTAGACCTTGGCAGTATGATTGCAAAGCTATGTATGACTGTTTCAAGAATGTATTTATTGTTGAGAAGAATGACATGAAGCTTTCCCTGATGCCTTTGCTAAATACAACACTCGGTAGGAGAAACCTAAGATTTGGTAGCCGAGATGAGTTGAAGAATTCTGAAGGGATTGATGAGTATGGAGAATATACATGTGTATTATCAAGAAAGGATTTGAAAAGACAAAGGAAGCATAAGTGGTAGAGTATGCAAGGTGAAGACTTCAAGGGCTTGTATGTGAAGAGCTAGATCAGGGTTTATGTGTTGAATCCTAGAAGATGTTCTTCTAGCCTATGAGAACATCTTTTCAAGCCTAGGGTGTCTGATGCAGGGGAATTCTAGAGTACTTAGAAAATCTTCATGGTGGTGTGTTGAAATGGGTTTTGTGTTATGTATTGTATCTTTAACTGATGGTCTCGATTATTAAAGGGAGCTCAGTTGCCGAAGGAGCTTAGTAAAACCTCTGACACTCAATGGAACTTGTGCTCAGTGATGCTTGTGGTTCTGAATCGATGTGCTTGATCGGCAATGCTTGTGTTTCTCGGTGATGCTTGGCGTGCTCATTTTTTTCACTAGTACTCGGTTGTTTCTCCGGTGCTCAGTAGTTTTGGTTTACCAATTGGAGTTTTGGGGGTTTTGGTTGGCCGACTTGATGTATTCAATGTTGGTATCTTTTATTGTATTCTCCTATGTAGATCTAGAGGCTGACATGGAGAATTAATTATTAGTAAAGCTATTTGAGAGCTGATTGTTGTTGCATTTAATATTTGTTAATTGTAGAGGAATCCAACTTGGCTTAGGAGTTAATTATTTCTTCTAGCCGACTTGTGGTTAAGGAAATGTATCTAAGGAGGGCTTAGGTTGTTGTTTAAGAAGCAGATTGGTAGAAGGGAGTCAGTGATTGACAAGGATAATAGTTGGATCCTGCGAGATCTTGATAATCAGATTGTTTATTTGATAATAGTAATAGCGGAGCTAGTGGTTTGCATGCTTGGAGACAAGGAGATTTCTTGGAGGCTTGCGAGCTCAAGTTCAGATCTACCTTTGGGTTTCCATCAGTTGCTGATTTGTTTCAGAGCTGGACTAGCAAGGAGATTGCAAAAATACTTTTGTAAGTGAATGTATTTGGCCCTAACCTGGAATGCCTTATAGTTGGGCATGTTAATGAAAATTCTCTTGAAACATTATCTTTTTGTGTTATTCCACATTGTTGGTGTTTGATTGCAAGTTTGGACTGTCCTTTAGTGGATCCTCTGACCTTGACTGCGTTAGAGAGAGAGAGAGAGAGAGAGAGAGAGAGAGAGAGAGAGAGAGAGGCATGTTAATGAAAACTCTCTTGAAACATTATCTTATTGTGTTATTCCACATTGTTGGTGTTTGGCTGCAAGTTTGGACTATCCTTTATTGGATCCTCTGACCTTGACTGCGTCAGAGAGAGAGAGAGAGAGAGAGAGAGAGAGAGAGAGGAAATGCCTCTAATATATATATATATATATTTAATAGATTATTAAATTCTAAGACGTAATTATGATCAAACTTTATGATGCTTCCAGAGATAACATAAAGTGGTGAATTCAATTATAGTTAAACTTTCCAATGTGTTTAATGTACGCATTCAAGTGATTGTGTTCTAATGCAATTATAATTGGTATTTATAAATTTAGTTTCTATAGTATGAAAAATTAAGATTTAGTAGGTGTTATCTTTAATCTTTGGTTGATAACATACTCCCTAGAGTAAATTCACAAAAATAAACTTGTAAATTCATAAATTTTGATGTAATTTGACTTTTTATATCTTATATTTTCTTTCTTTAATAATAGAATAATAAGATGATTTCTTCCCTAAATTAAATTTTACTTGCATTTTGTAATGTCATAATGATAAACTATAATGACGTTAATTAAATAGAAATTAAAAAATATTAAAGAAAATATTTTTTAATTTAATTTTATAAAATTAAAATACATATTATACAAAATATCAAAAGAAATATATTATAGATTTTTTATATAAAGAATTTATATAAAAAATATTTTTTTTGAAAAAAGTGGTAAGCCACTGAACTTTTATAAATAAAACTGAAATACAAAGAAAGGGAATCCAAGATGGAAAACTAAAAATGAGCCACCCTACCACCCACTAATTTAAGAAACCATAACAACTTGAGGTCGTAACCCAACATTTTGAGGTTTCCATTAATTCATGAAACCAAAAGATATAATCTTAGAAACTAGAAACATAGAATAAACTACATATGATAAATATAAGAGAGAGAGCATGAATTGGAACTATGATAATTGCATGAGATAAAATTTTACCAAGAGCTTCCAAAGGATAGTGAGTAGAAAGGAAGAAGAGGAAAGAAGAAATCTAGAAAATAAAAAAGACTCAAAAAATATTGTAGCTGAAATCTCTAAGTCGTGAGAAAGGGGTTCGTCAAGGATCGCAAAAGTGGCATCAAGAATCTCGTGAAGTATAAATCCAAAAAACAAAACTAAGATTATGATTATTGTAAGAGAGAAATTCTCTTTATTCCCACTATAGTCAAGGACAAAAAATAAATACTCGATAACTTAGAGACAAAAAAGGAAGTATTAAGAGTCACCAAATAGGGAAAAAAGAAGCCAAGAAAATCTACCAATGAATCAATACAAAAAAATAGATGAGATCCATCATTATAAAAATATTATGACTTATATAGTGTATAAATCAGCCTATAGTGCATAATGACATGAATTCTATAACATGTATTGATTTATGTATGGCATAGGGAAAATGTTATATCCAAGAATCAAGAAAAGTCATAAAAACAATATTTCTATTTCTTTAGAAGAAATCTTTAAAGAAATTTCCATTAGTCCATCAAATCAACAACTAGAATATTTTGAAAACCTCACAAAAGACCACAAAACACTACATAAGAAGAACCCCAACCAGCGTACTTAAAATCACAGAACAAAAAGATGAAGCCATCTAATGTATTATACCTGTAATCATATTTCTTAATGACTTGTAAATGATTCTCATTAATATATAAACATATGTTGGTTTAGTTAAAGTTATTGGTCTTAAAGATTTCCAAAATTATTGTTGTCCTGTTATTGACTTGCTTCTTTCCCTATACCCTACATCATAAGGGAGCTGAAGGTAGACATAGTGGGTTCTTGGCTCGGTGAGTCTGTACTCCCAGCCTAACCTCTTACCTACTCTCCTCCCTCCTGTTATGAAGAGAGATATCTAGGAATTTCAGAATTTGAAAGTTTATGGAATTCACACCTTCACCATATTGGAGTGTTAAGGCAGACATGGTGGAGTATGGGCTCTCTAGCCTACCCTCTTACCCACTCTCCTTCCTCCAATTATGATTCAAGCTATTAATTCCTAGCTTAAGATTAGATTGATTAATTTGCTTGGTATTATTTAATTATTCAGCAACTAAGGAATGCATGAGGTAGATGATATTAAATTAAACTTACTATCTTGATAATATTTATCTATGACATATTCCTTTGAAATTTCTTATAGCATATATACGTACCTGGTCTTTTCTCCCTCTAAAACGTATGTTACTTATCCTCTTTATACATCCTCAATGTGTTCCCTGAAGGTATGATCTCTGCTATACTCTCTCTTTCGGATTGAGTGGTGATGGTCCCGTGTAAGCCCCTTAAAATTACGGTTCCCTAGCTTCCGTTAGATTGTGCTCTTGTCGCTTATGCTCCTTTCAATTCCTTTACTTGTCATCCTCCCGATGCCTATCCTTCCTCCGTTGAATGATAACATATACTCAATCACGGAGTTACTTGAGGCATCAGATTGCTTCAGCCCGGGAGATGTTTTCGATAACACATATGTCCTTTATTTTATTTATTTATTTTTATTGAGAATCATTTATTAATCATTTCTCTTTAGCTTAGAGCCAAGGTCTGAGGGGTATCCATTCCGCCAAAGTCACCCGGGGCACGATCCCGGCCTCATCCCTTTTAAAGACTTCTTCTCGCTAGGCATGCGCCTAGTGAGATTTGAACCCTGGTGGGCTCAATGAGAACCGTTGAGCTTCACCGCTAGGCCAACCAACTATTGACATATGTCCCTTATTCGATAATAATCATTTGTTATTATATAAGTATTTAAACAAGTTGTTTATAATCATTTATATATTATATTTAATATCTTAATTATTTTTATATTTGTTTATAATTATAATTTGTTATTATATAATTATTATAATTGTTTATAATTATAATCATGATTATATATTAACTATTATTGTCATATTAATTATTATTATAATTTGTTATAATCATTATTATATATATTGATCTTTATTTAACCCTTAATCAAATATGGATTTATAATTGATTTAATATTATATTTAATTTGAATAATACACAATCTTTGAATTTACATTTGAAAATAATATTCATATGTTATTTGAGGCTCATGACAAGGACCGGGTAGAAAATTCATCTTCATTAAAAAGTATGGAAAAAATATGAGAACTCCACACCCACACCCAAACCCATCACATCATGTGATGAATCAAACTCTTCACATAGTAGTAGCTGCATACATCAAAATAAAGCCAATAAGTGATAAGAATGAAAGCTTTGTTCATGCCCAAACATAACCAAAAACAAGTCTAGAAAGAAATTAGACAATATAAAGGGAAGATAAAATATGTTACCATATTAAAGGGTCAAGATGTTATCATCCAAATCCATGATTTATTATTCTATAAAATATTTAAGAAGACCATCTAGACAACAAATTTATTGGCCACCCAATTAACTAAAGTGTTTCCCTCTCTATAATAGTGAGAAATAAAAAAAGAGTTAAACTCTCCATGTTTAAAAAATATTAGTCCAAGAAGATAGTTTAAGTGTGTAATGTACCAAACACATTTGTACAACTCTTTTACTCTCAGCCACAATTCCCATACATCACTCCCATTCTACTCTTGTGCAGTAACACTACTTTTCTCATAGATGAAGTGTGAAGTCACCTCTTTGTTCTCCTCCATGTACAAAAATTAAATACATATGCCAATATGACAATTTTTTTCTTTCCACCCATACAACTAAGAAACTCCTTCCATTACCATATGGAAATTTGTTCTCATAGGCCACCATTACTTCACATTTGTATGTTGTAGTGAATTTCTATGAGATCATAAAAATGAAGATATTCACCTTTAGAATTGTAATGAAAATATCTAACCTCATGATGTATCCTTCCATACAATGATATATTGCTTTAATTATTCTGAAATATGGAGCTATTATTTGATTACCAAATATATTGTTGGTGATAAAGGAAATAACATAGATCATACACCAACAAGAATTAAATAGATGATAATGATCATAGAATTATATTTCTGATTATTAAAAAATTATTTTCAAGTAAAGACCTCCTTGATTTAGATAGACAAGTAGAATAGAGTGAGGAGTGACTCCCACCAAACTAAAAACACCAGACTAGGGAGGATCTTGCACCTCCAATATGACACACCAAAAGACTCAATTCCATGTAGAATTGAAAATACATAATAAATATAAAACTTGATGCAGGAGCATCTCAGGTCCTTGGCAATCCTATGTCACAAAAAACATGTTTGAGTTTTCTGTGTTGCTCGGTTCCTTCTTTGACCAAGTTGGCTTAGTAGTTTCTCAATTCCTTCTTTAAGAGAGTTGGTCAGTTAATTCCCTCGCGCTTGTTTAACCTTGCTTACCGAGTTGTTTGTTTTAGGTATCTTTTGAGGCTGACTTGTGCATTCAATTATGGTCATAGAATTAATGTTAGTATCTATCATTGGGAAGCATGTGGACCTAAATCTAGTCATTCCTTTTGCTAATGGTGGGTCTAAAGGCTGACTTGTAGTGGTAGCCTCTTGTATAAATGTAGTTGTTTGGTTAGAATTTAGGGTATCAGTTTTAGGAGTTAGAAGATATCAAGAAGTAGATCTGGTAGAAGATAGTTGAATCCTCGCATGTTGATGGACTCTATAATTTATATTTTAGTGTATTTGGTCGTAACCAAGAAGGCCTTACAACCTGACATGTATGAATCAATCTAATGAAATATAAAGGATCTGGTCTACATTCCCTCTCACTTATTGTGTAAGTGATTCCATGTGTTATCTCTACAAGGTGGATCTAGATTAGGGTGTGCCTTTGGACACTCTTCCTGCTCTACCTTGTGTCAGGTGGTATCAGAGTGAAGGTTGAGATCTAGATCTAGATTTTCAAATCTAGGTTCGAGGGTCCCTTCTTGTTAAATCCTAGTTGAATTTGTTGTGGGGTGGAAGATTGTGATCTAACCTGTAATTTAAGAGGGTTTCAAGATGGTTCATGGGAGGTGAGATGCGGATCTAGGATTGGCAAATATGTTGAGGAAGATTATTGCTAGGTTAGAAGTTGTTGAGATAGCCCAATGTCAAGGAAGACATCTTGAAGATGTTAGTGATGAGGAATTCAAAGATGAACAAGGTGAAGTTGAACCTGCACCTATGATGGATCAAGGTGAGGAAATATTGTTGAAGGAATTAACAAGTATGAAGTCTACACCACATTTAAATCCTCCTGAATATACTAAAAATTTAGATTCAGATGAGTTGATGGATTAGATCACTAAGATGGAGAAGTATTTCGAGTATGAAAATATCCCTGAGGAAAAGAAGGTTAAGATTGCAAGCACTAAGTTGAAGAGTCATGCATCCTTATGGTGGGAGCATCTGCAATTGGACACAAAGAGGAAAGACAAATACAAAATCAAGGTATGGAATAAGATGGTGAATAAATTAAAAGGCAAGTTCTTACCTTGTGATTATCAGATTAACCTAGTTAGGTGAATGCAAAGTTTGAAGCAGAAAGATAGCTCGGTAAAGGATTATACTGAGGAATTCTATAGGTTAGATATTAGATCTGGACATGTTGAAGATGAAGTGGAAAGAATTGCTAGGTACCTGAATGGATTAAGAGTTTCTATCCAAGAAGAAATTAGTCTGGTTAAGTTGGAAAGTCTTGAGGAAGCCTATCAGTTTTCCTTGAAAGCTACAAAGAAATTAAACAAGAGACATGAACAAAGACAAAGAGGAAGAGGTGGTAGATTCCCTAGAGGAAGAGGTAGATCTTATAGTGAAAACAATAGATCTGATCAAGACAAAACAAATCTGGATAAAGGAAAGACTAAGTGGAAAGTGTTGGCATTAAGCAGAATTGCCACTGGTGACAACACTTATTTGCATTCTGGGTGCAAACTGAGCAGATAGTGCAAACCGAGCAGACAGTGCAAACTGAGTAGACAGTGCAAATTGAGCAGACAGTACAAACCGATCAGACAGTGCAAACCGAGCAGACAGTGCAAACCGAGCAGACTGTGCAAACCGAGTAGACAGTGCAAACTGAGCAAGTTAGTACAAACTGAACAGGACAGTGTAAACCGAGTAACATCATGTCTACCGAGTCACCAATATTTACCGAGTTCAAAACCTACCGAGTGATCAGTATGAACCGTGCCTTCACTTCTACCGAGTGCATGACGATGCCGAGTAATGCAGTGGACACCGAGTATCAAAAAGTCACCGAGTCAGTTTGCAGGAACCGTGTAACCATACTTGGGCCGACTTAGTAGCACTTATGTTTATTTGTCAAGCTGACTTTATAATTGTAATTGTAATTAATTGTTTAAGACTTGTATATAAAAAATGTTGTAAAAATGTCAAGAAGTATGATAGAAGCATATATGTGAAAAAGGAAGAAAGGCAGAGATAAGCGAATTACAAAGGGCTTCAGCAGTATAAAGAACAACAAAGACAAATTCATCACAGAAGGTGATCAGTACATCAGCGAATCTCAATCAGCAATCCAGTTGCAAAGCAAGAGATCTACTGTTTCATCCTAACAGGTGAATCAGTACTAAATCCTTTAACCGGGTAGACTTAACAGTCTTTTGTAAAATCTCTTTACCGAGTGCATACTTTATTGTATGTTTGTAAATCCTTTAACAAGGTGGATTTAGCAATCCTTATTGCTCCTAACAGGGCAGATCATCAGAAGTGATCAAATTGTAAGCCTTAACTGGCCAACTTTATTCTGCAGTATTAAAGCTTTGTGGGTTTCATCCCCACCCCAGTTTTACTTTCTTTTTGGAAGGTTTCTGGGTAACCAAATCTATGTGTCATCATTGTGAATGCTTTTAAGTTTCATGCTTTCTATATGCAAAAGGTTAAAAGTAAATTACATGTTAAATTGAAAGTTAAATTGAAAGAAAATTTGGAGTTACTGATTCACCCCTCCCCTCTCAGTAACTCGGTTAATTTCTGAATATTTCCAACAATTGGCATCAGAGCAGCATTGGTTCTCAAGACAAAGCTTAACTAGCTTGAGCAAAGATCCAGGACAATGGAGGTATTCAAACTGAACAAGGTGATTGAAAATGAAAAGCTAGATCTGGAAATGGCCATAGCTAAACTCAAAGAAGCAAAAGAACATCTTTCCCAATCCCTAAGAAGAAGGAAGGAACTTGCAAATCAGATGAATGATCAGAATTACATTGAAGAAAAGAT
The DNA here is from genome assembly GCA_027943335.1 of Chamaecyparis obtusa. NCBI lineage: Eukaryota > Viridiplantae > Streptophyta > Pinopsida > Cupressales > Cupressaceae > Chamaecyparis > Chamaecyparis obtusa. Next base: position 16,931 of record BSBK01012046.1, read on the forward strand.
TGAAGATCTTTTTCCCTCAAATAACTCAGATGAAGCAAACAATGTTGTCAAAGAACTCCTAGAAAAGAATGGGTCTCTGCAGGAAGAAGTGAGAAAATTAAAAAGAGAACAAGAGCTACACTCTACAAGATTCTGTGAGATCTTGGAACAAAGAAACAAGTTGAAAGATGAATTAGATGGAAGGAACATTGAAGTCCAAAATAAAACCCTTCAGCTAGAAAACCTAATTGATCAGATCTCTCATACAAATGAGGAAATTCTGAATCTAAGATCAGAAATAGAAAGCACAAGAGAAGAACTAAGATCTAAAAAGGAAATCAATCTAAGATTGGTGGATGACCTAAATGCTGAAAAACAAATCAATGAAGGAATGCTGAAAAGTCAAGAAGACTTGAATCAGCTGTATGAGTGAAATCTTCATAGGCAAAAAGGAAAAGCAGGACTTGGATACAAAGGAGAAGGCGAATCCTCTAAGCAAGGTACTCAAAGAAATCAAAAACCTACTTGTAATCATTGTGGTAAAATAGGACATACTTCAAATAAATGTTGGAATAATGAAAAAGCAGAATTCAATGGAAAATGTTACAACTGCAATCAACCTGGTCACAAAGCAAATGAATGCAGGGAAAAACCTAGATTCAGAGGTAATTGTCACAAGTGCAACAAACAAGGTCACAAGGCATCCGAGTGCAGATCCAAGACATTTAATCCAGCAGAACAAATTATGAAAGCAATGTTTGGATGGGACTACAACACCTGGTGTAGATGTCATTATTGTGGAGAATATGGACACATTGGCATGAATTGCATAAAACATCATCTAAGGAAAAGAGATACTACCATAAGATGCTTCAAATGCACTAAACTCGGTCACATAGCCAGAAACTGCATGAATGCTAGTGAAGTTGAAGATGGAAAGAAGAATGAAGCAACTAAGGTCAGGAAACAGGTGAGACAAAAATGGATTCCTAAATCTACCGAGCAATCCAGTCCAAGTAATGGAATGGATGGCTCTACCGACTCAAACTAAATTTCCAAGAAAGCACTGGAACTGTATTTTCATAGACCAATCTCAAGCAGTTCCAGAACCGAATTAAAAGTAAGATCTAAATCAGCATACAAGATGCAGTAAGATCACAGGGAGGTCGGTATCAGTCTTTACCGAGCGAGGTCGGTACCCGTCTTTACCGAGCGAGGTCGGAGCAATATGAATTCTCGAGTTCACCGAGTTGCGAAGTCTTTACCGAGCAATTAATTCTTAGTGGGTGACAGTCTGTCGGAATTCATACCCTAATTTGTACTGAGCATTAATGACAGAGTTGTAAACAAAAAGCAAGTAATCAAACTCATTCTTCACCGCGATCTTTTAGCACTTTGAGAGCAGAAAATTTCAAGAGCAACCCAGCGATTCAATACTTTTGCGAAAGGAATCTTCTGTGAAGCTACCATGGCATCATCCAGCACTTCAGCGAAGAAAGGATCTGATATGTTAGTCCAAGGAGAATGGAAAGCACCAGATTTCAAGATCGTGCTCGCAGTTGCAGCAGCCCTAGATCCAAACGAAGCTCAATCACAAATTCCTCCTAAGGTACTACTTATTAACGATATCTGCAATCATTTCAACTATTCAATTCATGAAATGGGGAACTTAGAATTAGATATTGTGTGTGAGGAACTATGTGTGGATGGTATTCTGAAACCCGAGCACAAACATCTGGAAGATAAAGGTTTAGTTCACATTGCACATCTACCTCGAAACTTTTGAGATAAATGGGTTAGATACATTCTCAGCCGTGTACATGATGGCAAGATTTGGCTTGAGCAACCCATAGAGATCACAAAGAAGATGATTCATCTAATCACCGGTCTTCCCATGTTGAACAAAGCAAAAACTACAAAAACCCTAGGTCGGACGGAACTAGAGAAGAAAACCCTAGCCGAATGGGACGGTAGAGGCATGAAAGTTAGCAGCATCACCGATGCTGAACTAAAGTTTGGTACACACATTATTGCCCATAAGATTTACAGTTCTAGTCGATAGAATAGTGTCTCCTGTGAAGCTATCGACCTAGCATACAAAGTGGTCAAGAATAACTTAACATTTGACCTAGCAGACTTATTGTTAAAGCAGTTTAACAAAAACATGGAAAGCATTCAAACTTCCAAAAACAATCCATGTAAGTTTGGATCCTTATTGGTCTGTTTATTCTTCTATGCTTAGAAATTCTTCCCTTCTAAAGGAAAAGTTGTATGGAGAAAAGATGTGCCAGCACTTTATGAAATAAATGAATATATCTCAGAAATGGGTGAAAATTTTGAAAGCATCATGGATAATTATTTTGAGTCTTTCAAAGAGAAAATGAATGACAGATTTCGGATTCCACAGAAGTTGGTGGAAGATTACAAAGATGACATTTGTTTTATGGTGGATTGTGATAATGTATATATTCAAGCAGCTAAACCGAGGACTGTATATGTAAAACCTGTTCCTTATGAGGTAAATATTGATGAAACCAAGAATATCATTGAAGCTCTTCTTAATCAGCCTGTCAATCCCAAAGCTCCATATTTTGGAACAAATGATGAAGCTGTAGACACCGAAAAATTCTTCCGAAAATAAATTATTTTTGTTTTCTGAAAATCCTTGATGACATCATCATTTATTAATAAATTTTTTATTTAATTAATTAATTTATTTTTATGGCATTAAATCCCTCTCTCTTAATTAAAAATCTTTAATTAAGGAATCTAGCCTAAAAATGTCATTTGGACATTATCCCTAATTTATTAATTATTTAATTAATAAATTGACCAAAAAACTTCAAAAATAAATTAATTTATTTTTAATTTATTTTTTATCCCAAAGTTGGCCAAAATTCTAAAGAGCACTAAAATCTTCTAGAAAGTCCTAAACCTTCCTCTAAATGGGTCAAATCCCTAATCTAGTCCCTTCAAACCCTAAGCCTAGATATTTAATATTTATTAAGTTTACCTTTAATAAATATCTAAATCTCACCAAAAGCCACTTGCCCATCCCTTTCTCCTAATCCTAATCCTAATCCCCTTTCTAATCTTGTCACATTCCATTAGCAAAAAGTTTACCAAAACTTATGCTAACCTCCTCTTTGTCATCCTTTTTGGTCAACAAAGAGGGACACCTCTTTGGCCACCTCTTCAAATGCATTTAAGAGTTTCTTAAGCCTTCTTGGCCACCTCTTCAAATGCATTTAAGACCTTCTTATCCCTTCCTTCCCACCTCTTGGCCTTGGGCACATTTACCAAATTGTGCAGATGCCCTCAAACTTTCAACTCAATCCTCCCTTGACACTTGTCAAGACACTTGTCCTTGACTCAACCATAACCTTAGCTCTAACTCTGACCCATCCTTTTAAACCAAGCCCTTCCCTTTTCCTATAAATAACCTCACTTCCTAAGGCAAATCATCTTTCAACTCTTAAACTCAATAGCAAAGTTATAATGCCATTTTCATTCTAGCATAAGCATAAACTCATCATTTTAGATCATTTTCAAGCTTAAATCACATCTAAATTAGCTTAATTGGATTAACATAGATTCATTTCTTGTTTAATCAATCTTAGTTCATCTTTAAGCTTTGCACATTTGTGTGATCTTGAGGCCTTTGAGGCAAAATAGGTTCCTCATACCTGTTTTGTGTCATTTTGGGTCTTCTTGATCCTCAAATCATCCTAATTTGCATGCTCCAAGTGCTTGAGTTTGCACACCCACATCCGTCTATATCCAAGCATATCAAACAGTGCATGGGCGCATCCGTTTTAGGCTTAAACTGAGGTGGCTTTGATTTTAGTTTGTTTACCATTAAATTTGATTTGATTATATGCTATGACGTTTGTTTGTCTTTGGCCTTCAAAACAGGTTTAGGTGCATACTCAAATCCTAGTCTACATTCTGGCACGCCCGGTGGGACGAAACCATAATCATTTTGATGAGATTATACTTTATATGCTTGTATTTGCAGGAAATAAATGAAATGTCGCCTACATCAATTAAATGTCGCCTTCAAGCAAAGAAATGTCACCATGAAAAGAAATGTCACCTACATACAATCTAGTCACGCCTTCTTGCAATGAAATCACGCCTTTGAGGAAAGAAATGATGCCTATGAGCTCTATTTTCACGCCTGCATAACTGAGATTTTCCCGTGCTCGATAACTTCTGTTCCGTCCCAGAATTCTTTTCGATCACCTGGAAATAAAGAAATCACGCCTTGACAGAAAGAAATCACGCTCCTGAGACAAAATTTCATGCCTCCAGCGACTGTAATTACGCCTTTAACCAATCTTTTGTCGCCTCTGGAAGTTTCGTTGTAATATTTAGGCATTCTTCTATCACCTTGAGTCATTTAGGTGTCACCTCTAATACTTTTTGTGTCGCCTGGTCGAATTATTCATCGTCTTTGCACAATTCTTCTATCGCCTGTTGAGGTACACTATGTCGCCTGTAAGAATTAAATGTCGCCTCTGCACTTTCCAGCGTCGCCTATAAGCTGGACAGTGTCACTTTTTGGTTTTTTGTCTTGAGTTGCTTGGGACTGGTTTTTTATTTCTTTTATTACAGCAAAGGTCAAAACAAAATCTTGAATGACATTAAGGAAATGAACTTAGGTCCTAGAATGTCATTGTCATTTTGAAAAGCTAACTCAATCTCGAATGCACTAAAGGAAACAAATAACTCTATTCCCTATCTCGTTTCAAATTATAAAGCAAGCAAATAAATTCAATCTTGAGTGATCTAAGGGATAAAACAAAGCTTTTTCAAAGTTCTTAAATCAACTCGCTAATCAAATCTTGAATGCACAAAAGAAAAGAACTTGCAACCGTTCAAATCATTTACATTTTGGAGAAAGGAACAAATCAAAATCTAATCACGAATGTCTTCATTTCAAAGTTCAAACATCACTTAATCAAATTTGGGAAAATGAACAAAATCTACTTGATGTGCATGTAGGAGTTTTTTTCAATTCTTGCATAATCCTTGTTAGAGTAAGCAACGTGGAACATCTGAACTTGGACAAGTTCACCTGTTCTGCTTTTAGCGAGGCCTGTCCAAGGAGAAGCGCTTCCTCCTCGGAGAACGACCTCAAACCGGTATCCCCCCCGGCCGGTATACAAATAAGTGAAGACCAAAAGAATCACTTATATCTCCTAATTACCGGGCGTTCGTGCCAAACACGTGTCTGGGGATGGTAAACATTCCTCTCCCCCAGCATTATTGGCAAGGCTCTTAAGTGAGTCATGGATGATCAGCAAAACTGGGTATGGAGACACCACGGAATCATTAGCAAACTGATAAAATAGAGGCTATCCTATCTACATCCAAAAGTATCAAAATCCTTGTGCAAGGACCGATTCCAAGGGGTTTACCGGGTCGCCTCAAGATTACTCACCATTTGTATTCCATTCTGGGGGATACCAAGCTGTGGGCAAGTGATTTTGATACTCACCTTCCTTAGATAGATCTGTTTGAAGTGCTTGACAGTCAAAGACTCCATGAAAACACTTGTTGAAACATACACTTTCAAAGCTTTGTCAGAGTCAGTTGTCTTTGTTTGTATTCCGCAGGGTTGCTTTGTCCCTTGCGGAGATTGCTTTGACTTTAACTTTTTCCATTGGAAACCTTTGTCTCAAAATCAGAAGCCTCTTTTCCAAGTGATGCCCAGCAAGAACAAACATCCTAAAGCGAAGTTGCCCAAATCCCAAGCCTATCAAGAGTGAAAAGTTGCCAAGAAGAAACTCAAGAGCTATCAAGCCATTATCCAAGCAACCCAAGCAGAGGAGAAGTCCCAAGCCAGACTTGAGAACATTGCCCATAACGCCCGCATCAAATAGTTCGCCTTCCGTTTCTGAGTTAACCATCATTTCATCAGCCTTGAACCAGAAGATTAGCAAATTCCTTGTTCATGTCTTGTTCCATCTTCGGATCTTGAAACCTTGTCTCAACAGTCCTTCATCCTAGTTTCATTCTAGCTTTCATCTTTGCATCATTAATCAAAACCTTAGTTGCATTTCAAAACATCATAAAGTGCATTCATCTTCCTACCAGCATTCTAGAATCAATCCTTGTCATTTGCATTATCCCTTTAGATAGAGCATTGTCCCTTCACCCTTCAATACCTTTTCCACCAGCATCCCCCCCATCAGCTTTCCATATCTTTTCGGAAGATCCATCATCCTTTGTTCCAAATCCAGAGATCCACCAACACTTAGTGTTTACCCTTTTGAGTTTTTTTTCATCCCCTATCCAAGATTAGAGACCATCATCCTCTTTTTGACACAAAGTGTTGTCATAAAGAAATCAAACCTTGTCCTTTCATAGCCATCATCTCGAGCAAGAGATTGGAGTGTATTGATAAGAAACTTGTTGACCGAAGATCATCAGTCTATCTTAGGTTGACCCCATCATATCTCTGATCCTCCATTTGGGAAAAACAGCAGCTCATTTGTTGACCACTCAGTAATCTTTCACCAGCTCTCCACCAGCAACCTATCTTTCCTCCACCATCTTGATCCATATCCGTTCCATCCAACTTCCATCATCGCCATCTTGATCCCTCTCTTTGCATTTGCATCTTAGAAGTCATCATCTTTAGAAGTTCATCAACTTTGCATCCATCAACATCTTTTAGCCAAACATCTTGCATCCATTTAGCACTTGCATCTCCATGCCTGTTGAGACCAGATCTTGAAAAAGAAGAAGCATGAATCCTTATCCACCAACAACCTCATCCGATCCCAACCTTTTCACCAATGCCATGATGACCTACAATCCCCAGATCCAAGCCAGTAACCCATGTGAAGATCCAAACATCCCTTCATCCCCGTTGGCAATCCAAGCATTTTCAAATCCTCCAGAAAGCCCACCAGCGACCAATGCCCTTGTACCGCAACATCAGCAAAGCACGTTTTCCCACTATCTACCAGAAAGTACCTCCATCCTACCATCTCTCTATCCACGCATCCCCATCAATACTATCCAAGTTCCAGCACAAGCATATTCTCCATTTGTCCAATCATTCCCCGATCCTATCATGCAAACACCCCAAGAGCTTTCCACCATTCCCCTTTTCTTGCAAGGAAGCCTCGCCAGTCCCGTAACACAAGTTGCAGCGCCATCCGCTCCATCTCCTACCCCTTTTGCTTCATCATCTGCTATGGCTGCCCAAGCCCAAATCCAACGCTTAACCCAAAGTCAGCTTCCACCTCTCACACAAGCTTTTACACCAAAAGCTTCACCACCATCCGCAAGTCAAGCAATGCCTTTCACCATCAAAGGAGCACCATCACCCTTCACCCCCCAAGCACCCGTACCTTCTTCTTTGGGGTTAGCGCAATCGCTTCCCATTCCAACCTTATCTTTCTCTTGGGTGTTTCCTTCATTTTCCTCCTCACAAGCATTCATTCAACCACAACCTCAACAAGCTCCTTTATCTCAACCATCATTCGTGTCCCAAGCTCCCGTTGCTCCTACCATTCCATCATCTGCTACAGTGCACCCTAACACAAGCTCTCAGTGGGGCCTTACATAAGAAGAAATGAAGGCATGGGGGATCCCAGCTCAATCCCCTACATCTATGGTTGCAAGTCAACAAACCACCTTCGCCCAAGCAGCAAAGCAGCAACTACCCCAACCACCGCTGGCTTCAAGCTATTCGTCCCAAATCCCAAATATCTTTCAGCAAGTTCCACCACCTCAACAGCCAACTTTCCCCAGCTATCTTACCCCATCACTCTTTGCTTCTAGCTTCCCCACATCTATTCCACCTCTAAGTAACGCAGGCATGCACCCAGCTTATATCAGCCAAACCCAAAGCCAACCTCAGCAACTACCACCATCATACCCGCAAGCAGCATCATTCCAACAGCCTCCCCCATAGCAACCACATGTCCCCTTTCAGCAAACACCCATCATTCCTCAACAACAGTAAGTCCCTTGCTATCAGCCCCAGCAACAAATCCCTATCATCCCCCAGCAACAACAAGTTCCCACCCATCAGTTACAACAGCAAGTTCCAAATGTCCAATATCAGCAAGCAGTCCCACAACAACCGCCAGTTCAACAACAGCAAGCAGCCCAACAACATCAAGCGGTTCCATATCATTTACCACAATATCCCCCTATGCCACACCAGCAATATCCCCAGCAACCATTGCCCCAAAATCAGATCCAACCCATTTATCCTCAGCAAGCGCCATATCCAGTTCCACAGCTTCCATCACAAGCAGAAGTCTCAGTTCCCTCGCCACTCAATGCTGAGTGGGAAGCAATGAAAAATATTCTAAAAAAGCTCCAAAGTGGAACAGAGAATAAAACATACAAATTCGAAGAGGTGTGCTCATATCCCTTCGATCGGTCCATAGCAACTATCCCTTTCCCCAAGCATTTTGAGATGCCCAAGTTCAACAAGTATCGGGGGAAAGGAGATCTAGTAAACCATATCAAAGAGTTCTACATGGCATGCCAAGAAGTGGCTTACAGTGATAACTATCTCCTGCACCTGTTTCCCAAAAGCTTGGGAGGAACTGCTGTTGAGTGGTTTTACAAAATACCACATGGGACAATAAAAACCTTTGCTGAACTCTCTGAGAAGTTCATCACACACTATGCCCATAATGTGGAGAATGAGTTGTCCTTGCTAGACCTATGCAACTCAAAGCAGAAAGATAGAGAAAGCCTTGCAGAATACTTGCAAAGATGGTAGAATCTTACAACCAGGTTATCGTATCAACTTCCAGAGAAGCATCTAACAAAGATCTTCATTGATAACCTGCATCCAAAGCTATCCCATCACATGTGAATGAACTGCCTCCAGACATACCAAGACATCAAGAGCAAGGGCATAGGCATCGAGAAAGCTCTCCTAGACGAAGGCACTATTCGTCACTTCAAGGATGATTCCAAAAATAAACCCAACAATGATAAATCTCATTACTGGAATCGTAACAAGAATGTTGTTACACATGGAGCCACTGACACTAAGAATGTATAATTCGTTGTGGCTAGTCCTACACTAGCTCAAACATACCAACCACCACAAGCACCCATCTATCAGCAACCACCAGCTCCCGCATATCAAGCACCTATTTATCAGCAGCCTCCTCAAGCTCATCAACTACCTGTGCAACAGTATCAGTAGCAATACCAACAGCAACAGCTACCATGTCAAGGCAATCCTGTTAACACAGTTAACGTTGCCCCAAGGTAGAACAAACCCAACAATCAAAATAATCCAAAGAGGACTTTCACACCTTTGGGTGAGCCTCTAGATCAGATCTTTTATCGGCTAGCCAAGGCAAATATGATCACATATCCGCCCATCCCACAGAAGGATGACAACGCACCAAAGTCTGATTGGTATAAAGAACATGAATACTGTGATTACCATCGTGTGAAGGGGCACACAACATTGAAGTGCATGCGGCTTAAGAACTACATCCAAGATCTCATTGATCGCAAGGAGATCCAGGTCGATGCACCAGCTCAAGCTTCACCCAATGCCGGTTTGCAAATATATCAAAATGTGTTCCCTCAACACAATACCGGGAAGAATCAAGCCAACGCCAATCAGCCCCAAAATCGTGGCAAAGGCAAGCAAGAAGATCACACAGCGGCCTACATCAACTATGACAAGTATGTCGGATGCATAACTCAAGTTGAGCCCATCCAAGATGAGCCCACCATCAATACCATCCATGTCAGAGGGCCGGATCGATAATGTGCTGCAACTACCTGTAGTGGTAGGATAACTATTGCCGGTGCTCCTTCGAGGTCAGCTGCTCCTCCAAGGCCAACGTCTACTGCATCCACAGCACAGTCTAACACCAGGCCAGCATCAAATGCACGCGCAACACAGCATAATGCACCAAGTGCACAATACAATATCATAGAGCATCTTGGGAACATGCCAGCCCAAATATCTATCTTGGATTTGCTCCGCACATCACCCATCCATCAGGAGATCCTAGACAAAGCTCTAAAAGAAGGCCATGTCCCACGGACATTAACACAACTCAGTTTGAAACTCTTGTGGGACACCTATCAGTAGCATGTGCCTTATCCTTCAAAGAATCTGATATACCAGATGTCGCTCCTGACCATACTCTCCCTCTCTGCATTGCTGTCATGGTCAGAGATTTTTCCATCAAATGAGTTCTGGTAGATAATGGCTCAGCCCTCAACTTGTGCACATTAAAATTCATCAAGAAGATCGGGTTCACGGAGGCCGACATACAACATGAGATGATCACTATCAAAGCATATGACAACTTGGAGCGTACCTCTGAAAGTACTATCACCTTGCCTATCTAGCTAGGCCCAACAACGCAAGATACTGTCTGCCACATTGTTGATCTTGACCTACCATTTAATATTCTTCTCGGCCACCCATGGATTCATTCCATTAAGGCTGTACCATCTACTTACCATCAGTGCATCAAGTTTCCACATCAAGACACTGAGGTTACCATTCACGCTGATCCTAACCCCTTCGCATACTGCCGTGTGATGGAAGCATCTTTCCCTCATTCTACTCATTGTCCTGGAACTGATATTGGTACTTCTATTGCTAGCTCATCCCGATCCCATCATGATCCAGAGACCATCCTCTCTTCCACCTTATCATCCATCAAGATCAACAACCAGGGTTGTGGCGAATACAGCCTCAGTGATGCATTTGTTGTAGGGGCTCTTCCACGTGATCCACATACTCAAGGGTGCCCAAGTTGTCAAAACAAGCCTGTTGAGGAACATTATAAGCTCAAGCAAATCGGAAACATGACTTTTCAGTCTCATGGTACCATCAACAGCAAAGAAATAGATCCAGATATTAACAAATGGTTATACAAAGATCCCCCATCACGTGACACACAACTTCTTGAGTACTTCAAAGAGAAATACCCAATCCCCTACAAAAATGTCACAGAACACTATAACTATCAAGGTGGTGGTCTAGGACCACAAGAGGACAGAAATTTGTTTCCTATCACACCATCACAAAATCTTGGACATCAAGGACTTGGCTTTAATATCCCTCGCCTGCCCGAACAAGAGCCCAATACCACAACTGCGGGCACTAACATGACCAACGTGAACTTTTCAAATAGCCAAGATGACCTTGTGGAAATCGAAGACATCCCCGAAGAGAAAGACATCCGATCCTATGATGATATCTTTGCCCACGACACCCTCCTGGGGACTTCTATTCTCCAACAACTCTCCATTAACCTCATAGATCTTCCCCTCACAAACCCCGACCTCATAGATTGGGACCAACCAAGCATCGTACACATCGATGAGTTCCAAAGCGCACAAGCACTCCTAGAATTCATGGGGGCATCAGGTCCAGCAAGCAATCAGGATCCAACATCAACCTCTGTCTATCAGCTTCACCCAGAAGGATATTTTGGGGAAGAGGCAAGCTTTAGTCATGAAAATGAAATAGCAAAAGAACATCATGAGTCTTTATGTGAAAACCCCCTTGGGGCACATTCTGATTCCAAAATAGTAAAAATAAAGGGTGTATCTTCTAGCGAAAACCTGGCAATTCAGGCGCTAGAAGATGAAGCCTTGCCTCTTCCCCCTATCCAAGATTATAGACCTGAGCAGTCACCGATCATCATAGAGGAAATCAAGCCAATCAACTTGGGAACAGAAGAATGTCCAAGGATCACCCACATTGCAGTCAACCTAACAGAAGGAGAAGAAATGGCTCTCAGCACCTTGCTCAAGGAATTAGTTATCAACTTTGCATGGTCATACGCCCACATGCCTGGGCTTGATCCAAACCTTGTTCATCATCTATCAGTAGATCCAAATGTCAAGCCAGTGAAGCAGAAGCTAAGGAAAATGCATCCAAAGGTAGCATTTCTCGTCAAATCAGAGCTTGAGAAGCTCCTCCAAGCTAAGATCATCAGAGCAATTGACTATTCAGAGTGGATCTCTAACATGGTGCCAGTCACAAAGCCTTCTGGTGACATCAGAATCTGTACTGATTTCAGGGACTTGAACAAGGCATGCCCTAAGGATGACTTCCCATTGCCAAACATAGACATGCTTGTAGACCTCACAGCGGGTCATGAGATGTTATCATTAATGGATGGCTTTTCAGGCTACAACCAAATTCATATAGCGGAAGTAGATCAACATAAAATAGCATTCACAACCCCATGGGGTACCTTCTGCTACAACATGATGCCATTTGGGCTAAAGAATGTAGGAGCAACATATCAGCGAGCAATGACAGCAATCTTCCATGACATGATCCACAAGATCCTTGAGGACTATGTGGATGATATCCTTGCAAAATCCAAAACAAGAGATGAGCACCTCAACATCCTAGAGCGTGTATTTGATCGTCTGAATCATTATGGCTTAAAGCTTAATCCTAAGAAATGTGTCTTTGGTGTTACATCTGGCAAGCTTCTAGGCTTCATCATCTCTAGATGAGGCATAGAGATCAATCCTAAAAAGGTAAAAGCAATAACGGAGATGCCTCCACCAAGAAATCTCAAACAGCTCAGAAGCCTACAGGGCAAGTTTCAATCAGCTCGGCGGTTCATCTCGCAACTAGCAAACAAGTGCCAACCATTCTCACATCTCTTATGCAAAAACACCAACTTCAAGTGGGATCCCATATGTCAAGGAAGCTTTGATAAGCTCAAGGAGTATCTAGCTAATGCTCCAATCCTAGTACCACCAGTTCCAGGATGCCCACTCATCCTTTACATCTCAACAACAGCTACAGCACTAGGGGTACTCCTAGCACAGCATGATGATGAAAACAGAGAACGAGCTGTCTACTACATCAGTCGCACTCTTGTGGGCTATGAGCTTAACTATTCACCCATGGAGAAAGCATGCCTAGAAGTGGTCTTTGCCACTCAAAAACTTAGACATTACATGCTTAGCCACACAATCAAGCTCATATCAAAGGTGGACCCTCTTAAGTATCTATTATCAAGGACAACCCTCAAAGGCCATATGGCAAAATGGGTCATGTTACTCAGTGAATTTGACATTCAATATGTAGATCGCAAAGCAATCAAAGGGAAAGTCATTGCCGATCAACTAGCAGAAGCACCACTGGTGGATGCCTATCCACTAATCATGGAATTCCCCAATGAACATCTGTGTATGATCAAAGAACAATCCATGTGGCACCTATACTTTGATGGTTCCAACACATCCCATAGCTCTGGGGCAGGAATCCTATTCGTCACACCTCAAGGTGACTATATTCCAAAATCATTCAAGTTGGGATTCCCCTCTACCAACAACATTGCAGAATATGAGGCACTCATCTTAGGTCTCAAAATAGCTATCCAATGGAACATCACAGAACTACAAGTCTTTGGAGATTCACAGCTCATTATCAAGCAAGTCCTTGATGAGTATCAGACAAAGGATAACAAATTGCTACCCTACAAGCAACTGGTGGATAAACTGAAAGAGCATTTCCTACATCTACAATTCAATCAGATCCCAAGGCTTCAAAACAAAGCAGCAGATGCAATGGCAACCATCGGATCCTTATTGGAAATCCCACGTGACGCAACACAATATGAATTTCTAGTCGAGCAGCTACACTTGCCAGCTTATGAGAACACCAATGCAAACATGGTGTGTGTCTTGGTTGGTCCCCAATCCCCATGGTACCATGACATCCATGCATATCTAAAAAATGGTATCATATCTCCCCATCTCACCAATAACCAACGCCAAAACCTTATTCGCAGAGCTTCCCGCTACACTCTTGTAGCCAACACCCTATATCATCACGGGTATCACAATGTCCTATCTAGATGTTTAGACTCAAACGAGGCCATCCTGGCCTTACAAGAAGTTCACGCTGGAATTTGCGGTGCCCACACGAGTGGCATGGTTCTAGCAAAGAAGCTGCTTAGAGTTGGATATTATTGGCCAACAATGGAACATGATGCGTGTGAATTTGTCAAGAAATGTCTCCCATGTCAACAGCATGCCAATTTGATACATGCACCAGCACAGGATCTACAGCCTATTGCACCACCGTGGCCTTTTTCATGTTGGGGCCTCGACCTCGTTGGCTTGATCACCCCCCTCTCTTCGGATGGACACAAGTATATCATAACAGCCACAGAGTACTTTACCAAATGGGTTGAAGCGATTCCGCTCACGCTAACTACTGGCATCCAAATATCCAAGTTCATCCTCTATCATATCATTTGTCACTTCGGCATACCATCTACCATCTTCACAGACCATGGCACACCTTTTGAAAACCAGCATGTGGATGATCTATGTGCCAGACTCCACATCCATCACCATTTCTCCAGTCCATATTTCCCTCAAGGAAATGGCCAAGCTGAAGCAACTAACAAAACACTTTTGAAACTTCTCAAGAAGATTGTCAATGATTCTGGTCGTGACTGGCATCTCCAAATTAATCCCACCCTCTGGGCTTATCGCACTTCTTATCACACTCCCACAGGTACCACCCCATACTCCCTTGTATATGGTGCTGAAGCTGTTTTGCCGATCGAGGTCAAGCTTCCATCCTTGCGCGTCTCCATGAAGAAATATACAACTGATGAAGACTATCATGTGGCCCAGCTCACACAGCTAGATCTGCTAGATGAAAAGAGACAGCAAGCCTACGATCACCTGGTTGCATACCAGAATCGACTCAAAAGGAGTTATAACAAAAAGGTCCATCCTAGACAATTCCAGGTCGGTGACATGGTCCTTAAAGAAAATTAGAAGGTCCTAGCAAATAGAGAAAAGAAAGGCAAGTTTGAGCCTACTTGGTTGGGCCCCTATGTTGTCACCGCATCCTTTGGCTCGGGAGCCTATCAGCTATCAACACCAGAAGGTGAGCCCTTGAATGATCCTATCAACATCATCCATCTGAAGAGGTTCTATGCCTGAACCTGATCCTGCATGTATCAGAAAATCGAAAAACATTCAAAAAAGCAAAAAAAGCAAAAAAAGCAAAAAAAGCAAAAAAAAAAAAGAAAAAGAAAAAAAGAAAAGAGAAAGAGAAAATAATCGTCCAACGGTGAAAACTTGGCAATTCAAGCACCTTGGACAAGTATGTTGGTGAAAACCTAGCAAACAGGTGCCAACATAGTAAACTGAGCTATTTATCTATTCAGTTGTCCTTTCAGCTACCGTCCTCTTCCTCCATCTATAATCTCTTAACAGATCTCCCAACAGTTCCATCTCCCCTATCTTCCAAGTATTCAGCTTCCTCCAACCCATCTGCAATCCATATCCTATTCCAAAGCTTTGTACCATATCTTGTACCATATCCTTATCCCTTTCTTGTACAGCGCAATCCTCCCTGTATTTATCCTTCTTGTCTCTGTCCTAGTGAGAGTCCCGCCTAGTGTGATCTTCCTATCCCCAATCCTGAGCTTTTGTACATATCCCTTGTGCATATCATTCCTCCTTGTTGTACATAACCTTTGTCCGTCCTGTAGCAGCATTTGATCAAATATCTTGTCCCATCCCCAGCCTCAGAAAACTTTTAGTCCCACTCGAGCCTTGTGCTTCAGCAACATCAATTGTCGACTTATCCTTGCTCATCCTGATTATTCTTTGAACTTCAGCTTTTGCCAGCGAACAACTACACTTATTCTCTCACCAACCCATGGGTCCTTGAGGATATATCATTCCTCCTATCTGACCTAATCTTCCATCCTGGTCCTTGAGGATATATCATTCCTCCTGTCCGACCAATCTTCCCACCATCAATCAAACCTAATCTCTCTCCTTGGCAAAGGATGTCTTTTTGGAGTTATCATTTTGATCTTGAATTTTTGTCCTTTGGGTCTTGTTAATCTTTTTGGCTTCTCTTTATCCCACCAGGGTCACCACGATTTTTTATATCACGGTGTGCTGCGTGTGCGGATAATCTGGGGCAAGGTCTTTTGATCTTTCACTTCTGCCTGTGAGTTAGTTGTGTGTTTGTGGTTCCTTCAGCATCAGATCCGCCATGTCGCCTCTGCGCTTCATGTGTGATGTTGGGGCAACCCTGTGTGTTTGTTTAGCATCAGTCCTTGTCAGTCCTCTGCAATGTTGTTGACAGGCCTCGTGATCCCAGTATCCTTGGCAGGTCTCTAACATAGCTATATTAAATCTAGGTTGTGCACTCCCGTTTGCACTTGGAGCTATCTGGTCCCTCACATTTATCATATAGATTAATCTTGCATCTTTGCATATAGCTGCATCTTGCATCTTGCATTTGTCATCTTACTCTGCGTTCATCCACCTTTTGCTTATAGAAGTGAGGTTATTTATCTCCCCTTTCTTCCTAGGCCCTTCCTTCCTCGTCCCAGCAGGGCACTCTTTGTCTTCTTGCTATCCCAGGGCGTAATCCCTCTTCCTTCCTCGTACCGCCGGGCACACTCTGTCTCAGGGCATAATCCCTCTTTCTCCTTGTCCCACTGGGCGCATCTTCCATGATTTTGTCTCACCAGGGCATGTATCCTCTTTCTTCCAATCCCCCCCACGCGTCATACCCTCTTCTTCTGATTTTAGCCTTGGCATCTTGTTTTCTTGTCTTTGACGCCATGCCACTTGCGGCATCGCATCAAAGAGGGGCAAAATGTAGACACCGAAAAATCCTTCAGAAAATAAATTATTTTTGTTTTCTGAAAATCCTTGATGACATCATCATTTATTAATTAATTAATTAATTTATTTTTATGGCATTAAATCCCTCTCTCTTAATTAAAAATCTTTAATTAAGGAATCTAGCCTAAAAATGTCATCTGGACATTATCCCTAATTTATTAATTATTTAATTAATAAATTGACCAAAAAACTTCAAAAATAAATTAATTTATTTTTAATTTATTTTTTATCCCAAAGTTGGCCAAAATTCTAAAGAGCACTAAACTCTTCTAGAAAGTCCTAAACCTTCCTCTAAATGGGTCAAATCCCTAATCTAGTCCCTTCAAACCCTAAGCCTAGATATTTAATATTTATTAAATTTACCTTTAATAAATATCTAAATCTCACCAAAAGCCACTTGCCCATCCCTTTCTCCTAATCCTAATCCTAATCCCCTTTCTAATCTTGTCACATTCCATTAGCAAAAGGTTTACCAAAACTTATGCTAACCTCCTCTTTGTCATCCTTTTTGGTCAACAAAGAGGGACACCTCTTTGGCCACCTCTTCAAATGCATTTAAGAGTTTCTTAAGCCTTCTTGGCCACCTCTTCAAATGCATTTAAGACCTTCTTATCCCTTCCTTCCCACCTCTTGGCCTTGGGCACATTTACCAAATTGTGCAGATGCCCTCAAACTTTCAACTCAATCCTCCCTTGACACTTGTCAGGACACTTGTCCTTGACTCAACCCTAACCTTAGCTCTAACTCTGACCCATCCTTTTAAACCAAGCCTTTCCCTTTTCCTATAAATACCCTCACTTCCTAAGGCAAATCATCTTTCAACTCTTAAACTCAATAGCAAAGTTATAATGCCATTTTCATTCTAGCATAAGCATAAACTCATCATTTTAAATCATTTTCAAGCTTAAATCACATCTAAATTAGCTTAATTAGATTAACATAGATTCATTTCTTGTTTAATCAATCTTAGTTCATCTTTAAGCTTTGCACATTTGTGTGATCTTGAAGCCTTTGAGGCAAAATAGGTTCCTCATACCTATTTTGTGTCATTTTGGGTCTTCTTGATCCTCAAATCATCCTAATTTGCATGCTCCAAGTGCTTGAGTTTGCACACCCACATCTGTCTATATCAAAGCATATCAAACGGTGCATGGGCGCATCCATTTTAGGCTTAAACTGAGGTGGCTTTGATTTTAGTTTGTTTACCATTAAATTTGATTTGATTATATGCTATGACGTTTGTTTGTCTTTGGCCTTCAAAACAGGTTTAGGTGCACACTCAAATCCTAGTCTACAGAAGCTAAGGTGAGAATTGAACTAAGCATAAAGCTTCCACAGGCGGTAAACAAAGGAAAGAAGAGGATAGCCAAAATGCAAATGATAACCAAGGACAAAGAAGAAAAAGATGAAGAAGAAGAGGAAAAGGGTGAGAAAACAGAGGAACGAGAACCTGCAAAGAAGAAAGGAAAGGTATTCATCACTAAGGCACCTAAGCCTCCTACTGCTGTATTTACAAGGAGAAATGCAAGAGGCAAGGCAGACAAGGCAGACAAGGTAGATAAAGACATAGTATTCAAAAGGCCTCCTCTAAAGTTTCAAGAAAAGATCAAACTCTTTAGAGACGGATCAGGATCTGGAGTAAGTAACATAAAATCTTTTAAATATGAAACTAGATCGGAAACAGAACAGAAGGAAATAGAAGATGTTGTTATTGAAAAGATGGGACAGTGGAAATACTCTCCTAATGACATAGCCCCACAGGTTCCAGCAGTTTTATTAAATCCAATAAAAATGAGATGGAGCAATGCAAAGCAAACTGTGATAGACATATTTGATCAAACCCTGAGATAGTTAATGCCGAGCTTGAAAAATGATGAAGTAAAGAAGGTATTAAAAGAAAATGAAAGTAAGATGACATTAAGGTTCAATACTTGTTTGATCTTGATGAATAATATCGAATCGGTTGTGAAGGCTGCAAATGCCACATGGAAGAACATATACCACCTTCACCAACCAAGTATTGAAATAGTAATAATAAAAGATATTGAAGATGACAGTGATGAACAAGAAGAAGACACTGAGGTAGATGATACTGTGAGGATAGTAGCAGAAGTCATTGCATCCCTTCCTACCTCTCCAGTAAAAGTTTCTACATTCAGCCCGGAGACACCTTCAAGCATGGTTGTGACAACTTCAACATTTGTCCAATCATCTTTAGCAACAACAGAAGCAACTACCATTTCTTCTACCGAGTTGCAGTCTCCCGCATCATCAAGTTTTTCAGCAGTAAGTTTTCCAGTTTTTGAATCTTCAAGTGTAAATATTTTAAGTTCTCCAGTAGAAAGTATACCAGTCTCTATAGCCAGCCCTACTTTATCTACTGTCACTACTACCAAGGCATTAAGTACAGATAAGCCTAAGACTCTACCGAGTATAAAATTTTTGGGTAAGAATGTAGTAGAGGATATAGACCTAGATGAAGAGATAGAAATTCCTACATTGGATTTTGCAAATCTATCAGCGAACCAAATGCAAAATATAGGTGAGATCCTCCAAAGGAAAGCAAAACAAAAGAAGCTTAAAAAGGAGAGAGACAAGGAATATCAAATCATCAAGGATGCTAAGGACATTTTGTCTGATGCATTAGGTATTAAAGTAGACTCCTCCCAACATGTTTTGCTACAATTAGTAGAAGCAGTTAACAAATACAATGAGGATTCATTTGGGACAGAAAAGTTAGTTGAAAGAGCCGAGAAGAGATTCAACAATAAAGTGCTTGAGCACATTGCTCAGCACATAGCTATTAACCAAGTAGAATTGTCTTCAGTTTTGTCAAATATTGAATCTATCTATTCGAATGCTACCTCTCTTTTGGCCAGATTGTGCAATATTGCCGAGTTCACAAATGATGTTAAGGATAAAATGAATAAAATGGATGAGGATATGAAGATTAGCATACAAAAGCTGCAACTTGAACCAAGTTCAAGCTCTGCTCATCACATGAAAATCTCACACCTATCAAACATGCAGTCTGATCTACTGAAAGAAGACACAAGGATCCGGTCCACACTGCTAGACATCCAACACATGATCCTTCCCATCATGAATACAATGTATAAGCACATTGAACATTCCAAAACATTGATTCATGACAATCAGTTCTCTATAGCAGATCACATGATTGAACTCTCTGCAGAAGTCCAAATTGCAATCCAAACATGTAAGATTCTGCAAGAAAGTTGGGACAGAACCCTGGCACTAATAATGAAGGTACATTCTGATTTTCTATCAAATTTTGGATTCTCTCTGTAAATAACTTGTATATACACCTTTGGCATTATCGTCAAAAAGGGGGAGATATGTATAGAGGGAGATATATGTATAGAAGAAGATTTGTATAGAAACAGTTAGCACATTGAAAGGGGGAGACAATGTATAAAGCTCTATAACAAAGACAAATTTTGAAAAATCAAAATAAAACTCAGCATGATTCGTGTATATAAGTTTTGGCAAATAAGTATTTTTGTCACTAATGCCAAAGGGGGAGATTGTTGGCATTAAGCAAAATTGCCACTAGTGACAACACTTATTTGCATTCTGGGTGCAAACTGAGCAGACAGTGCAAACCGAGCAAGTTAGTTCAAACCGAACAGGACAGTGTAAACTGAGTAACATCATGTCTACCGAGTCACCAGTATTTACCGAGTTCAAAACCTACCAAGTCATCAGTATGAACCGTGCCTTCACTTCTACCGAGTGCATGACGATGCCGAGTAATGCAGTGGACGCCGAGTATCAAAAAGTCACCGAGTCAGTTTGCAGGAACTGTGTAACCATACTTGGGCTGACTTAGTAGCACTTATGTTTATTTGTCAAGCCGACTTTGTAATTGTAATTGTAATTAATTGTTTAAGACTTGTATATAAACAATGTTGTAAAAATGTCAAGAAGTATGATAGAAGCATAAATGTGAAAAAGGAAGAAAGGCAGAGATAAGAGAATTACAAAGGGCTTCAGCAGTATAAGGAACAGCAAAGACAAATTCATCACAGAAGGTGATCAGTACATCAACGAATCTCAATCAGCAATCCAGTTGCAAAGCAAGAGATCTACTGTTTCATCCTAACAGGTGGATCAGTACTAAATCCTTTAACCGGGTAGACTTAACAGTCTTTTGTAAAATCTCTTTACCAAGTGCATACTTTATTGTATGTTTGTAAATCCTTTAACAGGGTGGATTTAGCAATCCTTATTGCTCCTAATAGGGCAGATCATCAGAAGTGATCAAATTGTAAGCCTTAACCGGCCAACTTTATTCTGCAGTATTAAAGCTTTGTGGGTTTCATCCCCACCCCAGTTTTACTTTCTTTTTGGAAGGTTTTTGGGTAACCAAATCTATGTGTCATCATTGTGAATGCTTTTAAGTTTCATGCTTTCTGTATGCAAAAGGTTAAAAATAAATTACATGTTAAATTGAAAGAAAATTTGGAGTTACTGATTCACCCCTCCCCTCTCAGTAACTCGGTTAATTCCTGAATATTTCCAATAGAAAGGTGAAATTTTTTCTATAGGAAGAGGCTGTAGTTACCAAGGTGGTTATAATAGAGGTGGATTCTGAGGAACTTGTTATAATTGTGGAGAAGAAGGACATAGATCATTTGAGTGTACACATGGAAGTAAAAAAGTCGGTAGTAGTAGTTCAATGCTTTGGTACAAGAACATTCTAATTTCCCCTTTCTAATTTTATACCATATTTAAAGCCTCTAATCAGATTCTTAAATCATACAATGGACACTTCAAAAGATTATGCAATTTCTCAATAATACCCAAATCAGGTATTCCTGAAATAGTGCCAAAAACTTCACAACTTCACATATTATTGATAAATCTGAAAATATAATTTTTTACTAAAATTTTTCCAGCATAAAAGCCTAAAAAATGACACTTCTAGATGTGCAAAGATTTTACACAATAGCTCCAAAATGGAGAACAAATATAATGCTCATCGGGCTCCAAAAACAACACAAAATAGCTTGAAAACACCATAAAACACTACCAATCTAAAACAAAAGTAGAATCATGACCCAAGGCATATATTAAAATCTATTTTAATATAAAAATGGCTTAAATATAGTAGCAACCCAAACTGATATGAAAATCTCAACCAGAAACACCAAACTCTTATAAGAAACACACCTGAAAACTCATAAATCTGCACTATTTAGCACAAGGGAAAACTCTGCATGAGCTTGCAAATGGAATGGCCTCAAAATCCCATCCTTAGCCTTCCTAGAAACTTGAAAAATCCCTTCTTTGGGTCTCCTTCTCCACAGGTTTGGCAGCCTCTGAAGAACAACAAAGCAATGAGCAAAAATCAAGTTCAAGAATGAGCTCGACATGCCTCCAAACCCATTTAAAAGAGGGCATAACCCTAACTCATGACCAAGAGGGGTTAATAATACATTTTTTAATAATATTTAACATTTATTAATCCATTGGTTTCCAAAGATTATCCCCTTTTCCTGAAACTTTACTTTTTGACCCTGTCAGCCTTAGCAAAAATTATTAATTTTAATTATTTTGAAAAAGGGGACATGACAAGTCCACCCTCCCAAATATTGCTTTTCCTCAAGAAATGAAGGGTGTGATGCTCAAGAGTATGTGTTCTTTCCCAATTTGCATCCTCCAATGGTAATCCTTTCCATTTGACCAAATTCTCTGTGATGCTCCTATTTCTCAATCTTTTTTCTCTTATATCCAAAACCTCTTTCGGTATTAAGAGTAATTTTCTTTCATCATCAAGAGGTGGTAAATCTGTAGATACTATGGTTTTTTGGCCTAGAACCTTCTTTAGGCAAGAGACATGGAAAACATTATGTATTTTTCTATTCAGTGGGAGCTCCAATTCATAAGCTACCCCTCCTATCTTCTTGATGATCTTATAAGGCCCATAGAACCTTGGCTTGAGCTTCTCTACCCCACTCCTCTTCAAGGTGATTTTCTTATATGGATGAAACCTAAAAAATACCAAGTCTCCTACCTCCTTCATTTCTTTTCCTATTAGTGTACAACTTTTGTTGGTTTTGTGCATGGTGAAGATTATCCTTGAGGGACCTTAATATGTCTTGGCTTTGCTTAATGAAATCATTTGATGCAGGTACTATGCTATCTAAAAGTACTAGATCAAAAAAGAAAAGGGCATCATAACCATAGAGAGCACAAAAAGGAGGCATACCAACAGACATGTGATGAGATTTATTATAACAATATTCCCCTAGGTGCAACCATTTCACCCAAGCATGTTGTGGATTTGAAACATAGTTCATCAAATATCCCTCTATCCATTTATTAACTATCTATGTGTGTCCATCTATTTAAGGGTGATAGATAGTACTAGGAGTGAGTTTAGTTCCTACCAAATGAAAGATCTCCTTCCAAAAAGAGCTAAGGAATCTAGTGTCTCTGTCACTAACAATGTTTCTAGGCAAGACATGTAACCTGAAAATTTCCTTGAAAAATAATTCTGCCACTTGTGATGCCTTGAAATTAGATGTGATGGGAAATAAATTTACATAATTAGTTAGTCTATATACCACCACATATATGAAATCCTTACCTTGAGCCTTGGGAAACCTAGTGATGAAGTCTATGGAAATACTTTCCCATTTTTGTTCAGGAATAGGAAGTGGCTGCAACAACCCTGCAGGATAAATTTGCTCACTCTTGTTTTGTTATCATACCATGCAATCCTTAATGTGTTTAAGGACATCTTCCTTCATACGATTCCATGAAAAGTTCTCTCAAACTTGCCTGTATGTCTTGAAGTATCCTTGATGACTATCAAAAGGTGTGTCATGAAAGGCCCTCAATATCCTTTCCTTAATCTTTGATCCTGACACCAAGAACATCCTATTCTTCTAATAAATCAGGTCATCAACAACCTTGTAAATGTTATCATCCACTAAATTATCCAAAACCTTTGTATCAAAGGAATCTTTAGCATATTCTAAAATTATGGAGACTTTCCAATCAGTGGAGATAGATGTTAAGGAACACAAGGTGGGCTTCCTTGAGAGAGTGCATCATAACCACATTAGTCTTTCCTTTTACATATTCGATATCAAAACCATAAGCTTGCAATTTTATTACCCATTTTTTTTGACAATCATTCAAATCCCTTTGGTTCAAGAAGAACTTGAGGCTATTATGGTCTATCTTTACAATGAATCTCCCACATACCAAATATTGTCTAAACTTATAAAGTGCATGCATGATTGCCAACATTTCCTTATCATAGATGGAATAACCTTTCTCTAATTGATTTAGTTTTCTACTCTCAAATGCTATTGGATGTCCCCTTTGAGTTAGGATAGACCCTATGCCTTCTCCATAAGCATCACATTCAACAACAAAAGGTAAAGAGAAATCTAGAATTGCAAGCATAGGGCATGAACTCATTACCTCCTTAAGCTTATCAAATGTTTTTTGTGCCTCTTCTATCCAAATAAAGCCTCCTTTCTTTGTCAAATAATTCAAGGGGGAAGAAAGCTAATAAATTCCATTTATAAACCTCCTATAGTAGCTACACAACCCGAAGAAACCTCTCAACTGTGTAATATTAGTAGGTGGAGGCCAATCCAAAATTACTTGAATTTTTTGTTGATCAAGTTGTACTCCTTTAGAACTTATAAAATGTCCCAAATATAGAATCTTAGTCAAACCAAACTCACATTTAGATAACTTATCATAGAAGGATTTCTGCTCCAAGATTCCCAAAAAAGTGTCTATGTGCTCTAGATGCTCTTTCCGTGTTTTAGTTTAAATCAATATATCATCAAAGAACACCAAAACAAATTTTTGAAGATGCTTGTTGAATACCTTATTCATACAAGATTGGAACATTTTTGGTGCATTTGCGAGGCCAAATGGCATAACAAGAAATTCAAAGTGGCCATAGTGACATCTAAAAGTAGTCTTTTGCACATCTTCCTTCCTCAAGCAGATTTGATGGTAACCTGATCTTATGTCAATTTTTGAGAAGTATACAACACCATGTAACTCATCAATGAATTTATCTATGTGTGGTATGGGATACCTATTTTTGATGGTCTTCTTGTTTAGAGCCCTATAGTCTATACACATTATCATTGTTACACCATCCTTTTTCTTGACAAGTACCATAGATGATGCAAATGAACTAGAGCTAGGCCTTATGAATCCCATGTCCAAGAGTTCCTTAATAGTTTTTTCTATTTCTTCCTTGTAACCTCTTGGATGGAGGTATGGAGTGGTTATAACTGGTTTGTCACCCTATTCTAACTCTATAATGTGCTCAAAACCTCTATCTGGTTGTAATCCTATAGGCAAATCATTGAAAACTATACTATGCTTATCAAGGATATTCTAAATTTCAAAATGGAAATTACCTTGATTTTTTGAAGATCTTGTTGGGTGGATTATGACTCTTTCTTCCTATGCTACTTTTCCTATTTGAAAAGACCTCTCCATCCTATTTGTAGTGACCACCCTAGGTGCTCCATTTGATAAGCCTCTCAATAAGACTTCTTTCCCATTGGAGTGAAAATTGAACTCCATAGTTTGATGGTTCATGTAATAGCCTCCAATAGAGTGCAACCATTGAACACCCAATAAAAGATCTATTTCCCCAATGCCAACAACATAGTAGTCATCACATAGCTCATAATCTCCTAAAGCCATCCTGAGTTGTTTCATAAGCCATGTGCAAGGCATAGTGAATCCACCAGCTACAGTAACATTGAATCCCTCAAAATATTCTTCTTTAAGCCCTCTTTTCATGACAAATCCCTCATCAATAAAGTTGTGAGTTGCCCCACTATCAAGAAGAACTGTCAACCTTTTTTTTTATGTGTAATAGGTTATATTTATTAATTAAAAAGATTGATACAATGTAAATATTTGATTCGCTCCTTGACTCATCAAAAAATAATCATCTATCCTACAGCCCAGCATCATATAACTAGTGTTGCTTATACATTGCAACATTAAAAAACACTACAAAATAAGTAGGAACCACAATAGCGTATTAATTGCATTCCTACACACTGCAATTCACCCAAAACCCTGACCTTTACACAGGGGCCACCAAATTGTTTGTAATAATTGACAAAAAAGGGCCACTAGTGGCATAGACCTTACCTACAAAGAGATAGAGCCAAGCCTATAAAATAAACTATTCGTTGGAAGCTAGAAACCAAAACACATAACATAGCTACACAAAAAAGAGGAGCTACCCGCATAAAAACATATATATTCAAAACCTCAAAAACACCTTGCTTGGCAGAGCCTCATCAACTGTTGCTTCCTTGGAACCATAACCAGCATGACCACCCTCATTTGAGCTCCTTCAGCCTCCTAGATGGCTTCAACTAACATCTGTCATGCCCTTTCGCATTCCACAATGTAAGCTTTCCTATCAACCATTCGTTGCCAAATTAAAAAGGGGACAATGCCCACCTCCTCCTCTTCCAATTCATATGCAAACATTTTTTTGTAATCAAATTCCCACCCCAGTTGAGCTAATTCAAGAAATTGATCAATCCCCACTGGTAGCTTACTCAAAGAGAGACTCCATAACCCATTTTACCCTCTCTTTAGAGACACCTAACTCGAGCCCCTATGCCATTATCATGGCAGCAATATCCACTTGTAATTTCCACCTACAGTCATTGTTATTAAAAATAGGGTTGAGAGTCTCCTGCACTACCATAATAACACACTCAAAAGGTAATTTTAACATTTTATGCAACTGGATTCTCTCCACTGGACCAAATAAGCCCTTCTGAGCTATTTTTTAGTCTTGAAGGTGAAATTTAGTTCCATCATTTTGCAGAAAAAAGCCTTTGCAAAACTTCAAATGAAACACAAACCTTTTAACATCATATAAATCACCTTTATTCAACTACAGCAACACCAAAACCAAAGTCTATCCTTCACATAATTCCTCCACGCCCTCACACAAATTAGCACCATAAAAAAAGAATAAAAATCCCCCAACTTCCTTAAGAATTAAAGGCTCTCATAATGAGATTGTAATAATGAAAGAACACATTCTGATGATGCCACTCCAAATACAAGCCTAATTGACATCATCATCACCATTTTTTTGGAACTCTATTAGAGAGGAGCTTCCACATCATACGCCCACTATCCACATCTAATATGTGGCACCTCTAGCTCATCAAAAGACGTGACAATCTTTGACAATTTATCTGCCTCTTTATTTCCATCCTACTTAGTATTATTAATTTGAAAATCATCAATTTCGAAATAAATTCCTCTCTAATTGAATCAATAAAATTTTCCAAGTGCCGAGCATTTATTGTCAACTTAATAATTTATTGCACAATTATCATTGAATCACCTTCAAGGTGAAGTTTCATGATTCCATACTGTCTAGCCATCTTAATTGCCATCAAAGCTTCTTGTCCCTCATCCATATTATTAGTCCCATCCTTCAACCACATAGCTCCAACAACTTTAGTTTCTCCCCTTGAATTTTTGATAATGACACCCACCCCTGATCTTGCTGGATTACCTTGCGCAACACCATTAAAATGTTCCTTCATCCATCCCTCAGCTGAGGCCTTCCAAACAACCACTTCCTCCTTCTTCTTTTTAGATTTAACAATCAGAGAACCAAGAGGAGATTTAAATCTGATCCCCGGCCACATCCTTTGGATAAGAATATCATGCTATATAAAAGGCACCTAGAGAGCTTGTTTTCTCAAGGCCAAAACACCCATAACATCTTCAATAGCATGGTCAATCTGATTTATACACCTTTTCAAGGTTGCTGATTCCCCTTTGAAAATTATTCTATTTTGTTCCTTCCAAAGTTCCCACATTATTAACGAAGGAGAGATAATCTATATGCTTGAGAGCATCAACTTACAAAAAGGTCTTGGCCACCCATCAAGAATGCCTTTCACACTATTGTCTCTTGGTCCCATCCAACCCAACTTAATTTGAACATAATCCCAACATTTAATAGAAAACTTACATTGCACTAATAAATGATCAGTTGTTTCCTCATGTCCTTCAGATAGAGCACACCTTTTGGACCAGCCATGCCCAAATGTTTCCTTCTCTAAGTAGTTACAATTCCTCATTTTCTCGCAAGCCAAGCAAAAACACTATCTTTTGGGAGAATATCTTGATGCCAACATAAGTCCCTGGAAGAAAATAGAGAATCTTCCAAGCCTTAAATGAATCTGTAACCTAACTTAACCAAGTAATTACCTGACTGTGAGCCACACCAAAAGAGCTTGTCATCCTTACCACTGTGATTCAGAATTCTTTTATCAAAAATTGATTTCATGCGCACCTTTTGCTGAACCGTAATAGCCTCTCCATCCAAACTCCTCCAGCTCCAATAAGGACCAACAACACTCTCATTTTGAACAATATAGTCTTTGACCCTATCCCCCCAATTCATAGAAAAATAAGCCTGAAGATCCTCATCAAAAACTTCTTCCATAAGAGCCTTATGTCCAATTCAAGAATCCAGCCAGAATTTTGCTTTTGATCCATTCCTGATTTGCCAAGAAAGGTGATTCATTATAACCTGTCTACAAGAAAGAATAAAGTTCCATATAGATGAACCTTTAAGGGGATCTCGTATGGTAAGAATCCTCTCAACATCAACAAAATCTAGATATTTTGCTTGCAGTATCCTAACCCAATATTTAGTTAGATTTTTATACATGCTCCAAACAAGTTTTGCTCCTAGAGCCTTATTTGTGTAATGCCAATTACGCATTCCAGCTCTACTATTTTCTTTTGGCCTACAAATTTTCTCTCACGCTATGAGAGGAATCTTATCCTCTTCATTAGCACCATTCCAAAAAAATTTCCTCATTTTCTAAGTTAAAATTTTAAGGACCTTCTTGGGTATATCCATGCACATTGTAGAGTATATTGGTATTGCCAATATCACCATTTTCAACATGAGTATTCTTCTTGCAGAAGACAACCATTTCCCTTTCCATCCCTCCATCTTCCTTAAACACTTATCAATTAAGTCTTTCTATAGATCATCTTTGTTTCAACTAGTAAAAAAAGGAATCCCTAAGTAACGATTAGGCATATGTCCTTGCTTCTTATCTAAAATTTTGCAAATTCTAACCTGTAACTGTTGTGGAGTGTTGAAGAAAAAAACCTCTGATTTTTTCCAGTTTATAAAATGTCTTGACACTCTTCCATAAAGAAAGAGAGTATCCTTCATAACCTTTTCTTCTTTCATAGTAGCCTCTCCACCCAAGAAAGTCTCATCCATAAACTGTAGATGTGTCATAGCCTCCACACCTTCTGTAATTTTGATGCCCATCCAATCCCCCTTTTCCCTGCACTTCTTAATCAACCGCCCTAAAACTTCAGGCATAATAATAAAAAGAAAGGGGGATAAAGGATCCCCTTATCTGATGCCTTTCTCTTGAGAGAAGAAACCCTACAGACTCCCATTCACCAATATAGAAAACCTTGGAGAATCAATACAACTTTTTATCCATTGGACCCAAGCATCCCCAAAGCCAAAACTATATAAAACCTTCACCAAAAAGCTTTGATCCACTTCATCATAAGCCCGCTTAATATCCAATTTCACCATCATATTTTTTTTTAATAAATTCTAATTGAGTGAACAGCTTCATGGGCTACAATAATACCCTCAAAGATAAATCTCCTTGGAGAGAAACCACTTTGTTCTTCAGATATGATTTTGTTTAAAACATGTTTGAGTCTATTAGCTATCACTTTTGAAATAACTGGGTAAAAATGTATCATCTTAAAATGGAAGCACTTCCATGTTAAGAATGTTTAGCCCTCCAAGTGAGTGGTCTGGGGTCATGTCAAGCACCTTGATCAGGTCTTTTCTTGAATCTGGCTTTCTCCCCCCGTTCTGCTTCTCTCTCCACCTGATTTCACTTTATTTTTGTATTTCCTAGCATTATGGACTCAGGTCCTAACATTTTTGACCTCAAGGTCAAATTCAACCTTGAGGGTTAGAGTTGACCTCAAATTTGACCTAGGTCAGGGTCAACCTTGACTTTGACCTAGGGTAGAGTCTACCTCATCTTTGACCTAGGGTTCAAATTTCAAGGTTCCATGATTTTCGGGTGTTGAGTTTTGGAGATATTTGTTTTCTCTCTTCTGAATCATCCATTTAGGATTTTGGAATGGTAAATCCTTAAATTGCATTTAATATGGGCCCATTTATAGGGGTTAAGGTTAATTGGGATTTAATTCTCCAATATCGGCCTTCTCTAGAGGTTTGTGCCCTAGATCACTATAAAAGGAAGCCTTCCTCTCTCATTTTCTCCATCAAGTTTTGCAATCCATTATTCACCAAGAAATTTCATGATCAAGGAGCTCTCAAGGAGATATTCACAAGCCCTCAAGTTCTCTCTCAAGAAAGATCAATCATTCAAGCCCTCTTCTCCTCCATTAAAGATCAATCATTCAAGCCTTTCAAGGGATTTGGTTCAAGCATTCAAGATTCATCATTCAAAACCCTAGATCTATCCATCATGGTGGTGTGATCTTCCTCCAAGATCCTTTGTTCATCTTCAAGATCCATTCATTCTTCCCTCAGGGTGGATTCCAAGCATAAAATCATGGAGGTTTTGATTCACATTTGTTAGTGTTGATTCCAAGCTTTCATATTAACATACTTGATTACATTTCAAATACAATTGCATATCTATTGAATTGAATAGCTTCATTGTTAGATCTATTTCTAATAATTGCTATCATTCTCAATTTCAATTTCAATATTAAGGTTGATTCCAAACTAGGGTTTGACCAAGGCAAACCCCTCAATCAAACAACAAAAAACCCTCTTTTCTTGCAGGAACAGGTGCGAAACTGCAGATCTAAGCTTGGATTTGGATACCCTTTTCGTTGAGCTTTCAAGATCTGCAAACAAAGTCAAAGTTGACCTTTAGAATAAAAATGTATCCTTTGACCTTTTATCGAGGTCAAAGACTACCTACTATCGAAAAGATAAAATTTTTTTGGGTTTTCTTCATCTCGACATTTCCAGTCCGAAATAGGTTGCAGAATTGCTTGAAATTGCACACACACATCAGAAATTGGTAGTTTCCTTGGATCTACCCTATTTTGAGGTTAGTATTTCTGTTTCAATTATTTCATATTTCAAGCACAACTCCTTTATAGGGAAATATAAGGTTTTCTTCCTCTTTCATATTCTCCATAGATTGATTCAATTGTGCATTAACCTTTTGGTTGATCAATTTGGATCTCTCCTTTGGAAATTTGACTTTAGAATTAGATCTTGTATTTCCCCCATACATTTTAGGGTGAACACTATTTCATCTTATTTATTTTTGTGAACCTAACATACTTACCCCTTTTCTTTTGTGGATTTAGATGCCTTATTGTGTTAGATCTCCCTTTGTATTATCTTGTGTGTTCACTTATTCATTTTGGTGAACCCGTATATCACAAATCTTTATTTTTGGTGTTAGATTTGCATTTTTTGTTAGATCTTACAATAAAAGTAGATTTCTTTTATTCTCTTGCATTTATATTTCTAAAATAGAACAAAAAAAATTGCAAAATTTCTTCAAAAATACAAAAACATTTACATTGTTTTGTGGAATTAGATGCTCTATTGTGTTTGATTTCCTTTTCATGTTTATAAATTTCATTTGAATACTTTTGGATATATTTAGATCTATTTGTTACCATGTTACACAAGTTGTTTCAAAAATTTTCCAAAACTTTTGGGATTACATAACATCCTCCTCTTACCTTACCATTGCATGGCGTTACACTTAGCAAGACTTCATCTAGTGCATGTGATGTTGTTTTTTCCTCTTTTGAATTACCTTATAAGGATATATTAGAGAAAGAAGATGACCTTAATCTATATCTCCATCATATTTCTCTTTGTGGAGATGAGTTGAGGATTGATTCTTCTCCTAAAAGATGTCCTTCTTCCCCCTCTAGGGATCAAGTTTTAATGACTTATGACACTCCTACAATGCGCTTAATGGATAGGGATGATAATCCTCCTATTTGGGATGAGCGTTTGAATTTTGATGTTGATTACTCTCTTCCTGATGAAACCATTATGGATAATTATCCTATTTGGGATGAACCTTTGGATGTTGATTACTCTCTTCCTCATGAAGCCATTGTGGATAATTCTACTTTTTGGGATGAACCCTTGGACAAATACATTGATTTATCCCCTCCTTGTGAAGAATTTTTGATACAAGAAGATGACATATTCTCTAAAACACACTTCCCTTATGCAAAAGAAGATGACATTATAAATCCTTCACCTCTATTTGGGATTCCTTCTAGTGATGAGGCATTAGTGGAGAAAGATATGAATTCCCTTAATGCTCTTCCTCTTAGTGGTGATCTT
Source organism: Chamaecyparis obtusa (assembly GCA_027943335.1). NCBI lineage: Eukaryota > Viridiplantae > Streptophyta > Pinopsida > Cupressales > Cupressaceae > Chamaecyparis > Chamaecyparis obtusa. Next base: position 49,014 of record BSBK01012046.1, read on the forward strand.
ATGCGAAATCAAGATCCTACCTTACAACCTTCTTACCATAATATTACTTATATCTATTCAAATCCTTTTCCAACTATGGTTCCAAGTGTTCCTCTAGTTGTGTCTTCCATTCATATCACTCCCTATACTTTTACCAGTGTTCTAGTCTTCCTAATCCTATCATTCCTAATGTGATTCCTAATTCTCCATCTGCTATTCCTAGTTTTTCGCACACTTATGTTGAGGTTCAAACTATGGTTCATGATGTAGATGTGCAAAGATTCTTCAAAGTACCTTCTCCTTATTATCCAATCCATAAAGATAAGAGAAAAGAAACATCCCCTTTGAGATTTCTTCATAATTTTACCCCTCACTCTGATATAACATAGATCTTTTCTCCTCTAGACTGGGGGGCAAGAGGTATATTTCTTCTTGTCTTCTAGAATCCATTATGTTCCTACCTTGAGCTTAATTGGTTATGTTTTCATGGTTTGTATTATGATTTATTTTCATCCATTTCTCTCTTCTATTATTCAAGACATTTTTTCTAGGACATGTGTTTTGAAAAGGTATCCCTTGCCTTTCATCCCTAGGGGGCAAGGTTCTCCCTTCTTTCTCTTTGTCTAGGGAACTTCTTTCCTTAGCCTAGTGGTATTTGTTTATATTGCAATATTATTTCATCATATTGATAGATGTTTTGACTATGGATAACCTTCTTATATGAGAACTTTTTGTCCTAAGTCGTCACTTCTTCTCTATGTTACAAATTATGTTCTTTATAAACTCTCACCCTTTCTTTGGTATTAGAGTTGTTTCCCTTATTTCAAAGATTCCTTTTCCTCTTCCTTGTAGGGGGCTTTATGTTTGAATCTATGTTCCCTCCTTTTTAAAAACATGATATTTTATCTAAAGTACTCCTCTTTGGTGGGGGTCTTGTTGATAAGATCTCTTTCTTTGAGGATCCTTTTTCCATGAGTGACATATTCTTTTCATGATTATCTATACTCTTGGATGTAGGGGTCAATATCCCTCACTAAGAATATGGTGTAAATTGTTGTAAACAAGATATCTCCTTGGATTGTGAAGTAAGTATCCTCTTCCATATTTGTTCCTATAGTTGGGGGGCAAGGATGCCATTTCCTTCTTTTTTTTCTTTTCGGGATTCACCTCTTTCCTTGGTTAAGCAGTATCTATCTATTATGTGATATCCAAGCATACATTAAAATTTTGGTTTGCATTGAGGATATATGCCCTTGATAACAACCTATTTTGTTGTTTGACATTGGGTTTCCATGGTTGTTATATCTCTCACCTTGGAAACTGAATAGTGTGCTATCCCTCACAAGGGTTACTTTTTTTCACTTCTTGCATGATATCTCTTTGCATGTGTCCCTTCCATGGCGTCATAGGAGCTATGATGTTCTTGGCTTGGACTGGGTGTTGTTTGTGGATATTGTCTTGATGTTGAAGAAGGCTTTATCCTTGTTCTTTCCTTTCCTTAACATGTCAAAATAGTTTGTTTTTTCCATATTAAGGAGGGGGGCATATATAGGGTCTCCCTTGTACTATATTTTTAAATTTATTTATATGCTAAATCTTGGAAGGTAATGCACATAAGTTGCTAAATCTTGAAGAGACATGCATTCCAAATTTTAAATATGCTAAATCTTCCAATGGTAATGCACATAAGTTGCTTTAAATCCTTAGGAGACATGCATTTCCAATATGCTAAATCCTGGATGTTAATGTGCATAAGTTTCTAAATCCTGAATGGACACGCATTTTCAATTTCCAATATGCTAAATTGTGGAAGGTAACACACATAAGTTGCTAAATCCTGAATGGACATGCATTTTTTATTTCAAAATATGCTAAATCTTCTGAAGGTAACACACATACGTTGCTAAATCCTAAGGAGACACACATTTTATATTCATAGTGATACAAGAAGGTGGATCTATGGGTATTCCAAAAGCTGTTAGAAGACAAATTACAATTGCAAGCACAGTTTGTGGGTGAACCTATTGGGCTCTCCCTCCAAGGTGATTCATGGTAAGGTGGGCATCTTACTAGGTGAGGTAATCACTCTTTTCCCTTTCTCTCTTTTCACTTTCATGCTAGTAGGACAGGATCATGAAGCTATGTTATTTATAGTATTGCTCTTGTCTCTCTTATGTAATAATTTATGCTTTTATGATAGCTTTCCAAATATGATATTATTATGAGAAATATTTCTTAGCGAGGTTTCTTATGCTAATTGATTTGGGTTATTTAGTACTAACCCTTGTTCTTTTGGCACCCTGTGCATGTATGTTGAGTTAGAATCCCTAGTCTGGGGGCTTGTGTCCTTATCTAAGTGTTATTTTATCTTTTTATGAATCCACTTGGATCTCTTCTTTCTTATCCTTTACCAAGAGTTTGCATTGAGTCCATACTCTTGCTAAAGTGGGGATGTAATGTATCACCTTAAAATGGAAGCACTTCCATGTTAAGAGTGTTTAGCCCTCCGAGTGAGTGGTCTAGGGTCATGTCAAACACCTTGATCAAGTATTTTCTTATATATGGATTTATCCCCCCATTTTGCTTCTCTCTCCACCTGATTTCACTTTATTTCTGCATTTCTTGGAATATGGAATGAGGTCTTGAGGTTTTTGACCTCAAGGTCAAAGTTGACCTTGAGGGTCAAAGTAGACCTCAACTCTTACCTAGGTGAGGGTCGACCTTGACTCTGACCTAGGGTAAAGTCTACCTCATCTTTGACCCAAGGTTCAAATTTTAAGGTCCCATGATTTTCAGGTGTCAGGTTTCGAAGATATTTGTTTTCCTGCTTTCGGGTCAGGCATTTCGGATTTCAGAATGGTAAATCCTTAAAGTGCATTTAATATGGACCCATTTCTAGGGGTTAAGGTAAATTGTGATTTAATTCTCCAATGTCGACCTTCTCTAGAGGTTTGTACCCTATATCACTATAAAAGGAAGCCTTCCTCTCTGATTTTCTGCATCAAGTTTTGCAATCCATTATTCACCAAGAAATTTCATGATCAAGGAGCACTCAAGGAGATATTTGAAAGCCATCAAGTTCTCTCTCAAGAAAGATCAAGCACCCATTCAAGCATTCAAGCCCTCTTCTCCTCCATTGAAGATCAAGCATTCAAGCCTTTGAAGGGATGTGGTTCAAGCATTCAAGATTCATCATTCAAAACCCTAGATCTATCCCTTGTGGTGGTGTGATCTTCTTCCAAGATCCTTTGTTCATCTTCAAGATCCATTAATTCTTCCCTCAAGGTGGATTCCAAGCATACAAGCATGGAGGTTTTTATTTACATTTGTTAGTGTTGATTCCAAGCTTTCATATTAACATACTTGATTACATTTCAAATACATTTGCATATATATCGAATTGCATAGCTTCATTGTTAGATCTATTTCTACTACTTGCTAGCATTCTCAATTTCAATTTCAATATTAAGGTTGATTCCAAACTAGGGTTTGCCCAAGGCAAACCCCTAAAACAAACAACAAAAAATGCTCTTTTTCTTGTAGGTACAAGTGTGAAACTGCAAATCTCAGCTTGGATTTGGATACCCTTTTCGGTGAACTTCTGAGATTTGTGAACAAAGTCAAAGTTGACCTTTAGAATAAAAATGTAGCATTTGACCTTTTATCAGGGTCAAAGACTACGTGTTGTCAGAAAGATAAAATTTATTTGGGTTTTCTTCGTCTCGACATATCCAGTCTGAAACAAGTTGTAGAATTGCCCAAAATTTTCTTCCTCTTTCATATTCTCCATAGATTGATTCAATTGTGCATTACCTTTTGGTTGATCAATTTGGATCTCTCTTTTGGGAATTTGAGTTTAGAATTAGATCTTATATTTCCCCCATACATTTTGGGGTGAACACTATTTCATCCTATTCAAAACTATATTACAAAGAGCTATAGGCCTGAAGTCCCCAAAAGTGACATGTTCACTCTTTTTAGGGATGAGGGCAATGAAGGTAGAGTTAATATCTTTAAGAATAAAGCCACCTAAATTGGATTCTTGTACCACTTCCCATAAGTCATGTCCAAAAATAGGCTAGAGTTTCTAAAAAAAAGCTGCTGGAAAGCCATCTAGTCTAGGTACTTTGTCACCCCCTAAACCAAACAAAGCATTTTTAACTTCCTGTTTAATAGTTGGAGCCATTAAAAAATTGTTCATGTCTTCTGAGATTAGAGGGGAATAACTGTGAAGACTGAATCATAAGTTCTCTCATCAATGACCTCCTGAGATTTATTCTTTGAAAAGAAATCCACAACCTGATTATTAATGATATCCTTGTCTTCAACCAACTCACCTACAGTGTTCTTGATACTGAAAATCATGTTCTTAGCTCTTCTAATTTTGACAAAATTATGAAAAAACTTTGTGTTTTTATGCCCAGCCTTTAGCCATGTCTCCCTAGAGTTTTTCTTCCAAAAGATTTCCTCTTTTCTCAACCATCCATCCAACTCCTTTTTCAGTCTATTTTCTTCTTGAAAATCCATATCTTGCATGCCTAACTCAATAAATTTGAGGCTTAACTATTTCAATTCATCTTTATTCCTACGAGTTTCTTCAAAAATATTTCTAAAGTTTACTCTATTCCAAATTTTAAGTTTCTCTTTTAGAAATTATAATTTTTTGAAAAAGATAAAGGCTTTATTACTTGTGCTTTTTATAGCGTGATCCCACCATTTTGATATTAGATTGTTGAAATCCACTCCCTGGAACCACATCATCTCAAACTTGAAGGGGCATCTATCTAGGGTTTTTTAATCTTGCACATATAAATAGATCGAGAAATGATCTAAACCTTGAAACAACAAAATTTCATCTTCAAAGGTCCAAAAAGTGTCTGCCCAATTTCTAGCTAAGAAAAATCTATCAAGTTTTTCAGCTATGTTCAAAAAGCCTTCTCTTCGATTAGTCCAAGTAAAATCTCCCTTTTTGAAGGCAACTTCAATCAAACCTCCATCATCAGCAAAATCACTAAAAGCTTGCTGGCTAGTGTTTCACCATCCTTTACCTCCTTTCTTGTCTTTAGGTTTTAGGATGCCATTAAAATCACCTCCCAATATCACCATCTCATCTTTAAGGTATTTGATTATTGAGGCCAAACTTTCCCACTACCTCATTTTGAGCACTCTATTATTTGGGCCATATATATTAAATAAAGATAATTTACATCTTAGCTGCTTTGAGTAAACCTCCAACCATTGCTAGTTTTGATCCTGCTGCCTAACAACCACCTCTAAGACATCCTCATTCCAAAGGGCTCCCAATCCTCCAGAAGCCCCTTGTGCCTCTAACCAACCACATTTTCATCTACTGAACTTCCTATCATAAAACAAAAAATCCTCCTTAATCTTTGTTTCTTGTAATAAAATAAGATCGGACTACGTTTGATCAAAACACCGTTTGATCAAACGCATTACTGACTATGGCCAGCTTCACTCTATTTGATTTAGGAGCTCTCCTCTTCTTTTCCCCAATTCTTGGTTTTAAAAGTTGTGATGGAATTTGTTCTACTTGCCTTATGTCTATTACACCTTGTAAATTAGCAAGGCCAAGATTATTCAAAGAACCTTCCACTTCCTGACTAGCATAGTCTGATTCCCAATCTTCTGAAACATCACCACTGCCTTTGTTTCTATCAAAGGCACTATTTAGATTTCTTATCAGAGAAATTTCTATATCTTTGAAATTTAAATTATCATCTATTTTCTCTTCCTCATCTCTCAGTGGATGGGTTTGAGAAACCTGAAACTCTTGAAAGAAAAGGTCATTCTCTTCCCCTATATTGAGGCCATTTTTCATAATAGGGCTAACTTGATCCTTGGAAGCTAGAGTCTCCAGAACCATAAGGGGCAAAAGATTCATTGTTGTTGCTATAGCCACAAAGTCACCCAGTGGACTTGCACTTTGTGTGTTCCCTTGTAGAGGCATTTCCTCTGTAGAGTTGGTGTCTTTCCTTTGAGTATCTAAAACTTATAGAGGAGTTTCCTTAACAATCTGAGTTGACAATCTATCCTCTTCCAGATATTTTTGATAGACCACTCCCTAAATCGCTTCCTCCTTTTCCAAGTTATACTCTTTCCTCCATTGAGGAGTATTGCCTTGTCCTCGATCTGGGGAGCAGCATAGATTTTCTATCGGGTCTATAGAAACCTTCCATCCTCCTAAAAGTTATTATTCTATCAGGTCTAGGAGTTTGTCCTCTTCAAGCCATTTTTCTTTAGTCTACACTAACAGTTGGGGAGCTGTTTGTGTGCTCTCATTCTCCTCTCCTTCCCAAATTTCCACCATTTGTTTCCAAGTCCCATGCTCTATCCCCAGGATGATAAAATCTAGAATAGGGTCATTTCTTTGAATCTTTATAAGGATACAGTGGTGTATACAAGCATCTTTTTTATTGATCACTTCTTTAGCTATGACATAAGATCCAATCTTATTACCAGTTTTTTTTAAGGTAATTTCATACTAGTATTCCATAGGGAGGTTGTGAAGGTTCAACCATACTGGGTATTCATTGAGCTTCTCTTTCTGGGGGTCAAATTTTTCCTCCTAATCTTTAAAGTAAACCCCATGCCCATTTATCAGGTAAGGGCCATTGTTTAGGATCCATAATTTCTCCTCTTTAATAGTACAAATCCCTATGTAAAAGCCATTGGCTAGTGTTTTGAGTTTAACATTCTTCCCCCACACTTGACTGCACCAATCTCTAACCAAGGACTCTACCATTTAAAGAAAAAATCCCTATCTTTGAGGGACTCTACAACATCTAACCATTGAGGATTAGCTATCTTAAGAGTTGACATTACCTCATATTTGATATTTCTCTAATCTTCTTTGGCTGGTTGAGGGGGATCCACTAGTTTCACCTTTGGGCGATAGAACCTTCGTTCAATCTTTGTGAAGTCAAATTTTCCATCAAACCATGTGTATAGAGGTGCTTGACCACCAAAACTATTCTAGTTCTCCCCTCTCCTTCCATTCCCTAAAAAAACCCGTCTAAGGTTTTGAAACTCCCTTCTCTCATTTCTTCTTTTAGGGAAAAAATGATCATGCTGACGGAACTGATTGCGTTGATTGAAAGGTCAACCCTTTTATCCTTATCCATTATAAAACTACACCTAATGCATTCTGAATGGTGCTCTCACACCAGTTTTTTCTCCATCACCAAAGGATCAATTTGCAGGTGACTGTTGCCTCCCAACGGGCTCCCGCTGCTTCCACATCTTCTTTCTTAACCTAAAATTTAGCTAGGGATGTACTCCCTAGGTAGAATGCAAAATTTAGCTAGGGATGTACTCCCTAGGTAGAATGCAAGAACTGTCAACCTTTTCCCTGCTGGCACCCCTCAAATTCAAAAGGAATGGTATCTTGGAACTCTTGATAATGCTGCCAAAGTACCATCCTTGATAATTTATTTTTCTTTCTCTTCTTCTTCCTCCTCCTTAGTGTCATGAAATTCTGCATGCTCATCTAAATCAAATTCTAAAGAAACCCCAATATAGTGCATTTGACCTTTCCCCAAACATCTGTGTCCTAGAACCTATGGCTCTCTGCAAGTGAAACAAAGCTTTTTCCTTCATATTTCACTCCTAGTCTCTTCATCTACCTTCTTTTTTGCTGCATTTGTCACATTATTTGGTGGTGGTGGTGGTGCTGAAAAGTCTTTTTCTAAAAATTTCCCTTATGTTTCCAAAGATTTGGGGTTTTTTTATTAGCGACTAGTTTCATAGGCACACAAGTTTCAAGCTGCAAACTTATTTTGATAGCTTCTTGTAAGGTTGAGGGTGAGAAAGCCTTAACCAAGCCCTTAACAGAATCTTCCAAACCATCAAGGAAAAGTTAATAATCCTCTTTTCACTCATATCAGGTACCATAATAGCCACTTTTTGAAACTCTTCTACATACTCATTAACTGATTTGGTTTGTGTCAACTTTGACAATTCTTTAAAATACTCTTCATCATCCTTGAGATCAAATGTTGTTACCTAATCATGACCTTGATTAGTCATTCCATGATACCTCCAATCATAGGTTGCATCTTCCAAGTTTAGACTTGCAAATTGAACGACATCACTCTCCTTCATTGAGTTAAGTGTGAAGAAGGTCTGTAATTTTTGTAGCCATGCTCTAGCAGAGATTTTGTTTGTTCCATCAAAAGTAGGTGATGTAAAATTGCTTATTTTATTTTTGATTTCTCTTCCACTTATGTCATGCTCCCTTATATACTCTTTCTTGGGCATCAAAGTGTTCATCATATTCATATATTCTTTGAAAGGCACCAACTACTAAAGTCATCATCTAAGCCATTGTAAGTAGCCTTCAATACAATCAAGTTACCTATAACCTCTTCCATAGGATTAAGGGATGGATTTGGTACTGGTGGCTCATCTGCAAGTAAGAAAATAGTTTTTGTTTATTTAGAGGGTGTGGGTTTAAAATTTCTTGGCTCCTTTGAAGTGCTCCCTCTCTCATTAGTAGATACAACTCCTTGGATTTTTTCTATTAATAACCGCAAATCCTCTCTAGTTTTTGCCAAACTATACACTGTTTACTTTTGAGTATTCTGGATGTCCTGGAAGAATTTTTTTCCATCTCATCCAGGTCACCATTCTTTTTCCTTCCTTGGATTTTGTAGTTTTATTTCCAACTGGAGGACTGATCAAAATTTCTTTATTCTTTTCTCACTACAAATATCTCTTTTATCTTTCACTCGGTTGCATCCAAACTTCTACAAACCCTCAGGCTAGAAAGATTATAGCTCTGATACCACTCTAACATCCCCTTTCTGATTTTATATCATATTTAAAGCCTCCAATTAGATTCTTAAATCAAACAATTGACACTTCAAAATATTATGCGATTTCTCAATAATACCCAAATTAAGTATGCCCGAAATAGTGCCAAAAAATTCACAACTTCACATATTATTGATAAATCTGAAAATAGACATTGAATAGTTTGAAAATGGAGCTTTAACAATGCATTTAACATTCCTTGCTATTCATTTGTAATGTTTTGGATTGGAATTGGATAAGTAAAGTAAATCTGGAAATGCTTGAAAATTAGTCAAGATAAGATACATACCTCATAATGGAACAAATATGGAAATAGCTATTTTCTAAAGCCTGTGGACAATCTCGAAAGATTTTGCAATCAGGTCTGGGACCAGAAAACTATAACAGAGAAAACCTAGAAAACTTTTGTCTTTCTAGAAGTAGGTAGTCCTTCACCAAGATAGTGGGGCAAGGTCTTACCCTAAGGTAGGATCGTACCCCCCATTATAGGTCATCCTTGACCCAAAATAGCTCTGATGAAAAATATGTTTGCAAATCTCGAAAGTTCACTAAAAAGGGAATTCAGATCTGCACTTCAATTCCTGAAACAACGACTGTAGATATTTGAAAATGGTGTTTTGGGGTGGCTATATAGGGTTTTTCCTTAGTCAAACCCCCATTTTGGTGATCTCCACATCCACGAATATCCAGTTGTAATAGAATGTGTGTGTTTATTGAAAGTGTAATGCCAAGATCTAATCCTCTAGATTAAAACCCTAGGATGAATATGTATGAGAAAGCAATACATATATTTGAATAAGATAAGAAAGCATACCAAGCCCCCAAGGCTAAAGTACTCCTACCAAACTCATAATCCATAATTTCTACCCCATGATTGTATCTTTGAATGCTCGGATGTTGATAATGGTGGATCAAGGAAGAATGGATCTCTCTTGTTCCAAATAGATGTTCACAATTGTGTGTTCATAAAGATGCTTGATATCAACAATGGCTTGATCATCTATATCATCCTCTTGCAATATTGAATCTTCACTTCAGCATCACTTACTTTCTTGAATCAATTATGTCTCTACTTGATGTTTTGATCATGAAATTGCTTGATCTCCTTGTGATGTGATTGCATTGTGTGAGAATGAAGGCAAATGAGAGTCTTTATATAGAGGTTTTGAGGTGATGCTCCTAAAGTAATGTGAGGACTCATAATTCAAATTTCACCTCAAATTATGATCCAATCAAAATAACCAACTAAGGAGGGAAAATAATTAAATGAATTTCAAATTAAAACCCTTTTGCATCCAGATCCGAAGGCTCGACATTGATTTCTGGGCCCTTCAGGACCAAATTTTGAAATGGGGAATCAAATAACAAAGGAGGTCAAAGATGACCTCATCTCTGACCTAGGTCAAGGATGACTTAGACCCTGACCTAGGTCAAGGATGACCTCTTCCTTGACTTAGGGGTTCAGATCCTGCTAGAATAAAAAATAGGAGGTCTAGGGGATGCGCAGAGACATAGAAATGATGTCAGAATAAAGAAAAGTGCAAGGGAGAGACACAAAATCCTATGATGATTATGATGAAGGCTAGGAGGACCTATTTCTAAGTCATAGCTATAAAATAGAGCCATGGAAGAGGGAAATTAAGGAGAATCCTCAGGATCCTAACCCTAATTTCACCTAGAATGAAGGAATCAAGTGCAGAATGCATCATAAATGAAAGTCTATCATGATAAATGTACTAAAAGAGGGTGCTAAACCTATCAAGATGGAAGTTATTCCATTTTAAGATGATACATTTAGCCCCCATTTTATCTTAGATATGACACTACATAAATATGCAAGCTAAAGTAAGAAAACATCATAGTAAATAAAAAGGATATAGCCAAGTCCTCAATGTAGAGATCTTGCAAAAAATGTTAGAACCTGCAACAAAAAAGGTTAATTAAAATCCATAAATCACCTAGAGGTTACTATATGACAATTGAGAAGTGCATAAATCCCCTTATGCCCCCCTGTTTTAGCTTTCTACTTCCGAAGGGTGAAACAGGGTGTTAAGGATGACTCTATTCACTGGATATGTAGTTTGTTGTAAAGTCCTTTACTAAACTAGTTATAAGGATTCCTAACCTTCCTAAACTAATTCAATGAGTTAGGTATCTGAATCATGATTCCAACACCACTTCTGACACTGAAAATGGAGTTACCAAACTCAAGTTATGATGAAAATAGTGGATGTCTATCTAAATGCATAAGGGAAATCCGAGTTTACCATGAGTAAACCCTAAAAGAAACCCTAATAAAACCCTAATAAAACCCTAATTTTAATAATAAATAAGGAAAAGGAAGAGATACTTACTCATTCTTACCATTTGCAAATTCAAAAAGAGGAAGCAAGATGCCAAGGAGAGAAGAACTTCGAGCGACACGCATGTAGCTTCTGAGGCATAGTCTGGCTACCAGACGATCACTTCCTAAGGTGAGTTTTCTGTTGTATGCTTTTTTACTTTCCAAATTCCTATTTTTTGTAGGAAAGGTCGACCCTATCCCTTATAGGTTGACCCTGACCCATCTATGTTGACTTTGACCCAAGAAAGCTGACATTGACTAGAAGGTCTCCACCTATTCTGGGATGAGGTCAACCTTGACCCAACAAGGTCATCCTTGACCCAATAAAGTCAACCTTGACCTAGTAAGGTTGTCCCTAACCTAATTGAGGTCAACCTTGACCTATTCAAGTTAGATTTATATATTTGTTGATGTAGATGGCTAATATGATGTTTGTTTGTGTTTGTAGGACTTGGTCCGTCTTTGATAACATCCCTTTGGAGAGTTCCTAGGCATGGTCAGAGATAGTCTGTCCAAGCTTGATGATGATGAGATGTATTTACTGAGACTATACTACAAATCTACATGATGATGAGATGTAGGACTATAATGGGTATTATGCCTACTACAAATCAGACTACATTGAGCCATGCTATCGGCTCTAATAGAGAGGTGGGATCAGGATACATGCTCCTTCCATCTTCCCTCTGGAGAGATCATAGTGACATTAGAGGATGTCTATAGGATCTTGCAGCTTCCATTCTAAGGTGAGACCAGCAAAACTAGAGCACAACAAGTTTTCGAGGAGATCAATGTAAACAAGGAGCATTGTATAGGACGGATTCCATAGATGTGGTCCTGATCATATCAGGTCATATTATCATCCATACTGTCAAGCCCTACACCTCTAGTATGGAGGGTAATGCTTTGCATAGTATCCTTGGTTGTGTTACCCAATGCAAAGGGTACCATATTTTGTACACCTCCTACACATCTTACATAGAGGATGAAGAGGAAGAGGACTGTGTTCTCATGGGGTTGTAGCATGTTAGCCCAACTATACCATGAGCTAGGTCAGCTAGTGAGATATCAGAGGGAGAGTTTGTCGATATGCACACTCTTGTAGATTTGGCCATTTGAGAATTTTGCATGTACATATCCATAAGGTATTCCAGTGATGGTAGATGTGAGTACACCAAGAGCCTTTTCATATCCTCTGAGAGATGCCTAGTAGTTTGGAGATATCTTCTATTGGAGGGTACATCTAGACCACATTCTGAGCACCGATGTGATATGGAGACCCTATTGCAAGATGATAGAGTGACCTAATACATGATTCTAGATAAGATATTCACAATGATGGAAGCTTCTAGAGGGTCATCAAAATCATATAGTGATGCCATACTATTATGATTAGGTGATGAGATAGTTCGGCCTATTACAGAGAGTCCCTAGAGAAATACCTTGTTATGCACATTCAATGAGGTACTAACAGAGACCTGGCACCATGCATCGACCATCAATAGTAGACATAGAGGATAGTGATGTAGATGAGACAAAGGATAGAGAGGTACCATTAGATGTGACCTATTCAAGCATGAGCTAGGATTACATCAGGTACTGGAGTCTACAGGGGACCTACCCCATCTTCCTTGAGGATTATCCTATAGGTGATCCAAGTCTTTCAAAGAGGACACACTAGGATAGTGGTACAACAAAGGATGATGAGAATTTTAGAGATGAGGAGGAGCATATCTCCAAGGGAGATCCCATGGAGGAGGAGAGAGAATAGGAGAGAGCAGAGGAGATGCCCCCATCTGGTGATATTGGTGCAGATGTACACATTTCTCATGCATCACCACTGAGATCATGATGGCCTCCACATCCCCACATAGATACACCACTACCAAGGCCTAGAAATAGATAGTGTGGAGAGAGTAGTCACTCAATGCCCCCACCATCTAGATATTTTAGTGACGTCCAGGAGGGAGACCAAAGTATGAAATATGAGATTTGATTAAATATGTAATTTGATTTAAAATGAAAAGATACTAGACTGATAAATGTATTTTCAATCTACAACTAGTGTAGTGGAGTGGAGGAGCTTTGTATCTAAGATTCTCAAGGATACAATTATATCCTACTGACTACCAGCTGACAAGAAAGATTCTTCCATTGGTCGCAGAGATGTCGAAAGGCATGTTGACATCTTTGCATGCATCCAATGAGAGCTAGGATTATGCAGAGAAAGGGAGGAGAAGCTGATAGCTGAGCTACAGAGTGGCCAAGGATGTTCACATGGTATGAGAATATCTAGGAGCCACACATAGACACACAGATCTACCTCTTCCTATCATAGGGTAGAGAGATTTGGGATCCATCGGCCTTTAGAGCATAGTGATAGATGTAGTGATAAATAGGGCCATTGGCCACATATGTATTAGAACTTGAAAAAATCTTTTGATGAATGAAAAAATTTCTCAACCAATTAGTTCTATGTTTGATTACTATGTTTTCATCAATATAAAACTTAATAGAAAGAGAGAAAGTGCATAAATATATTCAATATATAATTTTGCTAGAACTACATAACCTATAAAACAAAATTTATAAGGAATACATAAATGCACAAGGAAAGAAAAAAATAAATTAAGGATAAAAATGTTTGAGATGCATAATATTAATGTGTTCCTTAAAAGAAACACCATCCATATCAGAAGGTTTATAAGCACCTGAACCAAAGTCTTCAATAACAACAAAAGGTCCAAGCCAATTAGGGCTAAATTTTCCTTTTTCACCCGATAAAGCATTCACATTTCATTGATTCTCATAAAGGGCTAAATCACCAACTGCAAATGTTCATTCAATTAGCTTATGAGTGTATTGCTTCTGAAGAGATTTATGATAAGCTTTTATATGTTCTAATGCATGTATTCATTATTCATCCAACATTTCTAGCTCTTGTAAGCATTGTTCACAAAAAGTATCCTTATCAATTATCCCATGAAATGAAACACGTAGAGAAGGTATTTCTAATTCCAAAGGCATAATAGCATCAGTACCATAGACAATATCATAAGGAGAAGTACCTATGGTAGTACGAACACTAGTCCTATAAGCCCATAAAGCATAGTTTAGTTGAGAATGCCAATATTTTGCATGCTTACTGTATCATCTTAAAATGGAAGCACTTCCATGTTAAGAGCATTTATCCCTCTAAGTAAGTGGTTTAGGGTCATGATTGGCATCTTTTCATTCTCCCTTGTCTTCCACTTCTTCTCTGCACTTGATTTTTGCATTCTAGATGAAATTAGGGTTAAGGCCTTAAGGAATTTCCTTATTTTATCTCTTCCATGGCTCAATTTTCTAGGTAGGATTTAGAAATGAGACCTCCTAATCCTTCATCACACCATTCTAGGGATTTTATGTCTGTTCCAGACACTGGGTCCTATTCAGACATCAATTTCTAAGTTTTTGGCACCCCTGGAACTCCTGTTGCAAAACCTGACAAAGTTAGGGTCTGATGTCAAAGTCGACCTCGACCCTAACTAGGTCAGGGTCAACCTCAACCTTGACCTCTTCCCACTAGGATTTCAAAGTTTCATTTTTGGTAATTTATCTTTCAGGATAATTATTTCCCACTTCTGGGTTGGTTGTTTCGGGCTCTGAAACGGTAAATCCTTTAATGGTATTTAATCAAGGTATATTTTCTAAAGGTGAAGACCTAATTGGGATTTAATTCTTCAAGGTGGCCCATCTAGAGGAGTGTGCCCTAGATCACTATAAAAGGAGGCCTTCCTCTCTCATTTTCACATCACTCAAACATCAAGTTTTCATGTTCAAGCTCTCAAGGTGATCAAGCAAGCATTCAAGTCTTCTTCTTCATCCAAGTTCTCCATTGAAGATCAAGGATTTAAAGCATTCAAGCTATTGAAGGGATTTGTCTCAAGCATTCAAGATCTATCATTCAAACCCTAGATCTAGCCACCATGGTGGTGTGATCTTCCTTCAAGATCCTTTGTTCATCTTCAAGATCCATATCATTGTTCCTCAAGGTGGATTTCAAGCATACAATCATGGAGGTTTGATAATGTTATGTTCAAGCTTTCATATCAATATATTTGATTACATTCCAAATACATTAGCATATCTATTGAATTGCATAGCTTCATTGTTAGATTCATTTCTACTACTTGCTAGCATTCTCCTATTTCAATTTCAATATTAAGGTTGATTCCAAACCAGGGTTTGACCAAGGCAAAACCCCCAAAACACACAATAAAACCATTTTTCTTGTAGGTACAGGTGTGGAATCTTAGATTTGAGAGTGAATTTGGATACCCTTTTCGGTAATCTTTCAGGATCTACGAATAGAATCAGAATCGGACTTCAAATAAATAATGTGGTCTTTGACCTTTTAAAAGGTCAAAGTCGACTTGTGTGAATTTGGAGAAAATATTTTTAGGTTTTGTCTACCTCGACATTTCCAGTCCAGAACAGGTGACAGAATCTTTAGAAAGTTCATACAGAAGCTAGAATTCAACATTTTCCATATTTGCCCTAATTCAAGGTTAGTATTTGCACTTCAATTATTTCACATTTCAAGCTTAATCCAACTATAGGGAATTATAGGGTTTCTCTCTCTTTTTCATATTCTTCATATATTAATTCAATTATGTATTAACCTCTTGGTTGATCAAATTGGATCTCTCCTTTGGGAATTTGAATTTAGGAGTGAATCTTACATTTTCCCCACACATGCACAAATAGTGGTGATTCCAAATCACAACTATTCACTTACTAACTATTTTTCTCAAAATTTGTTCAATGATTTTATTTGATGCTTCAGCTTGTCCATTAGATTGAGGATAATGAGTTGAAAATCTATGTTGAATTTGATATTTCTCCAAGAATTTTGTGACTTCTTTATTTTTAAAAGAGGTAACATTATCCAAAGTTATCATCGAAGGAATACCAAATCTTTTTATGATATTATTAAGGATGAAATCATGAATAACATCCGTCGTTGTTGAACAAAGAGGAACAACTTCGACCCACTTCGTGAAGTAATTTGTAGCAATCAAAATGTAAGTATGTCCTTGAGAAGAAGCTGGTGAGATTTTTTCAATAAGGTCAAAACCCCAAACACTAAAAGGCCATGGAGAAACTTGATTACGAAGCTCACGAGCAAGAGCATGAATCAAATTACTATGCTGTTGACATTGAGGACATTTCTTAACAAACTTGAAAGAATCTTGCTCCATTGTTGGCCAATAATATCCCATTCTAAGAAATTTATTAACCAGGATTTTCTACCAAGATGTCCCCCACAAGAACCAGAATGAGCTTCAGCCAAAGCTACAGGTATTTTAGTTTTATTGAGACATCTTAATAAAAATCCTTCTGAATAGGGGGAAAATACTGTTCCCTTCTATAATGTATGGGGAAAATGAGATCCACATCTAAATCCAAATTCCAAAAGGAGAGATCCAAATTGATCAACCAAAAGGTTAATGCACAATTGAATCAATCTATGGAGAATATGAAAGAGGAAGAAAACCTTATATTTCCCTATAATGGAATTGTATTTGAAATCTGAAATAATTGAAAGGCGAGTACTAACCTCAAAATAGGGAAAATCTGGAAAATGCCAATTTTTTATGTTTGTGTGTAATTTCGAGCAATTCTACAACCTATTTCAGACTGGAAATGCAAAGATGAAGAAAACCTAGAAAACTTTTATCTTTCTAACAGCAGGTAGTCTTTGACCCCGATAAAAGGTCAAAGGCTACATTAATATTCTGAAGGTCAACTTTGATTTTGTTCACAAATCTCAAAAATTTTCCTAAAAGGGTATCCAAATCCAAGCTTAGATCTAAAGTTCTGCACCTGTACCTACAAGAAAAAGAGGGTTTTTGTTGTTTGTATGGGGGGGGGTTTGCCTTGGTCAAACCCTGATTTAGGAATTAACCTTGAAATTGAATTGAAATTTTAATGTGCATAAACAAAGCAAATGGAACTTTTCACCTTGCTTATGTTGAAGTCCTTGTAGAGGATTTGAATCCTCAAATCCACAAGTAAGGATGCTCCAATGGATGTAGAATGAATTTATGATGTCTCAAATCAATGACATTTGATCTTCAACACCAACCTTCAATGAATATTTGCATATGAGGAGGCTTGGATGAATGTGGAAGGATGGATCTTCAAGGGGGCTCCTAAGAGATTGAATCTTTTAATGGCTAACAATGGATCTCCTTGATGAATGCTTGAATTATTGAATGGATTCTATGCTTGAGGATGAATGAATTCTTTCTTTCTTTCCTTCTCCTTCTTGCTTGCTTGATTGCACTTGAGAGCTTGAGAGATTCCTTGATGAGAGTGGATGTCAAAATGAGAGAGGAAGGCCTCCTTTTATAGTGAACTAGGGCAAAAACCTATAGAAATGGACCCATATTAAATAAAATTAATGATTTACTATCCTGAAAACCCAAAATGGCCGACTCGGAAGTGGGAGAAAGAATCTTTCTGAAACCCGATACCCAAAAATTAGAAAATCTTGAAATTTGAAATGTGGGTCAAGGATGAGGTAGACTCTACCCTAGGTTAGAGTCTAGGTTGACCCTAACCTAGGTCAAATTCAAGGTCAACTTTGACCTTGAGGTCAAAAACCTCAGTCCAGAATGTCAGGAAATGCAGACAACAAGTGGAAAATAGGTGCAAAAGGAAGTAGAATAGGGGGAAAAGCCAAATACATGCAAAGACCCAATCAGGGCACTTATCATGACTTTGGACTACTTACTCAGAGGGATAAATGGTCTTATCATGGAAGTGATTCCATTTTAAGATGATACTTTAAGCCCCCACTTTAGAAAGAGTATGGACTCGATGAAAACTCTTGGTAAAGGAGATCATAATGAAAAGAAAATCTTATCGTAATCCAAGGGACAAAGAAAAACCTTAGGCCCCCATGGATTCAAGTCTTCATCAACTCCTAGATCACAATAAGAGAGACATCCCTAAAGAGAGAAAGAAAAGGGTGTGATTATCTCACCCAATGAGAACTTATGTCCCATTGTGAACCACACAAGGAAAAGGCACAACTGGAAAGATGGAATTGAATCGCCTAGTGAACGTGGCTACTCACTAGTCAACCCATCAAAGATTTATCCTTAGGAATATTCTATTCCATAAGAATAAAACCAAAAACAAAAAGATATCCACTCTTAAGGACACCTCTAACTTTAAGGGATCAAAATATATATATATATATTTGAAACTGGAGGGATCAAGATATCCTAAAATATAAATCCATGCTTTAAGGATTAGTCACTAATCCAAAAAGGGAGAAAAATGTATCTTGAGAAATAATATGTGTGTATCGAAAAGTGTGTGTGTGCAATAGGTGAGCAGAGCATATGCTCCCATGTTAAAGTCATTGCTGACACTTTAATAGGAGCAATGGCTTTAATGAAAACGTAAACAACTCCACTGATTATGTTTCCACATCAAGATGCCCCTAGATGAAGACAAATCAAGGGAAATATCATAGAAACATATAGAGAACACAGAAGGGTTCTACCTACCATGGGGTAAGTATGATCATAAGATAATATATATATGATATTATTACAAATGAATTGACATCATTCCCCAAAGAAAGTGGAACTACAAACACAAAGGAGGAAAATCACATAAGATATACGAAGGAGAATATTTTCTTACCATGACATGGAGACCAAAAATAATTAGTGCTACCATGTCTTGAATCCAAGAAGATTACATAAGGAAACATTTACAAACAATAGCACAGTTACAACATAACATGAAACAATGCATAGAAGAATAGAGATACATATAGAGGAATGGAACAATAGTTTTGATTCCTTTATCACCTTGTATGAACAAGGTAACAAGGATTGTATAAAATAATCTAACAACATTTAGCAAACACATTACGGGAGAGGCATAGTACAACAAACAAACACACAACAAAGCTACCACGAAGGACAAGCTGATCAAGCGTGCTGCCTACTCTCCCCATCTCATTGTATATCATTTGGCGAAGGTGGGTAACTCACAAGAGGGAATATATCCAACACAATAGGAATGATAGTCAGTTCCAAACAAGGATCCTCTTGAGAATCACAATGTTGGACACTAGGTGCAAGAGTTAATCATGATGAAATCATATTAGGTAAATCAATGCCAATATCAATAGTCTCATATTCATCATTAACACCATCAGTATCATCAAGATTATCTTCTTCATCTAAATTAATCAAAATAGGATCTAAGAGATGAATAGAATCATCATAATCATGAATCTTAACATCATTATTAATAATAAATTCTAACACATCATGCATAGATTTACTTGAAGAAGGTAGAGATCTTTGAAGAATAGAATTATGAGCTTTAGCATGAGCACAATGCTTCTTACGACATTCATTAGCAGATTGATTACATTTTGATTTATTTGAAATAGGTTGAGAACTAGGAGGAACAATCATAGGATCCTTCATAGCTTCTTTAGGAAGATCAATAGGATTATTGACAATAGGAGCTTGATTAATAGCACTAGAAGCCATAGTTAAAGGAGGTATAGAAGGTGTAGGTAAAAGAACATGATTAAGATCCATAGGAGGTATGATTAATTCAATAATATTATGATGTTTATAAGCTTGATATGAATGTAAAAAATTATCAGGTCGAGGAGGACATGAATTAGGTAATGAAGGCCAAAAGAAATCAAGAGCAACACAATCTCTATGCCTAGAAGGTTGATATAAATTATGATTAACCATCTTCACTTCTTCATCATGAATAAATTTAAGACACTTATGGATAGGTGAAGCAACAACATGCATGGCATTCAACCAAGGCAAACCTAGCTTAACTTGAAATTGATCAAAAGTAGGAACCACAACAAAGGTATTGTTCACAATTTTTCCATAGAGTTCAACTGGTAAAGTAATAGAACCAAATGATGGATAAAGAAAACCATTACAAGTTTGAATCCATTCATCTAATGTATCGTAAGAATCATGTTGTAAGCTTTTCACAAAAACATTTTCTTCAATAATAACATTGACTAAGGATGTAGGATCAACAAGACAACCATGGGTAGGTTTCTGAGAAATCCTAGCATAAATGTAAAGGGGACTATCAGGAGCCTTAATAGTCTCAGAGTCATCAAAGGTAATCAAAAGTTCCCAAGGTCTTTTATTCTTAGGTTGTTGTCGAGGTTTAGGTTGAGTTTTCATTTTAGGCTTAGGTTTTGGTCGAGGTTGAGATTGAACTTGAGGTTGAATCTAAGATTAGGTTTGAGGTTGAGGTGGAGATACAGATTGACCAAGATGCTCCACTTGATTAACAACATGATTGAGATCATCCATCTTTGAATCATAAACAATTTCCATAGCAGATGGCCGAGCAATAGTATTAGTATCATGCGTAAGTAAAGGATTCATATAGATTTTAAGGTTTTGATTAGGAGGAGAGATAGATTTGTTCCAACTACCATCAAGATTATTAACAAATAAGGCATTAGAGTCAATTAAGTCTTGAAACTTATGTTTTAAAGAATAACATTTCTCAGTATCATGACCATTCTACCGATGATATTGACAAAAAACATTTTGATCAAAAGATTTAGATGCAATCGTAGTAGGTAAAAGAGGTAGAATAGGAGGTAAAGTAATCATATTAGTAGTTAACAACCTATTCATAATAGCATGTAAAGATTCAGAAAGAGGAGTAAATGTATGATTTAACTGAAAAACAGTGGATGAAAAAGTGGCATTGTGAGATGTAACAACAACTTGATTAGCAACTGCATTTTCTTGTTTGTTTATCTTGACATAGTTTTTGAATTTTGTAAATTTTTTTGGATTAGGAGCAGCATCACTCTTATCAACTAGAATAGGAGCCATTCGAGTGTTGCTCTCAAATTGACTCACTTGTAATTGATAATGATGAAGCACTGCACAAAGTTGTTGAAAAGTGGTAAATTTAGTAAGAAGAATCTTATCTCTAATATCCTTTTGTAAATTTTAAATAAACATAAATTGAATATCAATACCAGGAATAGGATAGGAAATTTGAGCATGCAAATGCTTAAATCTACCAATAAATTCAGTCAATTTTTCTTTAGCACTTTGTTTACAATGCATCAAATCAGTCAAAGACACTTGCGGGCCAATATTGTTTTGAAAATATTGAATAAAGGAATTGGAAATTTGTGGAAAGGAATCAATAGAATAAGGAGGCAAGGAGCAATACCATTGTAAGGCCTTGTCATAGAAATTTTGAGCAAATAGTTTGGCTAAAATCCTATGATCATGAGCATAATCACTACAAAGGATTTGAAATATTTTAAGATGACGAATGAGGTCTCCTTTTCCATTATAATTTTCAAGATGAGGTATATCAACTTGTTGAGGAACAGGAGTACAAATGATGTCTCACGACAAAGGACTTCCTATGTCACATGTAGGAATACTAAACTTATTTTGAGTTAAGGAAGCAAGTTGTTGTTGTAAGGATGACATAGTTTGAGTCAAACTAATGATTGTTGAATCATTAGATGAAATAGGAGGAATAGAAACATTAGACACACCAGGTAGAGTGTAAGAAGATGCAGGAATAGAAGACACAAGTGGAGGAACACTAGGAACTACAGTTGGAAGTGGATTGGAATAAGTAAAAGGAACATTATGATATGAAGGTTGTGATGTAGGGAGGGACAGAGGAGGAACACTAGAGGGAACCGTCAGAGTCACCAAAGAAGTAGTATAGGTAGGAATACTAGGTAAAGGATTAGATGGAGGTTCTACAATAGTGATAGGAGGAATCAACCCTAAATCTTGAGCTTCTTGAGCTAAAGGTTTAACATTTGAATGTGTGAGGTGAGTAATACCATGCAAGAGGTTAACACCTTGATCACTATCATGGAGAACTTTCTTAAGATATTCAATAGCTTGAATATAATCTTGATTATGGTTCTCTTGAATAAGCCAATTACCCATTTTATCAAGTTCAGTTGAAAAGTTTTGGACTTGTTCAGGAGGAACTCTTAAAGTGTCATCCTCATCATGAGATGAGTGAGAATATTTTTTCTCCATAATAGGATTGGAATCATGAAGAATCAAATTATCATCTAGGATCCTAAGGAAAGGAGAAGAAGATTCAGGATAAAAGGCACCCATGAGTCTATGACTTCTTTTAACCGAAATATTATAAGTAGGACTAGTAGTAGTAAAGCTCATAAACCAATGCAATGCAAATGAACTAAACTAAGAACACATAAAGCATGAATATTTTTGTATTTTTGAAATCTAATTAGCATGCCAGATTTAACATAAAAGATAAAAGGAAATATAATACCAATAAGATAAAAGGAAATCTGATACCACAAAACACAATAGGGCATCCAATTCCACAAAAAGAAAGGAGAGTAAGCATGTCAGGTTCACCAAAATGAATAGGGGGAAAATAGTGTTCCCTTCCATAATGTATGGGGAAAAATGAGATCCACTTCTAAATCCTAATTCCCAAAGGAGAGATCCACATTGATCAACCGAAAGGTTAATGCACAATCGAATCAATCTATGGAGAATATGAAAGAGGAAGGAAACCTTATATTTCCCTATAATGGAATTGTGCTTGAAATTTGAAATAATTGAAAGGCAAGTAATAACCTCAAAATAGGGAAAATCTAGAAAATGCCAATTTCTGATGTCTGTGTGTAATTTTGGGCAATTCTGCAACCTATTTTGGACTAGAAATGCTGAGATGAAGAAAAACTAGAAGGTCGACTTTGATTTTGTTCGCAGATGTCGGAAGTTCACCGAAAAGGGTATCCAAATCCAAGATCAAATCTAAAGTTTCGCACCAATACCTACAAGAAAAAGAGGGTTTTTGTTGTTTGAATGGGGGCTTTGCCTTGGTCAAACCTCGATTTAGGAATTAACCTTGAAATTCAATTGAAATTTTAATGTGCATAAACAAATCAAATGGATCTTTTTGCCTTGCTTATGTTGAAGTCCTTGTAGAGGATTCAAATCCTCAAATCCACAAGTAGGGATACTCCAATGGATGTAGAATGAATGTAGGATGTCTCAAATCAATGGCATTTGATCTTCAACACCAATCTTGAATGGATATTTGCATATGATGAGGCTTGGATGAATGTGGAAGGATGGATCTTCAAGGGGGCTCCAAAGAGATTGAATCCTTCAATGGCTAACAATGGATATCCTTGATGAATGCTTGAATTCTTGAATGGATGCTACGCTTGAGGATGAATGAATGCTTTCTTTCTTTCCTTCTCCTTCTTTCTTTCTTGATTGCACTTGAGAGCTTGAGAGATTTCTTGATGAGAGTGGATGTCAAAATGAGAGAGGAAGGCCTCCTTTTATAGTGAACTAGGGCACAAACCTCTAGAGAAGGCTGACATTGGGGAATTAAATCCCAATTAACCTTAACCCCTAGAAATGGACCCATATTAAATGAAATTAAGGATTTACCATCCCAAAAATCTGAAATGGCCGACCTGGAGGCAAGAAAAGGAATCTTTCCGAAACCCGATACCTGGAAATCCCAAAATCTTGAAATTTGAAATGTGGGTCAAGGATGACATAGACTCTACCCTAGGTCAAAGTCAAGGTCAACCCTGACCTAGGTTAGAGTCAAGGTCAACTTTGAACCTCAAGGTTGGCTTTGACCTTGAGGTCAAAAACCTCAGGACCTCAATCCAGAATGTTAGGAAATGCAGACAATAAGTGGAAAATAGGTGTAGAAGGAAGCAGAACATGGGGGGTAAAAGCCAAATACATGCAAAGACCCAATCAAGGCACTTAAAATGACCCTAGACTACTTACTCAGAGGGCTAAATGCTCTTATCATGGAAGTGCTTCTATTTTAAGATGAAACAATCAAAGGTAGTGTTTTTAGAAATTGCAGGGCTTTTAAGGGTTTGTATAGTAAATTAAAAGTTTTCAACATTATTCTCAAGACAAACCAAAGAAGCTGAACCTGCCATGGTGTTTGCATGTTGGTTACCTTTCCTAGGTAAATTATGAATCGTATAAGAGGAGAATTGTGAAAGCACATCAAGAGCTAAATCTTGGTATTGTGTCATTTTATCATTCTTAGTCTGATATCCTGCTTTAATCTATTCAACAATTAATTGTGAATCTCCATATATTTGTATATGTTTGATATTAAGGGACAAAGCCACTCGTAGGCCATTTATAAGAGCTTCATACTCTACAATGTTATTAGTACAAGGAAAGGTTAATTTGTATGATAAAGGGATGGGTTTTTTCGTAGGGGGGGTCAAGATAATACCCACACTAAAACCTGTCTTACATTTAGACCCATCAAAATATAATTCCCATATATCATCCTATTGAATAGCTAGAATATTATCATCAGGGAACTCTATTGAAGGAGAACATATACCCGAGTGAGGACAAGGAGCTTCAACCAAATAATCTATCAAAGCCTGTCCCTTAATAAACTTCTGAGAAATGAAATTAAGATCAAATTCTATAAGTAACATCACCCACTTTGCCAACCAGCCAGAGAGATTAGTTTGTGAGAAAAGATGTTTCAAAGGATCAAATTTAACAATCACATTGACTTCAGCATTTATAAGATAATGCCTGAGTTTCTGACATGCATAAACTACAGTTAGACATTGTCTTTCCAAATCTATATATCTTGTTTCATAATAAAGTAAAGTCTGACTAATGTAATACATAGGTCTTTCCTTACCATCATTATCATTTTGAGTTAACAATGCACTCACAACTTTCAGAGTCACTAAAGTGTACAAATGGAATTGTTTATCAAATTTAGCTAGCTGCAAGATAGGAGGGTTTGCAAGATACTCCTTAAATTTCTCAAAAGCTTGTTTACACTCATCATTCCAAGAGAAAGTGGTATCCTTTCTAAGAAAGGAAGTAAAAGGAATAGTTTGATCAGCTATATTAGAAATAAAGAGACGAATAGATTGTATTTTTCCTTGTAAACTCTGTAAATGAGAAATATTCTTAGCAAGAGGCATATTAACAATAGCTTCAATCTTTTTAGTATCTACTTCTATGCCTCACTTAGAGATTATAAATCCTAATAATTTACTAGAATCAACTCCAAAGACACATTTCTTAGGATTCAATCTCATGTTGTAACTTTTAATTATTTCAAATATTTGTTGTAAAATAGTAACATGATCTTCTCTTTGTATAGGTTTTTCTCAGATATCATCCACATAATCTTCAAGGATCTTATGAATGTAATCATGAAAAGTCAAAGTCATAGCTCATTGATAAGTTGCTCCTGCATTTTTTAATCCAAAAGGCATCATGACCCAACAAAAGGTTCCCCAAGGTGTTATAAATGCAATCTTAAATTGATCTTGAGGAGGGATAAAGATTTGATTATATCCCGAAAAACCATCCATAAAAGATAACAAGGCATGACCCGCTATTGAATACACAATCATATCGATGTTAGGTAATGGGAAGTCATCTTTGAAGGATGCTTTATTTAAATCTCTAAAATCAGTACACATCCTTATCTTATTTTCTCCTTTTGAAATAGGTACAATATTTGAAATCTAATTTGAGTAATCAATAGAATGGATAAATCCAAAATCCACTAATTTTTCAATTTCACCTTTGACTGATAAAGCAATTTTTGGATTCATCTTTCAAATTTTCTATTTCACAGGTTTCATATTTGGTTTTAAAACAATGTTATGAGTAACAATCTTAGAATCTATACCTGACATATCTGAATATGTCCAAGCAAAGATGTCCTTAAATTCAAGCAAAAGGGAAACCAACTGATTATGTTCATCTTGATTTAGACATTTCCCAATCTTTATCATCCTCTTAGTGTTTTTCTCATCCATTTGAATATTAATAGTTTTAGTTATTAACAAATCATTTCATATCAGAGGATCCATCGATAAAGGAAGAGTGTCATGTTTATTATGTTCCCCAAAATAAGCATCAGTATTTAAACAATAAGGCTTCCTTTTTTTGTGATGAAACTTAGGTAAGTCTTCATAAACCCCTAAAAATTCCATTAAGGCTTCATCTTCATGAAGAATATCCAAAGTGGGTGCTTGATTAAGGTCAATGAGAAAAGGGTTAACCAATTTCAACTATCCACCACAAATATGATTAAAATTAAGAGGAAAGGTGACGGTGGTCTATAAGGTTTGAATCCTAACCCATATGTGTGATCATAAACTTCATTATCTAGAGGTACTTGTATACCTTGTTCATATTTACCACATCCTTTCCCATTAAATCTTGATTTCTAAAGAAAATGATAACCAAGACCATACTGATCAGTCATATTAGAAGGAGTCCAAGGAGCGGCATATGTTACAATATCATAATAATCAGGCTTTATAGTTTCAATCATTTCATTAATTGAAGTGGAAACAAAATTAATTTTTAGTTCCTCAGAAAGCTGGGAAGGAGTAAAGACTTTTTTCTCAAATTCATTTTGTTGCTTCATGAATACCAAATCAGAAACCTTATATTCTCCAATGAAAGTAGGATTAAAATCCAATGTCCCCCAATCATCCTCAGTCAAAGAAGAAGATGGAGCTTCATGTTGTTGAATATCAGGTTGTTTTATCTCATATTGTTGTATCTCCAATTGTTTTTCAATCTCTTTACTAGGTTGAAGAGGCTCAAAGATTTTGGCATATTCTACATTTAAGCAAGGATTTAATGCATCATCCACATGTAATGTATACATTAAGTTGTTATAGATTAACCTAACCTTGTGATGAAGAGTAGAAGGAACTGCATGCATAGTATGTAACCATGGTCTTCCTAAAAGAAGGTTATAATTGAGAGGTCTAGGCATAACATGAATAGGAGTATTTAGATTAACTGGACCAACTTTAACATGTAAGGTAATAATGCCCAAATTTCTCTTTACAATATTATCAAATCCAAGTATAGGAACATTATTAGGTTGAATAGTGGTGAGATCAGCCTTAATTGCCTTAAGCATATCCATGCTACAAACATTAAGCCCAGATCCATTATCAATTAAAGTTCTTCAAATGATACTCTGGTTAATAGAGATAGCAACCATAAGAGCATCATATTGATTTTTCACCTCAGGAGAAGGTAAATCATTATCAGAAAACATAATAGGAGGTTCAGAAGACATAGTATGCATGCAATCTAAAATAGAATGAATGTTATCTTGATTAGGAGGTGAAGTAGGAAGAGTAAATAAAGCTTTTTGAAATGTCTCATGATATGTTGGGGAAGTTTGAAGTAATTCCCATAAAGATATCTTAGCAGGAGTAGCATGTAATTGGTCAACTAAGTTATACTCATTAAAGGTAGAAGGAAACCTAGGTGCTTGAGGAAGCATAGGTTGAGAAGGAGGTAAAGAAACTAGAATAGTAGGCTGAGGGTTATTCTTTGTACAATAAGCATGTGAAACAGAATTAGTGTTATCAAAGAAATCCAAAGGATCTCTAGGTTTACCCTTAATTGTTATACGAGGACATCCCTTTACCATCATCAAAGCTATAGGATATATCATTTTAGGTTTATCAATGTTACAAATAGTGGGACATGAAGGTAACCATGCACGCACCCTATGATAAAGGTCAATTGGAGAGGTTGTGGAGAAGAATGAAATAGGAATAGGATCCATGGAGATCTTATCTGAAGCATTTTCATCCTCACTACCATGTACCTCATTAGGGAATCTATCCTTTTGTAATATAAAAGCTTCATCAAAGTACTCAAAATAAGAATCATACATGTTGAATACAAAGAAATACTAAAAGCATGAAAATGTAAATGTTTTTGTATTTTAAAAATATATGGCAATTTTTTTGTATTTTTGAAATATAAATGAAAGAAATCTAATCTTATAAGAATGCAAGATTTAAATCTAAGACCAAAAAGAAAGATTTTTCATACTTGAGTTCACCAAAATGAATAGGTTGAAAATGGAGCTTTAATAATGCATCTAACATTCCTTGCTATTCATTTGTAATGTTTTGGATTAGAATTGGATAAGTAAAGTAAATCAAGAAATGCTTGAAAATAAGTCAATATAAGATACATACCTCATAATGGAACAAATTTGGAAATACCTATTTACTGAAGCCTGTGCATAGTCTCGGAAGATTCTGCAACGAGATCCAGGACCAGAAAACTGTAACAGAGAAAACCTAGAAAACTTTTGTCTTTTTGGAAGCAGGTAGTCCTTGACCTAGATAGTGGGGCAAGGTCTTACCCTGGGGCAACATCCTACCCCCCACTATAGGTCATCCTTGACCCAAAATAGCTCTAATGAAAAATCTATTAGCGGATCTCAGAAGTTCACTGAAAAGGGTATTCAAATCTACACTTCAATTCTCGAAACAACAACTATAGATATCTGAAAATGGTGTTTTGGGGTGGCTATATAGGGTTTTTCCTTAGTCAAACCCCCATTTTGGTGATCTCCACCTCCAAAAATATTTGGTTTTAATAGAATGTGTGTGTATATTAAAAGTGTAATACCAAGATCTAATCCTCAAGATTAAAACCCTAGCATGAATATGTATGAGAAATCAATGCATAGATTTGAATAAGATAAGAAAGCATACCAAGTCCCCAAGGCTAAAGAACTCCTACCAAGCTCATAATCCATAATTGCTACCCCATGATTGTATCTTTGAATGCTTGGATGTTGATAATGGTGGATCAAGGAAGAAAGGATCTCGCTTGCTCTAAATAGATGTTCACAATGGTGTGTTCATAAAGATGCTTGATATCAACAATGGCTTGATCTTCTATATCATCCTCTTACAATCTTGCATATTCACTTCACCATCACTTGCTTTCTTGAATGAATTATGTCTCTACTTGATGTCTTGATCATGAAATTTCTTGATCTCCTTGTGATGTGATTGCAATGTGTGAAAATGAAGTCAAATGAGAGCCTTTATATAGAGGTTTGAAGGTGTGGCTCCTAGAGTAATGTGAGGACCCATAATTCAAATTTCACCTCAAATTATGATCCAATCATAATAACCAACTAGGGAGGGAAAATAATTTAATGAATTTCAAATTAAAACCCTTTTGCATTTGGATCCGAATGCCCGACATTTATTTTGGGGCCCTCCGGGACCAAATTTTGAAAAGGGGAATTGAATCCCAAAGGAGGTCAAAGATGACTTCATTTGTGACCTAGGTCAGGGATGACCTAGACCCTGACCTAGGTCAGGGATGACCTTTTCCTTAACCCAGGGGTCCAGATCCTACCAGAATCAGAAACAGGAGGTCTCGGGGATGCCCAGAGACTTGGAAATGACGTCAAAATAGGGCAGAGTGCAAGGAAGAGGCACAAAATCCTATGATGATTATGGTGAAGGCTAGGAGGACCTATTTATAATTCCTACCTAGAAAATAGAGCCATGGAAGAGGGAAATTAAGGAGAATCCTCAAGATCCTAACCCTAATTTCACCTAGAATGAAGGAATCAAGTGCAGAATGCATCCTAAATACAAGTCTATCATGATAAATGTACTAAAAGAGGGTGCTAAACCTATCAAGATGGAAATGATTCCATTTTAAGAAGATACAAAAAAAATTACTGAATTTTTTCCAGTATAACAGCCTACAAAATGATAGTTCTAGATTTGCAAAGATTTTACACAACAACTCCAAAATGGAGAACAAATATAATGCTAATTGGGCTCCAAAAAACAATACAAAATAGACTGGAAACACCATAAAACACTAAAAATCTAACACGGAAGTAGAACCATGACTCAAGGCATATATTAAACTCTATTTTAATAGAAAAAGGTTACAATACAGAAGAAACCCAAACTGATATGAAAATCTCAACTAGAAACACCAAACTCTTACAAGAAACACACCTGAAAACTCACAAATCTGCATTGTTTAGCACAAGGGAAAAATCCACATGAGCTTGCACATGGAATGGCCTCAAAATCCCATCCTTAGCCTTCATGGAAACCTACAAAATCCCATCTTTGGGTCTCTTTCTCCACAGGTTTGGCAGCCTCTAAAGAACAACAAAGCAATGAGCAAAAAACAAGTTCAAGAATGAGCTCGAAATGCCTCCAAACCCCTTTAAAAGAGGGCATAACCATAATTCATGACAAAGAGTGGTGAATAATACATATTTTAATAATATTTAACATTTATTAATCCATTGGTTTCCAAATATTATCCCCTTTTCCTGAAACTTTACTTGTTGACCCTGTCGGCCTTAGCAAAAATTATTAATTTTAATTATTTTGAAAAAGGGGACATGACAAAGACTCACTGAATGACCCAGAGAGGAAAAAGAACTTGATGGTTAGGAGAGAACTTTGGAGTGAAAGTAATAAGGAAGATCTGGTAAGGAAGATTTTGTTCAATACTAGATGTAGAGTTTTTGATGAAGTATGGAAGGTAATCATTAATAGTGGAAGCTCAGAGAATTTGGCATTTGAGGAAATGGTTACAAAGTTGTAGTTAGAAAGGTTGAAACACCTAAAGCCCTATCAAATTTTATGGATTAAGTATGAGCATACATTATTGGTAAGTGAACAATGTTATGTGAATTTTAAAATTGGAAAGTACTATGATAAAGTGTTATTTGATATCATGCCTATGGATTGTCGTCATATTTTGTTGAGTAGACCTTGGCAATATGATAGACATGCTATATATGATGGAAGATTGCATAAATATACTATTTGGGCTGATGGGAGAAAGAAAATATTGTTTCCTTTGATTGAATAATCTACTGGTAGTGTTTGTACATCTGTGAAGTTTTGTCTGATTGAAGGAAGAAAGTTTGTTAAGGATTTGAAGAAGAATGATGTATGTTTGTTTTGATTCCTAACAAACTGAGTGAGAAGACAATGGATAACATCCTTGAAGAGATTGATAAGATACTCACCGAGTATAAGGAGATCATTTTTGATAATGTATCTGATGGTTTTGCACCAAAGAGAAGCATTGATCATTGCATGGATCTGATTCTCGGAACTAGTTTACCGAATAAGGCACCACATAGGTTAACACCTACCGAGAATCAACAATTGAACTGATAAATTCAAAAATTGTTGCATAAAGGTTTGATCTGAGAAATTTTGAGTCCTTGTGCAGTACTAGTTGTACTGAAACCTCATAATAATGGAGAATGGTGAATGTGTACTGATTCTAGAGAAATCAACAAGATAACAGTGAAATATAGGTTTCCTATACCGAGAATGGGTGACATAATGGATAGTTTGACTAGAGAAAAGTATTTTACCAAGATTAATTTGAAAAGTGGATACCATCATATCAGAATCAGAGAAGGTGATGAATGGAAGACTACTTTTAAGAAAAGAGAAGGTTTGTATGAGTGGTTGGTTATGCCTTTTGGTTTAACTAATGCACTGAGTACTTTTATCAGGATGATGAATGAAGTTTTGAAGAAATTCTTGGTAAATTTGTGATTGTATACCTAGATGACATTTTGATATTGAGTAAGACTAGAGAAGAGCATTTGTTGCATGTTAAGAAAGTATTGCAGAGATTGAAAGAAGAAAAGTTTTTGACTAACCTGAAGTGTTCCTTCATGAAAGAGGAAATTGTGTATTTGGGATTTGTGATTTTAGCTAAAGGTTTGAAGATGGATCTTGAAAAGGTTGAAGCTATTTTGAATTGGCCTACAACTAAAAATTCTAGTGAGGTAAGATCATTCCATGGTTTAGCAAGTTTTTACCAAAAGTTCATTAAAAATTTCACTTCAATTTGTAATGCTATGACTGTGACTATGAGAGGAGATAAAAGAGAATTCAAGTGGACACATGGAGCTGATAAGAGTTTTGAGACTTTGAAGCAAAAGGTTGTTGAATTACTTGTATTGGATTTACCTGATTTCAATAAGGTATTTCAATTTGAATGTGATACAAGTGGTAGTGCAATAGGAGTTGTGTTGATTCAAGAAGGTAAACCTATTGGTTTCTTTAGTGAAAAGTTGAACGATGAAAAAAGGAAATATTATGTGTATGATCAAGAGTTCTATGCTATTGTTCAAGCCCTAAAGAAGTGGAGACAATATTTAATACCGAGTGAATTTTTATTATATACTGATCATAAGGCTTTACAATATTTGGGTAGTCAGAATAAGCTAAATCAGAGACATATAAAATGGGTTAAATATTTGTAGAGTTATATATTTCTGATAAAACATAAGAGTGGAGTCACTAACTGAGTTGGTGATGCATTGAGTAGAAGATCTTTGATGACCAAGATGAGAATTGAAGTTCTTGGTTTTGATGACATGAAATATTTGTATGAAACTGATCCTAATTTTTCTGAGCCCTGGAGGAAGTGTAGAGTACCTATTCAAGATCAACCAAGAACTAAATGGGAAGACTATTTCATCAAAGAAGGTATGTTATTTAAAGGTATTCAATTGTGTATACCAAGAGGATCAATGAGAACTAATTTGATAAATGAGAAACATAGTAGTGGTTTGGTTGGACATTTTGGCATTGAGAAGATATTGAATTTTCTTAAGGAGAAATACTTTTGGCCACAATTGTATAAGGATGTTCAAAAATTTGTGAAAAGTTAGATGGAATTTGTCAAATTACAAAAGAAGTAATTTAGAATACTGGATTATATGTACTAATTTTTGTTCTTCAGAAACCTTGGATTGATATCAGTATCGATTTTGTTCTTGGCTTACCAAAGAAAGTGAGAGGTAATGATTCTATATTTGTTGTGGTAGATAGATTTTCTAAGATGACACATTTTATACCCTATAGAGGGTAAAAGCACAATAAGTTGTCACCCTTTTACAAAGGAAAAGGCTAACAAAATCAAAGTTGTTCAACTTCAATAGTATAAAAATGACATTTATGTTTGGAATTTGAAGATGATGTAAACTAATTAAATATTATAAAATGGATGAAGTTTATGATTCATATTTTTAATTTTTTTTTTTTAAAAGAATTGATATGTTTTTTAATTTTTAAAGATGATTTTTCAGTTGCTGAAAAATGCTGAAAATTAGGGGTCTAGTTCCCACCAAAAAATTATATGTAAATAAACATTTTTTCCCCTAATTTCAAAATATGTCATAGATGACATATATAGCTAGTGCATGAAGAAATAAAAATTAGTTTGTGACATTTATTTTCTCTTTTATAACAATTCAAATTCCAACTCACTGAAATCAACAGTTTTCATCTCGCAACATATTTTTCATCACAAATCTATCCCAATCGAAAAAAGAAATATATATTCTTAAAGATGACTCTCTCCTCTAGTGCACCATATGCTTTTCAAATTTATTTAATGCTATTTACTATTTTTTTATTTTTCTGAATCAACATCTCCTTGACTGTTAAAATGCCTACTTGCGATATTTTTTAATTACAATAAACTATGTTTGATTAAAACACTATTAATCTATATCGGGATATTCTTGACTCTGATCTCTACAAAAGGGTATTTTTTTATTTTTAAAAAAAATATCATTAAAAAGATTAGGAGTTATTGAAATGCCACTTTTCTGAAATAATTTTATTTTTATGGTAATTGGACTCAAAGTGGTATAAAACATGCATTTAATAGACATTTCCAATTGGAAAAGTTAAAGAACTTATCTAACTTAGCTAGAATGAATCTCTCTAGACCATATGTTTGACCAAAATTAATTTTTAGTTAGAAATACTAAAATTTAGCTGTGCTGATAAGTTAGCCTAAAAAGTGACACCTAGTTCTACTTTTACCCTACTAGAAAGACATCAGATGTAGTACATATAGCAGATCTTTTTTTTAGGAAATTATCAGATTGCATAGATTATCGAGGAGTATCATCTTTAATCGAGACAGTAAATTTGTTGGATACTTTTGGAAGACTCTTTGGAGAAAGTTGGGCACCAAGTTGAAATATAGTTCAACATTTCACCCACAGACTGATGGAAAAACAAAGGTTGTAAATAGAAGTTTGGGTAATCTTTTGAGATGTTTAGTTGGACATACACCAAGTAATTGAGATTCTATGTTGGGACAAGCAGAGTTTTCATACAATAATTCAGTGAATAGGAGTACTGGGAAAACATCTTTTGAGATTGTAAATGGCATGCAATCAAGAAGACATAAGACTTTTGTTGTTGGTGATGAAGTAATGGTTCATTTGAAGAAATGTAGATTTCCTGTTAGAACATATGGGAAACTAAAAATGAAGAAATTTGGCCCTTGCAGGATATTGAGGAAGTTTGACAGTGGAAATGTGTATGAGATTGAGTTACCTGATGACATAGATATATCACCTATATTCAACATTATAGATTTATATGAGTATCATGAACCTGATGAAGACATGATAGTACCAAATGATTATCCTAAGAAGAAAGAAAAAGTTGATCAAATTTTGGGACAAATAATTAATAGATTTACAAGAGGAAAATAGTATATGGAATATCTAGTAAAGTGGAAGAATAGACCAATTGAAGACAGTTCACGGATTTCACAATCTGAGTTAGAATCAGCTTAGGTTGTACCTACTACATGATTCAGAGAATCATTTCAAATAACCCTAGGTATCTGATGTAGGAGCATCTTGGGTCCTTGGAAATCCTATGTCACTGTTACCCAAAATTTCCCATCTTTCAATTCTGGCCTATGCAAATGTCCCACCCTACTGCAGCTTGTTTTCACTTGTGAAGTAGATCCTCAAAGTTTTATGCTTTACACTCTAAACCCCATGATCTTCAATGTGTCACCATGTTTCAGTTCAAATCACATCACTTAATTCTCAAAGCCCTCAGAGATATTTGAGTTTTAATGTTGCAGGAAATACTCAGGGCGCAGAGTTCCAAAAATGTTCAGTGTCAAAAACTCTCTATGTTTTTTACCTTTGATCTGAAAACCCTCTGCGTTTTTAACTTTCAGCCTAAAAATCCTCTATATTTTCGACCTCTTCACATATTCGCACCAGTTCTTCCTAATAGTAGCATTCATTTCATAAGTGCGCAACTCCGACTAGTGGGGCCCAATTGATGTTTTCATCGAGCTGCATGTAGTTTGTCACATGATCGCATAAGTCCTTTTCCCCTTATGTGACCATGTGACTAACCGTTGATGGTCCTATTGAAGAATGCTAGTGGTTTGTTGCATGATCACATAGTCCCTTTTTAGGCTATGCGAACATGCGACTAGCCGTTAACCATGCCGATAAGAGCCTATAGTTTGGTGATGTGCTCGTGTTTCATTGGCCGGCTGGTGATGAACATTTGCTGGTGGGCCTGAAGCTTGTGGTGCCAGTGCAGTGAAAATTTGACGGTTGTCACATAATCTCATGGAATCTTCCGATTCCATGAGATCATGTGACAACCGCCCAATGTGATCTCAATGGCTCGTGGGTTCGGAATATCTACAGGGGTGCAATGTGCAACAAAGATCTACGGTGGTCGCATGTTCACATGGGATATTTCAACCCCATGCGATCATGCGACAACCATCTGATGCAGTTTGCAGCGGGTCTAATGCATCTTGTGCTGATGTGCTTCTTTCTCAATCGCCGAACTGGTGTTGACAATGCAGTTATTAGTGGGGCCAAATTTTTAATGGTAAAAGCTTTAGAGGAAATTAGTTCTTGTCCTCTAACTTGGCGAGGTCCGATAGGGTTTTTTCCTTATCGCATGATTGTGAATATGATAGCAGAGCTCCACCTTTCTTAGTGATGTGTGGTTGCATGGATATGGGTTTCACATAGTCACTAGATGAACCCCAAGGTTAAGAAGAACATCAAGCGACTCTATGAATGAGAAGAGGCTGAACCCGGGGTGAAGCTTGTGGTTAAAAATGCAGTGCGATCTTGAGCCCGAGGTATCTTGCATGGCATCTATCACTTGGTCACATGATCGCATGTGGTCTCTTAACTACATGCGACCATGCGACAAGCGGTCTATGGAAATGGTGACAGTTCTAAAAGGGGGCTTGTCGCATGATCACATGTGGCCTTTTGGGCTCATGCGATCATGCGACCAATGACATTTTCAAGGTGGTGCAACTTTTTGGTGGGCTTTCTTCTACAGAGGATGGTTGCGAGCGGTGGGTAGCTGAGAGTTGATGTCTCTAGGAAATGTGCAGTTGAGGGAAAAAGATGGAGAGGTTTGGGTGGTTCTCAGGGGTCAATTCTTTGTCCCAGCAAGGTACCAATGCTTTCATGTTGAGACTTTTGTGTAGAAAAGTGGTTGAATCTAGGTTTCTTGTCTGTAGGTTGTTTGCAGTACAGGGATGGGTTATTTATCTGATTGATTGAGATGTTACAGAAGTGTATTCATGATCAGATTTTATTGATCAGTACCCTAGGGTTGATTATTATTGTAAATCTGGTAACCCTAGTTAGAATTTTGACTCCTGCCTGCGTGCAGTGAGTGTTGTATATAACATTTTTGGAGCTTATAGGGCTCAGAATTCACATTTTGTAAAAAGGAAAGACTCTTTCTTGGGAAGTTATTCGTGGCATTTCTTCTTGCCCCCTTGGTTTCCCACATTCTGTAATTCCCATTGATGAATTCAAACATTACAAAAATATTTTTGTGACAATTCTTCATGTCCCTATGCTTCCTTGTCTGAGTTTTTTCTCTTATTGGATTAAGGTTTATGCATGTTTTCAATGGAAATTGGGGTTCCTAGTCCCTCTCACTTTTTGTGATTTTGTGTGTTACTGTGTCTGATCTAATTTAGATGTTTTGTGGGTATACTACATCCCCTAGTAGTCTTGTCTCATTCCTACACCCAGTTGCAGAAAAGGATGTTTGTTGCAGGTCATAGGTTGAGTCTTCTGTTCAAACCCACTTATGAAACACTTATACAAGCCTATCTAGTGAGCTGTGACTTATTAGACCTGATTCCTCCATTGGTCTCATTCTTCTATACTAAGATTCAAACCCTAATTTTGATGCATCACCTAGTAGGTAGTTTTCTTTCCTGTCATTTCCCTTTCATGCACTCCTTCTAACCCTTTCCCTCAAAAGATTTACTTTCCTGTTAAGAGAAAACTAAGGTGATAATCCAAGAGGAACCAGCCTAAAACCTAGAGGTTTCATCTTGGTTAGCAAAAGGTCCCACAACCTTGAGATGATTCCCATGTTATACTGAGTTATCAAGACCAAGAGAGCTTGAACTAAGTGTGCAAACTCAGTGTATAACAATTATGGCATGCCTGGTGGGACCGAAGTTTACATTCATTTTCAAGGTATTCTATCTCTGATATGTTGATAGCATGCTATAGACCTAGAAGAGGTCATTTCTTTGCATATCTGGTGACTCCAGAAGTTCTACTGGTTTTAAAGATCGGATGTTGGTATGTTTCAAGCTTTCATTTCCAAATCCTAGCTGATTGCATGAGTAGACATGTCAAGTTACTATGGACAGTCAGGTTACTCACCATCCTATTGTGAGAATAATGCTCAATCAGCTAGTTTGCAGCCTTATCAAAGCCACCCAAAGCCTCCTTTTACCCCAAGCTATTATACTTCTCAAGGGTATCAATATATCCAATATGCCCCAAATGAGTTTGCCCTTGTGCAAAGTTATGAGCGAGCTCTCAGGCAAGATGGATCATGGGCACAAGAGGCACAACAACAAATGCAAAGCCAGCTTCCCCATCATGCTTACCATCCACCCTCCCCTTCTTAGCCTATTCAGCAATAGATGTAGACTCTGAGCTTAGACTTCAAGAAGATGCAGGAGGCAAAGAGTGCGTTGCTTGATTTGATTAAGCAAGTGTAAGAGCTCAAGGAGTAGAGAGAGCTGAAGGCTCAAAGTTGTTATGAAAGAGGAGTCAGCTCCCTACCAGGAGATAGAGGCTCCAAAATATGAGCAAGGGATAGCTCCTTACCAAATGACAGAGGCTCTTGTTGATGGGCAACAAGCAAGAGAGTTTCAAGAAGAGATCAGACGCCGAGCTGACATTGAGACAGCAAGGTTGAGATCACTAATTGCTCAACAAGAGGCTCCTAGACCTAAGATCCCAAGCTATAAGGCCCATTTTTCTGTCTTCTGTGTCTCCCTCTGAGCCCCCTCGGTATCACATCCCAAGTTTTAAGGCAAAAAAAAAATTTCAAGAGCCTGTGCTTGAGATGCAGCCCACCACTCTACAAGAGTAGCCTATTCAAAGAAGTCAGTTATCCCAAGAGACCCCACTGGTCTATCAGGACGATGAGGTGATTTGGATTCCCCAATGGACTCTGTCACCTAGTTGTCAGATGCCAAGTCTTTTCAAAGATACTAGTCTAGTATTAGAGCAAGGCCTTGTGGTAAATGAACTTTCATGTGATCAGGAGGAGAGGACATCTGAGGTATTAATGCAGAGTGATGACTCTGTTGAAATGGAGCAGCAAGATGGGGAGGTGGAGGTTCATGCTCAGCCTAAGTTCTTGGTTGATTTGCTTGATGAGCTTCCCCTCTTTGTTAGTGATGAAGAAGGGACCAGGCCATTACCTACGGGTGAAGGTCAATCAGAACAACAGGTCCACCATCAATAGGAGGTTGATATAGAAGGGGATGCCATGTCCTTATTGGATGAGCTGTCTAGTTTTGTTGAGTAGGATGATAAAGATGTGATCATAGCCACCTCTTTGAAGTTGCAATAGCTAGAAGAGATTGATCCCGAGGATATGTTGATTCATGCGCTTGATCTCATCTTTGAGGAGGAGACTTCCCAATGTATAGAAAATAACCAGAGCCTTGAGGAAGATTGTTTGGGAAGCATCATAGATGGCTTATGTATGGAGCGTGATTATAAAGAGCCAGTCATTCCTGGAGATCTTCAAGATATGGACAACTTGGATGAGCTCTTGGCCTATTTAAAAGAGGAGGATGAAAGTCCCCTGACTATGGTTGAGGAGTTGACATGGTTGTCCATGATGGAGGGAAACCATGAAGATGAAGAAGAAGCCATCAAGGAAAGTCCTGCCTTCAGACTTTCGAGAGGCTACCCCATCAGATATTTGGCCCAAAAGGAGTTCACTGAAACACCTCCATGTGATCCATTTGAGGTGAGTGATCTTGACCTGGTTTTCGTGGAGGCAGTCCATACTCATTTACAAAATTTTTGTGTGCCTCACATCTTTGTAGCTATCCTCATGAGTCCAATGCAAAATATCTTGATAAGGAAAGGTAGCTATTTTTCACAACCAGTAAATGGTTTTGTTTAAACTAGGTCTCTGCACTGGTTAGTTTAAGTTAGGTTAGGTTTCCCTATTTTCTAGAGTACTTTCCTACTTTCCAAGAAGTGCTTAGCACAGTTTTTGTCTCCCTGTCAAAGTTTTTGTGTTCTTAAGATGACTCCATGCCCAATGGATCACTTCAGGGAAACTGGTCTAATGTCTAGCCAGCTAACATCCCACAGAAGTCGCCAAAATGTTACCCAAAATTTCCCATCTTTCAATTCTGGCCTATGCAAATGTCCCGCCTTGCTGCAACTTGTTTTCACTTGCAAAGTAGATCCTCAAATTTTTATGCTTTGCTCTCTAAACCCCATGATCTTCAATGTGTCACCATATTTTAGTTCAAATTGCATCACTTAATTCGCAAAGCCCTTAGAGATATTCAAGTTTTAATGTTGTAGGAAATACTCAGGCCGCAGAGTTCCAAAAATGTTCAGTGTCGAAAACTCTCTGTGTTTTCAACCTTCGGTTTGAAAACCCTCTGTGTTTTTGACTTTCGGCCCAAAAATCCTCTATATTTTTGACATCTTCACATCTTCACACTAGTTCTTCCTAATGGTAGTATTCATTTCATAAGTGCGCAACTCTAACCAGTGGGGCCCAGTTGATGTTTTCATCAAGCTGCATGCTGTCTGTCACATGATCGCATAAGTCCTTTTCCCCTTATGCGACCATGTGACTAACCGTTGATGGTCCTATTGAAGAATGCTAGTGGTTTGTCACATGATCGCATAGTCCCTTTTTAGGCTATGCGAACATGCGACTAGAAGTTAACCGCGCCGATAAGAGCCTGTAGTTTGGTGATGTGTTCATGTTTCATTGGCCAGCTGGTGATGAACATTTTTTGGTGGGCCCAAAGCTTGCGGTGCCAGTGTGGTGAAAATCTGATGGTTGTCGCATAATCTCATGGAATCTTCTGATTCCATGAGATCATGCGACAACCGCTTGATGTGATCTCAGTGGCTCGTGGGTCCGGAGTATCTGCAGGGGTGCAATGTGGGGCAAAGATCTATGGTGGTCACATGTTTGCATGGGATCTTTCAACCCCATGTGATCATGCGACAACCGTCTGATGCAGTTTGTAGGTGGGTCTGATGCATCTTGTGTTGATGTGCTTCTTTCTCATTCGCCGAATTGGTGTTGACAATGCAGTTGTCAGTGGGGCTGGATTTTTAATGGTAAAAGCTTTAGAGGAAATCGGTTCTTGTCCTCTAACTTGGCGGGGTCTGATAGGGTTTTTTCCTTGTCACATAATCATGGATATGATAGCAGAGCTCCACCTTTCTTAGCGATGCATGGTTGCACTAATATGGGTTTTGCATAGTCACTTGATAAAGCCCAAAGTTAAGAAGAACATCAAGCGACTCTACAACTGAGAAGAGGCTAAACCTGGGGTGAAGCTTGTGGTTAAAAATGCAGTGCGATCTTGAGCTCGAGGTATCTTGCGTGGCATCTAGCACTTGGTCGCATGATCGCATGTGGTCTCTTAATCGCATGCGACCATGCGATAAGCGGTCTATGGCAGCGGTGACAGTTCTAAAAGGGGGCTTGTCGCATGATTGCATGTGGCCTTTTGGGCTCATGTGATCATGCGACCAGTGACATTTTCAAGGTGGTGCAACTTTTTGGCAGGCTTTCTTCTACAGAGGATGGTTGCGAGCGGCGGGTAGCTGAGAGTTGATGTCTCCAAGACATGCACAGTTGAGGGAAAATGATGGAGAGGTCTGGGCGGCTGTTAGGGGTCAATTCTTTATCCCAGCAAGGTACCAGTGCTTTCATGTCAAGACTTTTGTGTAGAAAAGTGGTTGAATCTAGGTTGCTTGTCTGCAGGTTGTTTGCAGTACAGGGATGGGTTATTTATCTGATCGGTTGAGATGTTGCAGAAGTGTATTCATGATCGGATTTGATCGATCAATACCCTAGGGTTGATTATTATTGTAAATTTGGTAACCTTGGTTAGAATTTTGACTCCTGCCTGCGTGCAGTGAGTGCTGTATATAACATTTTTTGGAGCTTGTAGGGCTCAGAATTCACATTTTGTAAAAAGGAAAGACTCTTTCTTGGGAAGTTATCCGTGGCATTTCTTCCTGCCCCCTTGGTTTCCCACATTCTGTAATTCCCATTGATGAATTCAAGCATTGCAGAAGTATTTTTGTGATAGTTCTTCATGTCCCTATGCTTCCTTGTCTAAGTTTGTCTCTTATTGGATTAAGGTTTATGCATGTTTTCAATGGAAATTGGGGTTCCTAGTCCCTCTCACTTTCTGTGATTTTGTGTGTTACTGTGTCTAATCTGATTTAGATGTTTTGTGGGTATACTATAGCCCCTAGAAGTCTTGTCTCATTCCTACACCCAGTTGTAGAAAAGGATGTTTTTTTGCAAGTCATAGGTTGAATCTTCTATTCAGACCCACTAGTGAAACACTTATGCAAGCCTATCTATTGAGCTGTGACTTATTAGACCTAATTCCTCCATTGTTCTCATTCTTCTATACTGAGATCCAAACCCTAATTTCGGTGCATCACCTAGTAGGTAGTTTGCTTTCCTGTCATTTCCCTTTCATGCACTCCTTCTAACCCTTTCCCTCAAAAGATTTACTTTCCTATTAAGAGAAAACTAAGGTGATAATCCTAGAGGAACTAGCCTAGAACTTGGAGGTTTCATCTCGGTTAGCAAAAGGTGCCACAACCTTGAGATGATTCCCATGTTATACTAAGTTATCAAGAACAAGAGAGCTTGAACTAAGGGTGCAAACTCAGTGTATAACAGTCACCAAAAACATGTTTGAGTTTTCTGTGTTGCTTGGTTCCTTCTTTGACCGAGTTGGCTCGGTAGTTGCTCGATTCCTTCTTTAACTGAGTTGGTCGGTTAATTCCCTAGCGCTCGGTTAACCTTGCTTACCGAGTTGTTTGTTTTAGTTTTTTGTTGAGGCTGACTTGTGCATTTAATTGTGGTCCTGGAATTAATGTTAGTATCTATCATTGGGAAGCATGTGGACCTAGATCTATTCATTCCTTTTGTTAATGGTGGATCTGAAGGACGACTTGTATCAGTAGCCTCTTGTATAAATGTAGTTGTTTGGTTAGAATTTAGGGTATCAATTTTAGGAGGAGTTAGAAGATATCAAGAAGTAGATCTGGTAGAAGATAGATGAATTATCACATGTTGGAGGACTCTATAATTGATCTTTGAGTGTATTTGGCCATAACTGGGAAGGCCTTACAAGCCGACATGTATGAATCAATCTGATGAAATATAAAGGATCTGGTATGCATTCTCTCTCGCTTGTTATGTAAGTGCTTTTGTGTGTTATCTCTACAAGGTGGATCTAGATTAGGGTGTGCCTTTGGCCCCTCTTCCTACTCTGCCTTTCGTCATAACTCCATGAAGATTTCCTACAATAGAAACCGTGGTGCTATAAAGTGCTCCAACAAGTTTCTTAAAAGTTTACAAATAGGTTGACATATTTTATTACTTTTATTTTATAACTAAATTAATCATTTAAAGTAGTTTTGTAAGATATTATATTTAAATTTGAGACCACTTAATTAATTAATTTAATTAGATAATTTTAATATTCTAGGGACATTACAAAGTGCCAAGAAACAATTTTTTTATTCATCAAATAATTTAATACCATCATTGAATCCCCTTCAATATGAAGGTCTATTATATTGAGCTTTAAAGCCTATTCTAGGTCTAAGCCCAATGCCTCTAGTTCAACCTTGTTATTGGTGGCATGAGGCACCTTTTCATGCTCAACAGCTATAACAATGCTCTTTGAATTGTGAATAGTAGCACCAAGACCAAAAGGGAAAAGATTCCTCTTGGACTCCTCATCATAGTTAAGTTTTAGATTATTCTGGTAGGGGGGAGTCCATTTAATCCTATCTCTATTGG
Source organism: Chamaecyparis obtusa (assembly GCA_027943335.1). Taxonomy (NCBI): domain Eukaryota; kingdom Viridiplantae; phylum Streptophyta; class Pinopsida; order Cupressales; family Cupressaceae; genus Chamaecyparis; species Chamaecyparis obtusa. The sequence goes on from BSBK01012046.1 coordinate 92,297, forward strand.
TTTTTTCATATTAGAAGAAATCCATTTATTGGAGGAGATTTCAATTGTGACCAAATTTTACAAATGTTCTCATCCCGTGAAGTAAAGGGGAGTGTTTTATCAAGCTTTCTAAAAACTCCAGACATAATAGCTTGAGAAATGGCTTGCTTAATACCCATAATAACTTAATCCAATGAAGTGACATTTTTTTCTTTTGAAAATTCTACTATTTCATTCAAGCTATATTTTGTAGATGAGGATAGAGGGACTAACCTCACAAATTTCATAAAACAAAGAATCCCTAGTGCAGAGGGGAAAACTCTAAAAATGAGACAACAAATTGTTGCAAAGAGGTTAACTCCAATTAAGTTGATATTGAATCCATTTCCAATATTGTTGAGAAAAAGGGTATTTTAAAAGAATATAATTTTTTGATTTAATAAAGTGTCCACAAAAAACATATAGGAAGATAATAGTAATCCCAATTCTATCAAATGTCATTCTAGATAAGATGCGGTCATGAATAGCCAGCCATGCAAAGGTGTATGCTTTATGGAGACAAAAAGAACTCTAGCATAATTTAATTATCCAGTCATCAATCCTTACATATTTGTCTAAGGACAAATACCCCTCTTTAACATTATAATTATCTAATTTAGAATTCGTTGAAATTATTTCATCTTCCATTGGAGAGAAGATGACAAACATTTTTTGAAGTTTATCTTGGAAAGCAATTTTTATAGTTTTAGCAGATGGTAAAAAATATATTGATTTCTAGGATATTCTCTGAGACAGATTAGAATATCCCAAATGAAATTAGTCTTTACACATTTCCCCATAGAGTTTTTAACATGATAGTAATTTCTGAATAGTCTCTAATAGTATTCAAAGGCCTATGGTCATTTCAAGAATCATCCCAAAACTTAGCCCTATTACCATTGTGAACCAACTAGGACAAGTGAGGAGGAGAGTGTTTCTACATGAAGTAAGAAAATTTCTATTTATAGAACCTTTTGAGAAGGTGGGAATAGTATATATATTGTAAGGTGGGGAGTCTGGTACACATTTTGAAAACATCATCCTACACCTCTTTCATGAAAGATTTTTATAAAGTCTCCACAATAATTTAGCATCTAAAGCCCTAGTGCTTATATCCAAATATCTTATCCCCACTCGACATTTTTCCTTGGAAAGGCATACATTTTTCCAAGCTAGAAGAGGAATTTTAGCCTTTTTCTAATCATTCTCTAACCATAAAATTGATTGTAAAATACTTTATATTTATCTCTAATAGTTGATGGGATTTTAAGAATTGACATCAAGTAAACAAAAATAGCATTACGAACATAAGCCATTTATGTTCCATGACAATATTTTAGATGAAGTGGAGCTCTAAATCTTCTTCTAGAAATGGTATTTTCCAGCCCTACAAGGAGGGACATTCCAAGATAGGTGCAATGAAGAGAATCTATAGAAAATCCCCCAAAACTTGATAATTTATCCTGAAGTGTTGGAGAAACATTTAAGAAAAAGATTGTTGATTTTGATTTGTTTAGTAGATTTGTTAAGAATTTCTGACATTACAATAAATAAAAAGGTTGAAAGAGGGCCACCCTGTCTAATCCCTTGAAAGGAATGAAAAAGACCCTTGGGAAAGCAATTAATGATCATTGAGAACTTGGAAGATATAAAACAAGCTGAAATCATCTTAATCCAACTATTAAAAAAACCTAGAAAAAACAACTAAATTTATTTATAAAAAAAAAGAAGCTTTTATTAAAAAATATTTACAAAATCATTCTACTCTTGAAACTCCTATGAGAAGATGTAATCCTAAATATTAATTTTTTTGATGAATAGAGACCTTTTCCATTAATAAAATATAAAAGTACAATCGAATTAAGAAACAATATAATATATATATATATATATATATATATATATATATATATATATATATATATATATATATATATATATATATATATATATATATATATAATATTAATTAAAAAATACAATCGAACTAAGAAACAATACAATCCTAAATATTAATTAAAACAATACAATCGAATTAAAAACAATATATATATATATATATATATATATATATATATATATATATAATTTAATCGCAGTGCTGGTACCAGTGAAAAGCTTATTTGCAGGAGGCCTTTTGTTTCATTAGAAAAACGAAATTGTGGATGCTTGCACGATAGATTTGGCTATCGTTCCTCGTCAAGTTTCTACTAATCTCTTGAACGCGAGATCTGATCTGTCTCCCTTCTTCTTCCAACATTAATGTGCGAACAGCTTTATTAACATCTTCCTTGGCAAATGAATCATCCTCCCCGTTTCTCCTGACCTCCACCCCAACTTGAGTTCCTGCGCTATGAGCTTAGCATTTAAGCTCTGCTCGTACTGCATTGGAAGAGTCAAAAACGGCACCGCAAACCTCAATCCTTCACACACTGAGCTCCACCCACAATGAGTGAGGAACGCTCCCGCAGAAGTATGTGCCAGAATGTGCAACTGAGGCGCCCACTCCGTTACCAAAAGTCCTCTTCCTTCTGTGCGCTCCAGAAAACCGTAGGGCAACGCAGCCGCCATTTGGTGGAGAAGAACAAATAGAAATGGAAGCTGACTGTCTTCTAGGCCCAGCGCCAAGGCAGCGAGCTGTTGTGGGGTGAGAATACATTCGCTACCAAAAGAGACCACCAACACAGAACAGGGCTTCTGCAAATCCAGCCAGGCTAAACAAAGGTCATCTGCCGGAGTCGGCGTTAGCTCGGGCATCTGAATCCCCACGGGAAGCACAGGCCTCTCGGTAGTTCTTCGTAAATATTCCAAGTATTTTCCTTCTAGTTCTACGCACGAATTGAACGCTATCACCCAGCTACCCTTGAAACACATGCTCCACCGCTGTGCCATGTTAATGTGCCCTTCCTTCTTTTGGAGTACATGAAGGTTCTTCCGGGCTTCATACGGTGAATCGGAGCGGATGTGAGCCGAGGGGAAACCAGGCGGCGTCACTGTCAGATCTGGTACTGTTACACTCTTCTCTGCTATCATGGCTTCAAGGCCTAGAAGGAAACCTGAACTGGCGGCAGACGTGTTGACGAAAAATATGGTGGGAATGCCCAGGTTGGCAGCTATGCTAGAAGCCCAGTACTGCGTCATATCGTGGATTACAAAATCCGGTGAAACCCTTGTCAACAGGACTTCGAATGGTTTCTCCCACTCGTCCATTGCTTTGATGAGTAGCTCAAATGTTCCTCCTCGCTTCAAATCTGCAGTTGATTCAACGCCTTCCGGGAGTCCATCTATGGAGGGCAGTGGAAGCTCCAGCAGATGAATTTCTAGTATTGGGTGTAGCTGCGATATCTGCTTTCTTATCCATCTGATATTGAGGGGGGTGGAGAGGAAAGAAATTTTGAGACCGTGAGTATCCAATTTCTTGGCGAGCTCTAAGAAGGCTCTGATGTGACTGTACGAAAGCCAGGGAACCATCATAACATGGAGCTGCTGCATCTTTTCTTCAAAACTACTGAAATCAAATCGCAAGTTTTAGATTGAAGAACGATCGATCACTTACTTAAAAAGGAGTAGATGAGCCGGCGCGGTTCTTGATTGGGTGAAGATCAACTATGAATAAAACAAGCTACTAGTTGGTGCATAGTTGTCATTTACGCGTCTAGATTGATTTTAAAACTGTTAGGCGCTAGATTCTCAGATCAATAAAATCTAAAAGGTCGGCACATAATCAAAGATCTGATGTACAATAATCTTGGGTAGCACCAATATTCATCTCTCACCGGATCCCATATACTGACGCGAATTACAGAAAAAAATTTCGCAGCATTTCTTCTAAAATATAATTATAATGTTTCATTAGTATTTGGTTAAACTTTCTTATATAAAGATTGACTAATATAGTTTTTAATCAAATTTATAAATTATATTTTATTAGTGGTTTATATCAATTTTGTTTATGGCAATAAATAGCTTGTTTTTGTATTTATTGTATTTAGGGAATATTCATGAGGTGAAACATTAATATATTCTTTTAACTATTATTATTATATAAAATTATTGAAAGAAGAATAAAATTATAAGAACAATTTAAAATATAACAATAAAAATATGCAGAATATTAACAATAGCAAGCTATAACAATCCACTAAAAAGCTAAGCATGCATAACACTTAAATTCAAAAAATGCTTAACATGCAAAAAGTTCATATTTAACTAATTGGAAAAACTCATTCTAACAATATATAGTAATAAATTATCTAAAATTTTGTAAGATAAAAACTCATTTAACTATCTATTTTAATATATATTAACAAACGATATGTTTATCTTTCGAAGTACTATACAACCAATTGCATGCTCCAAATGATACATGACAAGTTTTCCATCCAACCACTCTTGCCATGTCCTACATGTAGACATTAGACTAATGGGTCTATTGGAGTAAAAGAGTTGTGTCATCTAAGCTAGTATTGAGTATGACAAATAAAGGCTAGTTGGGCCTACTATTGTTGTTAGGGGATTAATTTTTTCTAAGCCACGATAGAAAATAGTTATAACCAAACTCTAGAGTTTGTTAGAGTCTTGTTTGACTATTTTCTAGAAGTTGTATTTATTCTATGTTTATGTTTATGTTACTATTGTTCTATATATATGTGTGTGTGTGTGTGTGTGTGTGTGTGTGTGTGTGTGTACACACACACACACACATATATATATACATATACATATATCAAATTGGTATCAGAGCTAGGCTCTTGAAATTTCTTAGAATGATTATGTTGTTGTGAAGATTAATTTACAAAGAAGATGGAGTTGTAGCTGAGAGGAAAAAGTATTGTTTGTGTGTTGAAGGATGTAGTCTTCAAGTTTGGTGTCATACAAGTAAGTTTTTGTTTGAAGAAGTTGGGTTTTTAGACATGGGAAAAAGTAGCAGTCTTTCTCGGCTTCAAATTCCTATTTTTAATGGTAGGAACTATGAATCTTCGTCTATTAAGATAAATACTTTATTTTGTTCAAAAGATATTTGGGATTTGGTAGTAAATAGTTTTATGAAACCACAAAATCAGGTAGCCTATCAGGCTTTATCACAAGCAGATAAATATCAATTGAAGGAGAATAAGAAGAAGGATGCTAAGGTTGTGTCCTTCCTCTAACAAGAAATGGATGATTCAGTTTCAATGAGTTGATGCAGAAACAAGCTCTAAACAAGCTTGGGATGCACTTAAAACTGCCTACAAAGGTACAAAGAAAGTAAGGTAGCTAGGTTACAAACTTTAAGGAGAAGTTTTAAAAATCTTCATATGGGTGGATTTGATTCTATAGATCAGTTTTATACTAAGGCTATGAAAATTTTTAGTCAAAAGAGATCATATGGTGAAAATATAATTAATCAAACAGTTGTTGAAAAAGTTCTTAAAAGTCTACCTAGTAAATTTGATACAATTATAGTGTCTATTAAATAATCTAAGAACTTAACTCAATTATCTATCTAGATGAAATTTTTGGATCTTTATTTTCTCATGAATCTAGAATAAGAAGGAATAGAAATTCCACTTCAGAGAATGATTTAGATCTCATCTCTCCTCTAGCAGAGGAAGAGGAAGATCAAGGTTTAGAGGGAGATGAAGAGGTAGAGGTGGAAAAATGAATAAAAATCAAGGTGGAAGGACTAGCTAGTACAATCATAGTTCCGATTATAGAGGACAAGGAAGGCAAAAATTCTAAGAGAAAACAAAAAGGTTTGATAAATGTCATGTTCAATATTATTATTGTAATAAGTATGGTCATTTGGAAAATGAATGTAAGAAAAAACAAGAAGATGTGGATAAGCATAATGAAAATTATTCAGATGTATATGATAATAATCTGGAAGTTTATTTATAACTTGTAGTGTTTCTCAAGAAAGCACTAAAGATATATTATTTTAAGATAGTGGATATAGAAAACACATAATAGGGAATAAAGAATTATTTGCTTATTCAAATGATTAGATGTGAATTTTGAAGTAAATTTGGGAAGTGATAGTGTAATTTTTGTGATGGGAAAAGGTTTTATATATGTATTGACTAAGAATGAAGAAAAGAGATATATTCTTGAGATGTTTACTTTATGCCTAGGTTACAATATAATCTAATGAGAGTTGGACATTTAATTGAAAATGGGTACATAGTTTTCTTTAACAAAGATGTTTGTACAATTATAAATAAGATTCCTAGTTATAGGGTTATTTCACAAGTGGAGATGACTAAGAATAGGATGTTTCCACTTTAGATTCATGGAATCCAAGGAATAGAGGATGTTAGTTTCAAGGTAGTTGACTTAGAACAAACATGGGTTTGGAATTTGAGGTATGGTCATCTTAATTTTTATGGATTAAGTTTATTGTAGAGTTGAAGAATATTATAAAAGGATTACCACCCATTAAGAAACATGCTAATTCATGTGAAAGTTGTATTATGACAAAGTAACATAGAGAGAGTTTTTGAGTAGGAAGTTTCAACAGAGAAAGAGTTCCTTTGGACTAGATCATATTGACATATATATAGTCCAATGAAAAATCCATCTTTAGGAGGAAGGAGCTATATTTTCTAAAATTTATTGATCATTTTAGCAGGAAAACTTGCATATACTTTTTAAAACATCTCAAGTTTTAAACCTTCAATAAATTTAAGTAGTTTAAATCAATGGTGGAGAAACAAAGTGGACTATTCATTAAGGTCCTTAGATCTAATATGAGCGTTGAATATAGTTCTAATAAATTTCTAAATTTTTGTAGAGATAATGGGATCAAGAAACAATTTACAAAAAGGTACACACCACAAAAAAATGGAAGGGTAAGAAACATTATGTATCTAATCTTAGAATCTTTGGATGTGATGCATATTTTTTAGTGTCATCTAAATTAAAAAGAAAATTGGATGATAAGAGTGAAAAATGTATCTTCATTGGTTATATCAAGGAATCAATAGACGATAGATTATTTAACCCTATTTTAACAAAAATGATTGCTAGTAGGGATGTCATATTCAAGGAGGAAGAAGTATGTGATGGAAATGTTGATAGTGTAGTCACAACTAGAGCACCAAAACCAAATAGAAAAGAAGAACAAGGTGGTCAATGAAATAAAAAAGAACAAAGAAATATTGTGCAAGGTCAATCATCAAGTCATTCTACTCCAAATATAAGTAATAAGTCAAATCCTACAATTGCCTCATCAATAGGTAAGAAAATGAAAACCCTGAAAGAGATATATGATCAAAGTGAATAAAGTTTGGATTTTTACTCAATTTTTTCTTGATTCTCTCATGATTTTATGTGTTTTGAAGAAGCAGATAAAGAGAAACATTGTTTCAAAGCTATGAATGAAGAAATTGACTCTATTTAGAGAAATCAAACATGGGAGTTAATTGATCTACCTAAAGGTAAGAACTATATTGGAATCAAGTGAATTTTTAAAATAAAATTTAATGCAATAGGTTAAATTAAAAAGTATAAGGCTAGACTAGTAGCAAAAGGTTTTGCACAATAGTATGGGATAGACTATAATGAAATATTTTCTCTAGTTTCTATACTTGATATAGTTAGAATTGTTTTAGCTATAGATACACAAAATGATAGGAACATTTTCCAAATGGATGTAAAATATAATTTCTTAAATATTTTCCTTGACGGAGAAGTCTGTGTGCAACAACTACCAGGCCATGAGGTATGTGGGTATGAAAGTAAAGTGAATAAATTGAGGAAAACTTTATATGGTCTAAAACAGGCACATAGGGCTTGGTATAGATGAATTGATTCATATTTGTTGAGTGATAGATTTAATAAAAGTAGTACTAATCCCATATTGTATATGAAAATCAATTAGAAAAAAAATGCTTTGATTATATGCTCTTATGTTGATGACTTAATTTTCATTGGTAATCTCTCTATTGATATGTTCAAGACAACAATGATGAAATAATTTGAAATGACTGATTTGGGAATGATGAGATACTACTTGGGCATTGAATTTGTTCAAACTAATAAAGGAGTTGTTATTTTTCAATCTAAGTATACCAAGGATGTATTGAGAAAATTCAATGTGAGGAATTGTAAACCAGTAATAACTCTAGTTGTAACAAGAACAAAAATAATCAAAGAGGATAAGGAATCAAATGTTCACACAACCTTGTTTAAGAGACTTGTAGGAACTTTATTGTATCTCATAGCTACAAGGTCAAATATCTTGTGTGGTGTTAGCTTTATTACAAGGTTTATGGATTCACCACAAGAATCTCCATGGAAAGTGGGGAAACGAATACTAAGATACACTGTAGGAACAAGTGGAGATGGAATTCTTTATTGAAAAACTAACAATTTTTTTTAATTGGTTATACTGATAGTAATTTTTTAGGTGATGTTGATGATAAGAAGAGTACTTCCATATATGTATTTCATTATGGCACAAGTGCACTCTCATGGGCATCAAAAAATAAATATATTATAACACATTCATCAACTAAAGAAAAGTGTGTAGCAGGCACATCAGAAACATGCTAATCAATCTAGTTGAGAAGAATATTTAAAGATTTATTGCATGCATGAGAGGATTCAACACCAATCTTTTGTGACAATATATTAGCAATCTTGTTATCAAGGAACCATGTTTTTCATCAAAGGAGTAAGAATAGAAATACATGATACAACTTCATCACATAACTTGTCAATAATGGTGATGTATATCTTGAATTTTTCAAATCTAACTTGACTAGTTAGCAAACATTTTCACAAAGGTGCTACCAAAGGAAAATTTTGAGTATCTAAGAGAGATTCTAGGTATTATTGACACTAAAGTTTTGTAGAAGAAATTAAAGAGGAATGTTAGAATTGATTAATTTCTTCCAAACCACGATAGAAGACAGTTATAACCAAACTCAAGAGTTTATTAGAGTCTTGTTTGACTATTCAAATATTCTCCATGATTCCTAAAGATCTTCCAGTAGTTAGGGGTATTTTCCTCACATTGCTTGATAAAATAAAATATTGTTTACCAAATCTACATTTTTTCAGCATGTAGTAGTATTTTTTCCTTTGGGGAGTTTGTTCACATATTTATGGTGGTTATTTTTTAATCTATCTTAACTTTCCCTCCACTTAGAATGAGTTGGTCAAGTTGTAGAGTTTTTTTTTATAATGACAAGCTCATGTTACATGATGCTCTTTATAAATAGGGATAATGTAATCTTCTTGGATCAATAAAAAAAAGTATATGTTCTTTTTCAATCTATTGTAATGGAAATTGTTTTTTATTATTTTTTTATTTTCTTACAATTATATATAGATTTTTTTGTATTAGTTGCAAGGGGTCAAATATGTAAGTGCCACTAATAGTGGATGATGGATACATTTGCATGACTTGGTATTATTGGAAAATTGATCTATGTCTTTTCCATTAGTTCAGTAGGTTAGGTAAGTCAGACAAACCAATGGACTCAATATTCTCAAGTTCATCCCCCCTCTTGTTTTCAATAATCTTACAATTGGTAGTTTTTTTAAAGTTAATTTTGTATCATCCACCAAGAAAAAAAATTAACATTTTAGTCGAACTAACACTTTTATATCCTGATAAAGAAGATATGCCCATTGTGTCTCCATATTGAGACTTTATTTTAAAGGTGGAAGTATTCTTCATGACATCTTTCTTACCATTTACATCAATTCTAAAAATGTGATCAATTTTGTGATTTCCCAAGAAAGATTGTTGTTGAAGTCTCATGATGTTCAACAATATTGAAGCACTGTCTAATCTCTCACTTCTCCATTGAAAATCTGAAATCATGTGCTCCATAGAACTATTGTGGAATTTAATTATTTATCATCTATATTATAAATTGGCATTGTGCAATTGTTCAATGTCTATACCTTTTATGTACTATATGCAGTTCACTAGTCTAGGTAATTCTAAAGAGTTTAAGAACTAATAATGTTCTCAAAGTTAAAAGAATATAATATGAAAAATTTGCACCATATTTGTTAAAGAAGATATTTTGAATGATTTTAATGAAAATTTTACCATCGTCTGAATGAAACCTACACTAAACAATGCACAAAGAAAGCTTAATATTATTTTCAAAGACATAATCATTACATAAAACAAACTCATAACTTGTATTTGAAAGACAGAAATAGAGTAGCTTCAAAATAGTACTCAAAATATATTATTTCTCATTGTATAATTAATAAATCATGCACTTTGCAATTTTTGGTTTTCTACTTCTTTGAAGGTTTATTTTCATTGATATTATTATACTTGGAGGAATCCTTTTGGGCTCCTACAATGGTGGCAGCTTATTTATCTATGTCATGGTTTATGAAAGAGACCAATACTTCATCCTCCATTGTGAAGAGGGTAAAGAAAAGGACAATGACATGTTTCCCCTCCCTATGATCTTGATTCATTTCTCTTTAAAGAAGACTCTCTCTTATGTGGATAAGTTGGTTGGGAACAAATCTCCACAAATTAAAAGTAAGACGCATCAAAAGATTTTTTGAAAATTTCTAGGTCAGATGATGGTTTAGTTAAGATGATTTTAGATGATGTATTGGATGAAAAAATGAAAAAATTGGATTTTTCCCTAATATGTAAGTTTCTTAGTTTTGGATGTAATATTGATCGTGTTAGAAAATGAGTTGATAATGTTTGGAAGATTTTAAAGGAATTATGAATATAAATGTGATGGATAATGGTCTATTTTTGTCTAGTTATGTGATTAAAGAGGACATGATTAAGGTCTTAATAGGACACCCTTTGGTGTTAGATAAGACTTTTAAAAGTTTTGTTTCCTTGATCAAATAGAAGCATAGTTTGATCCATCCAATAATTTGAGTATCATGGCTCAAACTTTTATTGTCCTTTCAAGGCTTCTTTTGAATTTAGGAATTATAAAATAATTTAGAGGTATTTATATCTTATTTGGTCATCTTTTAGTAGTACAAAATTTATTCAACTTAAATCAAGATTAGTTTTGGCTAAATTTTGTATGAATGTAGAAATTAATTCAATTTTCTCATCTAGTATTACCCTGTAATTTTAGTTTGAGGTGTTGTGGGAAACTTTAGAGTATGAAGATGTTTGATCCCTTTGTTATGTATACAAAAGATATAGTCATTTCAATGATACATGGAAGAAAATGTTTGTCTCAAAAAACAAAAAGGAACAAGAAAAAAGAACTCAAATATTAAACAAAACATGATGGATACATAGAGAATAAAGGTAATAATAAGGTATTAGATTGGATAATCTTGAATGCGATAGAGAGCTGGGAAGGGTGGTCCTAGGGATTTAAGACTGAGAAGAGCTCCTAAGGGAGATTAAATAGGAGACAAAGAAGAATATGGTGGGGGAGTTCCTTGGGTGTTCCTCTATTAGGTGTGTTGGTTATTTTAGGCATTTTGTTTTCTCAAGGTGGTTACTTTGAAGGCTTTGCTCCCTTTAAATCAAGTGTAAGGATCCTAAACATTACTAGCTTTAGACTGCTAATGGCTATGGTAGTTTAGTGATGGCATTTTGTGGTGTTTTCTCTTCTTTGTACCATGCATCCATTTTTTGGGTTTTGTAGATCTTCAAGCCCATAGCCTATGAAATTTTTGGACTGGTTTGGCAAGTAGTGGTGGCCTCCTTTGTCTATATGGACAATGAATTTGCCTCTTTTTCCTTGGAAATGCTTCTTAGCAAGTTTTCTAGGGTTTACAATTCGTACCCTTTTTGTCTTGGAGTCATTGATGGGGATTTCTCCTCTACCCCCTATGGTTCTTGTTTGGGATTTATTTGAGACGTATATTTTAGTATATTAATGTGTTTTTGAGGTGGAGCAATTTTCTCTAGTGGGGTCTACTTACCATATTTTTATTGCTTGTTCATTTCTTTCCTCTAGCTATAGTTTGTGACCCATGCCTTTGTTTTTGTGCATGATTTTGGTGTCTTTGTCTAATGTATGAAATTATTTTGGGGTTTTGAAGAGCCATGCTTGGTTATTGTGGTTATAGATTTGGTTGTTTCCCCTCTTTTTAGTTTTTCTCCCTTAGTTTTTTTTTCCCTTTATTTGGGGATTCTATCAATTTTTGTGTCTTCTTTCCTTGTTTTTTTTTATGATTTAAGTGGGTCTATCCAGGCTCTACTATTAGCTACCTATGTTAATATAAATGTTGGTTATGTTGATCATGACTGGGGGATTTTAGGATTCCAATCCATGCATATTCTTGTTTGAGTTGTTTCTATATCTTTGGAGATGGATTTCAAGAAACATTTTATTTTTATGCAAAGGTTATGTACTACCCTTGTTCTTGTTGAAGGTGTGTGGAATGCAAGCTTGGTGAATAATGAATATTTATTCAATGATTGTGGTTTGGGTGTTTCAAGATCTCAGTGTTTTAGATTTTATTATTTTCTTAAGAAAGATCTTTTCTTTCTCTTGTTCCTCTCCCGTGTTTTTCTTAGAGAGGTGGAGGCTTCCCCTATTAATGTGGGGATTTTCCTTGTGACTAAGTTTTAGGGTTGGATCTTTCTTCTAATTTCTTCCTTTTTTTCATTTTCTATTGACATGGTCTTGTTACCTATATAGGTGGATATTTTCCTAGTGGGAGAGGTTGGAAGCTACTCATTAGGTGTTTTTCCTATCTTTGGCTATGTGGATATGGGACAAGTTTGAGAAAGCATCCTATTTATCATAACTTCTTTCTATATTATTGCTATTGAGGAAAATACCTCTAATATTGAGGTAGAGAGAGGTTCTATAGAGGAGCCAAGAACTTACTATTGAACAACTCAAATACTAGTGGGTTGAATTACACTAGTAGAAATTTGGCAAATAAGTGACCATGTGATTGAAATTTTTAGTCACGACAAGTAAAATTAACTAGATAATAGTTAGTTTTTCCAACACAACTATAAATGACTAAATAAATGACCAATTTGGTGGGAGTCATCAAGAGGTTGAGTTTACTTTTTAGCTAAAAAGTGGAACTATGTTTCCTATTTTTCAAGAATCTCGATTGACCTAAATATTTGAAGCACTTGCAGATTTCAAATCTTAAAAAAAGTTTTTTATAGAAGTTGTAGTACTTGAACACAAATTTCCAATTATGAAATTTATTTGAATACCTAGATGATATAATTTTATTTTCAATTGGCATTACTAAAACCCACATTTTAAAATTCCTTATTTCAAGACCATATTGTGCTTGTATATGGCAAGCAAAATTTGACCTAAATGAAACTATTTTTTTGAATCCTTTCTGGAAATGGTATGTAACATAGTTAAGATTGATGATAATATTTTTTGTATTTTTTTATTGAATATTTTTTTAATTAATTTTTTATTAGGTATAATTGTTGTTAAAACTTCTTATGTACGACAAGTATAATGTGACCAAAAAATATGATTTTTTTTTTTAAAAAGTGTGTATAATTGTCTCTAGTTTGATGTTATACAACCTTTTTTGCAAGAAACTTTCAAAAAAAGAGTTATTAAAATAACAAAAAATCCTATTATATCTTGTTTGTAGATCTATTTCAATATAAATTCAATGAAAAATAGAAAAAATAATTATTTTTTTAAAAATTTGCATATTTAGAATCTACATTGTCTGATTTATAATGGGTCTTTTGTCAAAAAAATATGTAGAAGATTCATTCTGATTTGTGGAAAAAAGTGTATTTTTTGTTTGCAGATTGAGATGATCTCCAAGGTTCAGGTCAAACCAGATCCAAAGATAAGGTTTGGTTAACCAAGCCTTTCCCAAAGCTAAAACCAAAGAAAATTTGGGGGGAAATTTTTTAATTTTTTAGAATGACCCGCTTATAAAATATTACCCCGTTCTTAGAAACGTGACCCCGTTTATGTTTCAGTACATTGTAAAACTTGGGCAGAGGAAAATAGGACACCATTTTGAAAAAAGGTAACATTTCATATATGATATATTATGCAATTTCAAAATGGGGCCCCATTTCATTTTTTTTCATTTTAAAAAAGAATCACAAATAATATTTTACTACAACAATAAATGTACTTGCGGTATGATTGAAAATGATGGATTCTGCAAAGTTTTGACTTATTATCTTCTTTATGCATTATTCTATTCACTGTTGGAATGAATCAATTATTTGGAGAATCTTGGAGAGTGTTTTAAGAAATCAACCATTGAAGACATTCTTATGATTAATTTCAATTGTCAATCATGGAATCTAAACAATGTCAAAAGAAGAAAGGAAAGAGGGTTACGACCCTTGAAGAAATCCAAGAAGAGAAAGAGAAAGGAGGCCAAACATCAAAGAGATAGAAGAATGAGGATGTGCAAAATGAATAAAATGATGCTTCGATAACAACAAAAATTGAAAAGAAACAATATAGATACCGTGGGGAATATGATTGATGCAGAAGATGGTGTCAGAGAGGTGAATGTAAAAGACAATATGAATATAGACAACAATGCAAGTATGGCTTTGAATGAACCTTCTAATGATGTAGAAAATGTGACAATAAATATGATTCCAGGTACATCTTCAAATCCACCTTTGAATGATACTAAAACTATGGTTATAGAAAGTACACTTCATGGAGATTTATTTGAAGCATATACTATTGTTTAAATTGATTCAATTCCTAACATAGTTCTTGAAAGATTTCATGAAAATAAAAATACCCCTAGTATTGTTGATAATGAAAATCCTTTTTTTGGTGCGAATGAAAATCCTTATGTTGTTAAAATGAAAATCCTTATTAACCTAGAATTGGAAAATGGGAATTGGTTTCCCTTCTCAAAATTAAATTCTCAATTCCAATTCCATGCCTCAATTATAATTCCAAGTTCTAAGGTGGAATTGTAGAATGCTCATTTCAGACCAAAATTAGAATTGGCCTATACCAACTCACCAATTTCCGGTTTCCAATTCCAGGTCAATTCCAACAACCAAACGGGTTATATTGTTGACAATGGAAATCAAAATCCTTTTGTAGATCAAAATGAAAATTCTAACAATGTTGATAATAAATTTAAGTATTTTTTGAAAGTTAAAAATAATGTTTGGATGGTCTTCCTGGTAAGATATGTTGGAGGCACATAAAAAAAGTATGTTAATAAAATATATAGAGAATTTTTTATCAAAAAAATTAGCATTTTAATGTGAACTTGTGATTCAATTGATGAAATATTGAAGATGAAAAATGTAATGGAAACGGTATGCATTTATGTGAAACAAAATAAAAAAAGATGCATAAATTAAACATTATATATCTTATGGGATGATGTACCAAGATACCAACCTTCCTAATGGCTCCAAACTCTGGGCAAACATCTGCAAATGAAAAACCATACTATCTAAGGGAGTTTTTTGGCAACTCGAGGATAGGAGATCCATTTGATTCTGCAATGAATCTTGGATTCAAAATTGCTCTACCCTGGGTGGTAGGTTTAGCCCCCTCATGAACTACCTCAGGCCTATCCTTGGTAACAGAACATCCAACTACATATCTGAAGGGAGATGGAAAGATATAGCTCTTTTGGTCAGTGATAGACCGGAATTAGAACAATTGGCTAATGAGCTTATGAAAATCTTGTGGAATGTTAGAATTCCTAGAATTTTTGGCTAGGACTCCATCATTTGGGCCCCCACCCAAGTGGGAAACTTCTCTCTCAAGAATGCTTACAACTTTCTTCTGAAGGAGGAGAATAATCCAGGAGATTGGATGAAGGTGTGGATTCCACTCCTTATTCCAAAGATCAATTTATTTTGGTGGACGCTTATGCATTGTAAAGTCTTAACTCATGAAAACCTCATAAGAAGAGGATTCTCCCTGGCCAACAGATGTGTCCTCTGCAAAAAGGAGGAGGAAATGGTGAACCACCTTTTCATACACTGTGAATACTCTACTAGCATCTGGCAGGAAGTTATTGGAAAATTGGGGGTCCCTTGGGTCCTAGGTGATGATCTCCACCAGTTCACTGCCTGGCGATCTCCCTCCAATCACCCTCTCCTCCAGCTTCTATGGCAGCTCCCACCACCTCACATCTACTGGACTATCTGGAAAGAAAGGAACAACATGATCTTTGGGGAGACTGATTCTCCGTCTGAGGCCTGTATCTATCTCAACACCAAGCTTCTATGTGAGAATTTTGGCTCGGCTAAGTTGAAACTCCCCTCGGCACCACCCTCTCCCTGGGAGGTCAGAACAACTAATAATTGGAACTTGTTGACTAGCTTCACTAGGTTTGACAACTCCAAGTTGATGCCTTAGAATGCTACTCGATAGGTTGCCCCACCCAGTGGCTAGACCAAATTAAACTTTTATGGAGCGGAAAATAATCTCACCTAGGGTGGGGTGGTGTGCTATGATGCAGATGGCATCGTTATAATCCACAATCTGCAGTCACTTCATTGTCTTCCTTTGAAAACATCAAATTAGAGGCTCTAAATCTTTTAATACACCAATAATAATAACAATCAATATAACCACATCAACTTGAGGTTACCTCCCATTCATATTGTTGAAATAAGCTCACCAACATATATTTCACCTTCACTGCGGATTGAGAGTGAATTCCATTACCATGCGGGTCATACCTCAAATCTGTGCATAAGGTAACATGCTGTTACCTTTTCTCTCACCAGCACCGAATACACAATATAATGGTCTTCGCCCGATGTTGTAACAAAAATGACTTCCAATATCCTTCGACTCATTCAAATGCAAGAACTCTGCGAGATCAACTGCTACATTTCAAGTTTCTTTTGAAATGTCTATCGCAACATAACATTCTTCTTATTACTTCAATCTGCATGATTCCAAACCATAATAATAAATTCTAACGGTTCTTGAAAATAGTTTTAACATATATTTCTTGAAGAATGCAGAGCCACTTAAACAAACTTCCATGTTAGACTGTCATATCATCCGAAATCGGACTGCAATAAACCAACACACAAACCAAGTTGTAAATACACTAACGAAACATCCCCAAATTGGGAGTGTTGTGAACCGAATTATATACCAGCATGGCTATATTGATAACAGTTCACTTACAACCCTTAAAACCCGATTCAATACATTCAATGATTGACATTCGAATGTTGATTCGATACTCTATCAAATCAAATGACTCCTATCCAAAATCGGGACTGTCATGGCACAAAATAGATCATTTACATTTCTTTGCAAATAACAATAGAGAGAAGCCGTTTCATGTTCACTGTTATAATCTTCATGACAAAGATCAAAAAGCCGACAATAGGAAACATAAGAACTTAATAAAATACATTTCATTTAATGTCAAAGTCAACAAAAAATCAATGGCTCTCTGGTTAAAACCAGAGAGCCCGATTTCCTCTCACAACCTATTCCTTATTCCCCTAACCACTCTGTTGATCTCTCCCTACTATTACAATAATGTCTTTCTTTTAAAGACAACCTGAAACGGTTACAACCGTTTACCTTCCCGTGTCCCTTCCTATCCATATTCGGATTTTCATTACAAATTTCATATGATCCCGACTACAATAGCATAATAAATAGAGCATTTCACATTATGGTTCCAATGACTTAACAAATAAATCATTTCAGAGATGAATTTAAACAATATAAAATTAATAGAGGGAGGTGCCCCTGCACCATACTCCGGAACTTCAAAGTTTTCCATGTCCTCATGGAAATGCATTGATGAAAATCTTCACCTCTTCACCATAATTGCTTTGATGCCTCCTCTTCTTTCTTTATCTCCTTCAACTTTGACTCCTATCCATGGATTTTATGCTGGTCACCTCCAATGGTGCTTTATCCATTGTACAATCCACTCGTCCATGTCGCATCACAACCTCCTGTCCCTCACCTAGGAGTCCCATCATGCCTCTCTCCCCAATCTATTGGCAACACACAAGACCATCTCCCATGGTCCCTATGGTAGACCTTCCTATCCACCATTGCAACTGAGTGAACTAGCGCCAATCTGCAACCACAAACTACATATTAAGAATCCAAAACAACCCAACACTGCCTGGTGTAGATTCTATCCATCTACACGCTCAGAATCTTCTGAGCTCTGATACCACTTGATGCAGATGGCATCGTTATAATCCACAATCTGCAGTCACTTCATTGTCTTCCTTTGAAAACATCAAATTAGAGGCTCTAAATCTTTTAATACACCGATAATAATAACAATCAATATAACCACATCAACTTGAGGTTACCTCCTATTCATATTTTTGAAATAAGCTCACCGACATATATTTCACCTTCACTGTGGATTGAGAGTGAATTCCATTACCATGCGGGTCATACCTCAAATCTGTGCATAAAGTAACATGCTGTCACCTTTTCTCTCACCAGCACCGAATACACAATATAATGGTCTTCGCCCGATGTTGTAACAAAAATGACTTCCAATATCCTTCGACTCATTCAAATGCAAGAACTCTACGAGATCAACTCCTACATTTCAAGTTTCTTTTGAAATGTCTATCGCAACATAACATTCTTCTTATTACTTCAATCTGCATGATTCCAAACCACTAATAATAAATTGTAACGATTCTTGAAAACAATTTTAACATATATTTCTTGAAGAATGCGGAGCCACTTAAACAAACTTCCATGTTAGACTGTCATATCGTCCGAAATCAGACTGCAATAAACCGACACACAAACCAAGTTGTAAATACACTAACGAAACATCCCCAAATTGGGAGTGTTGTGAACCAAATTATATACCAACATGGCTATATTGATAACAGTTCACTTACAACCCTTAAAACCCGATTCAATACATTCAATGATTGACATTCGATTGTTGATTCGATACTCTGTCAAATCAAATGACTCCTATCCAAAATCGGGACTGTCATGGCACAAAATAGATCATTTACATTTCTTTGCAAATAACAATAGAGAGAAACCGTTTCATTTTCATTGTTATAATCTTCATGACAGAGATCAAAAAGCTGACAGTAGGAAATATAAGAACTTAATAAAATACATTTCATTTAATGTCAAAGTCAACAAAACATCAATGGCTCTCTGGTTAAAACCAGAGAGCCCGATTTCCTCTCACAACCTATTCCTTATTCCCCTAACCACTCTGTTGATCTCTTCCTGCTATTACAATAATGTCTTTCTTTTAAAGACAATCGTTTACCTTCCCATGTCCCTTCCTATCCATATTCGGATTTTCATTACAAATTTCATATGATCCCGACTACAATAACATAATAAATAGACCATTTCACATTATGGTTCCAATGACTTAACAAATAAATCATTTCAGAGATGAATTTAAACAATATAAAATTAATAGAGGGAGGTGCCCCTGCACCATGCTAAGAGACCACAATGGTACTTGCCTATTGGATTATGTTGGGCCACTAAAAAAAAATACTGTTAATCAAGCTAAAGGCATGACTCTTCTATGGGGCATCAAATTTTCCATCTCCATGAATATCAGGCTTCTAATGATTGAGGGGGACTCCAAAGTTATTGTGGAGGCTATCAAAAGGAGGTTGAATGCAGGGTGGCAAGTGAACACCATAATTGTGGAAGTCTGGGTGCTTCTTAACAACCTCCAAAGCATGACTATTTCCCATACCTACAAGGAAGGTAATGCGGTGGTGGATTCTATGGAGACCATTGGGTTTAAGCAAGCTAGGCTGGATAAATGGGAGGAGGTCAATGAGCTACCAAAGGAGATCCATCAACTGATTGGGTGGGAAAAATGCGTCATGAATAATGTTTAAAATGTGCCAAGCTTTCGCCAATATCATTGATGGCCCCACTTTGATTACGTGTCGGCTTAACTTGATGATTACTATGGTTACAAATATGTATGTGCAAAACCTTATAAAGGTTCATAATTGCCTTTTCCATGAGTACGTGTGGAAGGATAGCTATCTGCATCAGCAGGTAATTTTGATTACCAAGGACACTAACGGAAAATATGTCTTAATTTCTAATTATTACACCTGGAGATCCGCTCAGTTTTACCATACGGAGCTCGACTACCCAAAAACCACCCAAGGCCTACCTTTTATGTACAATTTTCTCATAAAATGGTTAACTCAAAAAGACATGTTTTATGCTCTAGTTTATGAAGCCTTGGCTTTCAATTCTCGAAAGAATTTTGTGCTGGATACTAAGTTGGTGGAGATGGGTGGAAAAACCTTGCGCACAGAGATGGATAAAATTGATGAGGAGTTCACCTCTAACCCCTTGGTGACCCACTACTACAAAGACAATGGTATTTGGGGTTTCATGGAACAAATGAAGGGAGCCCATGATGAGAAAATATCCAAGCAATTCATTTCCTCTTGGAGCAACAGGGAGGTTTCGATTGGGGGTATTCACTTCCAAATAAATGAGGAGATCATTGCTAAAGCGATGGGTTTGTCAATGGAAGGAAGAAAGTATACAAAAACTAGTAGGATGCCGGACCTTACCAGTCTTAACCATTGCTTCAGGCTAGGGGAGAAGCCTATGAAGAAGTCCAGAGGATTCAACCATGAGCATCTCCCTTAGTTTAGGCCCAAGGCGTGTCACATTGTTATGAAATTCTTCACCCTTGAGGATAAATTTACTATGTTTTATTATTATCATCTCTCATTCCTCAACCATATCATGAATAGGGACCTCATTTCCATCCCGTTCTACCTCCTCCACTCTCTAGAGAGCAACATCCTAGATATAAGGGAGAATAAGAACCTTGAGAAGCTAATCTCCATCCTCCACCAGGGCCTATTGCTCTCTTTGCACAACTTCCACAAAGCCATTTTCCCTCCACCCCAAACCCCCCTTATTATTAAGGATGTCACCTAGGATGTTTCTCCTTCAAGAACCAATAACCCCTCTCAGTCCCCCTCCCAGTCATTCTAGGAGATCGGGGAGACTGACCTTGTCCAGAAAGATGGTAAAGGCCACAAAATATATGTGAGGAACCCCTTTAAAAGGCCGGAGGATTTAGAGGAATTGCATGTCTCTGAATCCATGGAATCTAAGGATAAGACAATGACTGATATCACCCCTGAAACTGAGAGGAAGCCCAAAAAATGGAGGAATTAAGGAAGCTAGGTCAAGTTGGAAGTGGATTTGGGGCATAATGTCTGGTGTTCTTATAGAATTGCCAAGGAGAAATAAAAAATAAGAATCAAGGAAATGAATTATGAGGAGAAGTCTCATTCAGAGGATGGTACCTCTACCTCCACTGGTTGGATTGAGGGATCGTCTGCTGAACACTTGAGCTCACATAGGTCTGGCAACACTGCCCCCATTAACCCCCCACCGGTGTTGGATGAGATACCTCAAAATAATACCCTGCCCCCACCCTCTCCCCACACCCAGCAGACCAAATCCCCTCTTGTTGAGCACACTTTTGTGGCATTGGATGGGAATGACAGGTTTAAGGGCTCCTTCAAACATAAGTTCACTAAGCTTGATAATGAGATCCTTAGCCTCAAGCAGGACATGAGAGAAATCAAATCTTGCGTCACTGATATGAACAAGTTTTCCCTCAAAGTCATCCATGTGTCGGTGGTGACCCTATGCAATGTGCAAGAGAAGTTGGTTGGTGGTAAATTGGAAGCAGATGAAGATAATATAGACCTCTTCCTATTTCTTTAAGAAGAGTGGGCTGTGACCCTGATGTCCTAATGTCTAGGTGGGAGATCCTAGTTGTTGTTGCTGCCGTGAGCTTTTTGTTCTGCTTCAGGCCTATTGGCCCCAGATCCTATATTTTTCTTTCCTATTTTATGGTTAAGTTGTTTAGACTCTGGTTTAGCCATGTGTGGTATGCTACTATTAATATGTTTTTTACTTTCTGGTTAAGATATTCTGGCTCGTTATTTTTGAAAAGAATCGTTAAGTTTGTTTTTGATAGAGGTAGACTAGACACTTTATTTTCTGCTGACTTTTTGCTGATTACTTGTTGTGTGACTACTACTATTAATATGTTTTTAATGTGCTTCTAGTCTCTCTGTACCATGGGCCAACACCCTCTTGCTGCTTCTTTTATAAAAAATGTTCTATATCTACTTTTTCTAGTACCATTGAGTCTATTGGAAAAATGAGTCGATCGAAAGATAGGAATGCAACATGATGAGCTACAACAACTGCTATAGTCAATAAAAACACTTTGGATAAAAAAATAGTAAAAGATAATCGTGTAATTTTAAACATGTATCCTAAAACATTGGTAAGAGAAAAAAAAGAAAAGAAAAATTATAAAAAATGATCCAATCAACCAATGTTGGAGTATTTTTGGTAGACTCCCATGATCTGACATGAAATTTAAACTCGAAATCAGGTCTTTGGTTGAAAAATATTAGCATGATAATAAAAGGGTATCATCTAATGCTAGAGATGTTTTGCAATTGAGATTGGGTTGTAGAATTCATGATCATCATCTAAAACACCTATCAGACACAACTCAAACTAAATTTTATAGAAAACATTTAGATGAGGTTGTGTTACCTGGACATATTACCCTTAGCAAAAGATCATTTGAAAAATGTAAACCTTGGTATGTGAAAATAAAATAAGAAAAAAATATCTTTTTGTAATAAAATATATGTTCAATTGCATTATTAATATGACATTTTTTGATATATAAATTGTATTTTACATGATAACATGATTATGTAGTATTTTGGTAGTAATATACCACCTAAAATAATCAAGGATCTTGTAGCAGGTTTGTTTTGTGAAAGATCTAATGGTCAATTATTTTTTTAAGTTCATGTATTTCTAGACACTGTACTAGTTGTGGGAATTTTTCATTATTAGGATAGTCTATGCATGAAACTATTGAAAATTATTTTTGACAATAATTAGTGGATGTTAAAATATTTAAGATTGTTGAGTATCTTTTAAAAGATAAGAAAATTGGAAAGTGATGCAAATTAATCTCATAAAAAATTAGTGTACATGCATTCATGTGAGAATTCAAGAGTAAGATCAATCCAAAATATGTGAAACACTCTCAATATGCTAGATGGATTGGTGTTAAATTTTCCACATGTAGACATAAATTTCAAGTTGGTACTATACTCTCATTGGTCGACTTTACAGAAAAATATACTCTTGCTCCACAAGAGAAAACTCAAGATGAATACTACAAATCAATGCAAGAGGCAGTGCTTATTCATATCCTTTATAGTAATGCACATGATAGTAAAAAGGATGATAGAAAAAATGTGAGGGAGTATCATTTGTATTTGAGTGATAATTAGATGTACTCGTAAGATTTTGCTTAGTATTGTTTTGAAAGATTTTATATTAATTTAAGAGAATGAGAAATCCAAATGAGAGAACATTTTATTATATGGTCAGATAATTATATGGGATGATTCAAGAATTATTGAATATTTTATTGGCTTAGTAGGGCTCACAAATAAACCAATATACCACATATGTGGAGTTTTTTTTGAAGATGGACATAGTAAAGGAGAATATGATGGAGCTAGTGCATGTGTTAAAATAATTTTGGCTAGAGAGCCATTAAAATTTGAGGATGTAGCCAAATTTAAAGATGCGCATTCTATTTTGGATTGGTGAAATTCAAAATTATCTATAGGATCAAATGATAACTCTACAAATTAAATGATTCTTTTCATTAATTTAAGAAAATAACATTCCACCTTGACTTGATTGTGATACAATTAGTGGATCAGAATCATCTCATTCATTTAAGAGTTCAGATGCAAGCACATGGAATTTGTGGACAATAGAGCTTGCATGTTTTTGTCAATTTTATATTTCAAGAGATTGGGATGCTTGTGAGAATAAAGAATGGGTCAAAAAGTGGAATTAAAGATAATGATCAACTATTTGCATGAAAGGATTATGATCATATTTAAGATCTTCTACAAGAAAGTAATTTTAATTTTTATGTCACTTTATATTTGAATGTAATTATCGGTTTATGTTTATTTTGATAATTTATTTTTCTATAAGATTATTTCACATTTTAGTTAGCCATTTTTATTTTTTGTAGGACATGTGTATGCTATTTTTGCACTTGAGAATAATAAAGAGGAAACATGGTATTGGTGGGCTAGATGTGTTGAGACCGCGAATAACTTAATATAACCGAGAGAAGATGGTGATGACTATCATTATCCTATAAGTTCAGTGGTGGTTTTTAACACATGGTTATGAAAATACCTAAAAAGGAAGAATGGTTTTCCTACATTTGAAGACTTGAAACACATAAGAAGATTATACACTACTCACATTTGTTTATGGAAACAACTATAAAGCTATCTAGATATCATGGCAGACCTAATAAAGAATTGTGGTCCATTTATATGGAAGAACATAAGACAATTATAGATGCACTGCAGAAAAGAGAGGATATTGATGGTCCAATGGAATAAGTAAATACAAGTTAGTATAAATGTGAACTTATAGAATTTGTGATAAATTTATATATAATTTATTTTTATTTTACTTCACCTTACCATATCCTAATCCTAATATTATAGATGCATTATAGAAAATAGATGATGCATATGGTACAATGAAATAAGTAAATACAAATATATATCTATAGTTTTTGAATTTTTGATAACTTCATATATAATTTATTGTGTTTTTAAATCACCTCAACATATCCTAATCATACATCATCTTAAGAAATCTCAAATTTTTATCCTCTTAAGGCATCCCCTTAATACATCCTAGCATTGCATCCCCTCAAGATATCACAGTTCGGTACATACCCAAATTACATATCCTAATCGTACATCCTCTTAACACATCACAATTGTAGGTCCCCTTAAGGAATCCCATTAAGACATCCTAGTTTTAGATTCCCTTAAGACATCATAATTTTAGGTCCCCTTAAGGCATCCACTTAAGACATCCTAATTTTAGGTTCCCTTAAGGCATCCCCTTTAGACATCTTGATTTTAGGTCCCCTTAAGACATCCTAATTTTAGATCCCCTTAAGTAATCCCCTTAAGACATCCTATAATTGCATCCCCTTAAGCCATCGTATCTATCGCATCCTCAAATTAAATATCCTAATCCTACATCCACTTAAGAAATCCCCTCTACACATCCTCTTAAGTTCGGCTAGAATTTTAATGTTCCTCATTTTAAAATATTGTAAAAATATCTTGATATTTGGTTTAGGTCTCTAACAAAATGATTCTATTGAAGAATTGAATGAATATTACTTTTTAATTTTGTAAGAATGATTCTCTTACATTTTTACTCAGTTACATTAATTTGTACATGTTTTTAGCTACATATTTTCTATTTGTACAAGATTTTAGTTACTTATTAAAGATTTATTTATTATTGCAAGTTGCTAGCTATGGTTCATTTATTATTTAACGTCTATATAATGTAGAAGATCGATTATCTTCTCAAAGTGTAACCAATTTTATTATGTTATGTGCTATTAAACATTTTTAATGTTATTAAAGTATCAAACTATTGAACACATATCTTATTTTGTTTCTTTTCAATGAACTATTCAACAATTTATATTTTTTATATCCTATTTTATATGTACCCTCATATTGTCATTTTATATTTAATAAAGTATGTAACACTTTCTACTTAGTCTTAGTTTGTTATTATGTTATCTTATTAAACACATGCATCCTTTAGGTATATGATTTATATTTTGATGTTCAATTTTCTTGGTAGCTCGTTCAATTATAGGAAATATATTAATTCTATAGATTAAGAAAGTCTTGGCTTGAACAAAATTCATAATACACCTACATTTGTTATGTTCTTAAATTAAAACTAACAAGTTATGTGAAACACTTTGTAATACTTAAATATACATATAAACTATCTAGAAAATCTATTAAATATGTAAAACATCTCAATGTAAAGATTACCAATCTATGTGTATAGTATCTAATAAAGCACATATAAATACATAAAATAAATCTGGTAAAACATGTAAATAAAGCATGTAAATATGTTAGTTTAGAAGATCAGTGCAAAAAACATCAAATATTCATAAAATAAAAAATCCATATGAAGATGAGTACATGTGAAAAAAGCCTATAAAACCATGCATCCCTAAAGTCAATAGTCTTATTTAATCCATCTGAACCAAGATGATCTAAATGACTATGTAAGAAAACATTATAATTTCAAAAACATACTCTAATACATGAATTCATATTTAAAACTATTGAAAATAATCTAAAATATTTTAATAAAATTAATATAAGTTAAAGATGAACAAATTACCATGCCATTCTACACATTTGTTCCATTGTCCTAGTGGACATTAGGACATGTTTCATGTTGTTGTCCCTCTCGGGGCTCTGTCTACATGAAATGATCAACGAAAGAGTTATTAAAAATGATCTAAAATATTTTAATATAATTTATATAAATTAAAGGTAAATTAATGAAAGTATCACTAACAAGTTCTTATACAAAGTCAAACAAAATTATATAATAACATGCACTGAGATGTTGTAAGAGGTCAAATATAATCTAGACATAAATTTTATGAATTAGAAATAAAACCTGAAAAGATGTCTTTGATCGTGATGCGCTTAGATCAGCCACATATGCACTGACATAAATATTGATGGTTGTATCAATCTACACAATTGTTCAATTTATATGTAAACACGTTAACAAGTTTTTAATTTAAAAAACATTTAAATTTTCTAAAAAATAAATTACCTCAAGTAGGTGTGCATCTAGGACACCTGAAAATGGTGGATCATTTGGCATAGTGTCATTTGGTGGATGGCCCCCCCGTTTAAAAACATTAATAATTTTTTAGAAAATAAGTATAAGACTTAATCTAAAAATATTTTAAAAATTTACATCTTAGTTCAATTTCTCTAATCATAACCCATGTGATGTATCAACTGCAATAGGCGTCAAGAAAAAGTTATTGCTATCCAAAGAAGAGCTCGATGACCCTATATCCAGAGTCTCTACACAAGCACGTGTACATGTATTTTCAATTAATTAAATTTTATTTTACGCGTGAACTAAAAAAATTTAAAATTGTGCATGTTTTGAAATTAAATATATAAATAGGTGACATATGTGGACTTGTGGAGCCTAGTGATCGAGAGGATGATCTAGATCATAAAGGAAATATACATATGGGCCAATTTCATTTAATGTTCCTTGTGTTGTAGAATTAGTCTCACCCTTTGTGTGACCAAAACAAATCTCATGGAAATCACTGCATAGATGAGGATTTGGTGCAAGTGTTGTCAATTATGTGGCTTGATCCCTAAGACTAGTGGTCAACTTGCAAAAATGCTCCTAGTGTTGACACCATGGAATGCTAATGAAAGGGTACAAGTATAGAAGGTGAGGGAGGATCCAAAAAAGGTGTAGGTGGCACATGTCTCCTAGGGTCAACCTTTACCCCTAACCTATTCTTGGGCATGCCTAGACCAACCCCCTAAAAATATTTACTATCCAAAAAGTTGGGTTTCATAACCAACACGAACTCTACATATAATTTTCTCAAAAAATATAAAGGAACTTCATGGTTTGCATGGGGGATGATTAAAAAATATCCACCAATGAATCCAACAATTGTCCACCATTCCTAGATGGACACACCACCTCATGGATACATGTTTTTTTTTTATCATGTATGGATTCTCCTACTTTAGGGTGAATGAAATATGGATTTAATGTCCCCTTTATAATTTTATGATCTAAGATTAATCGATATGTGAGGCCATCACAATAATATTGGCTTATCTCCTCTCTACATGTGTCATTCCTATCAAGGTTGTGAGCCAAAAAGTGTGGTCACTTCTATAAACCCTTAAATATATAAGAGATCTAATGAATTTGGAGTCTTAGAAGGCAAGTTATAGATTCCTATCCATAGCGTGTAATAATCCTGTAGATAAATATGATGGCTCTCAAATGAACTCAATAAGAAAGATCCCTACAAGGTGCACTGTAGAATAGAAGATTCAAGTAGATATCAAGAAATGAGAGTGCAAGTATCCAAGATCTCCATGATGAATGAAAATGCAAAGTAATATAATATTAGATGTAAGAGATACAAGATTAAGCTAAGATGAAATGAAAGATTATATGGAAAGTAAATCTAAGCTAACAAGATGAAAGATTACTATCCATTATAATTAGGCTACATTAACTAAGATAAATGTAAATGCAATACCTCAAGATGCAACATAAGATAAGATACAAGGATGAGCCAAGATGCAAGAATAATGAAAAACCGAGATGCCAAGATGCCAAGACTCCAAGATGAAAATATACCAAAATGCCAAGATGCCCCCCAAAAGATGCAAAAATGAGGAGAGAGCCTCCTTTTAAAGAAACTAGAAATGAGTAGACTGTCAAGATTAAGAGGAAAATGAATGAGAAATGGTGGAGATTAAGTGTTGGTTGATCCATGTGCTCATGTCTTTAAGAGGCAAAAAGAAAAGGCTAAGATTAAGAGACAAAACAATGAGTGGTTGAGATAAAGAGGCAAAAGCATTCTTCAAAAGTCAAAAGATTCCATCTCATTGGAAAGTGCACTTTTTATTTTTATTTTTTTTTTATTATTTTATTTTAGAAAAGTGATTTTCATGTGCACTTAGGATAAAGGGGTTTTTAATTATTTAATTAAAAGGGACCATGTTCTTTTAATTAAATAAACATAGAATAAAGTGGTCAAACTTTAATATATAATCAAATAAATAATTAATTAATTAAGCAGAATTGATTTGATGCATTCAATGGTCTAATATTATAATTTAATTTATCATGTAAAGAGGGATTATAGTTTACTAGACCAAAATTGGGTGATTACATTTGCCCCTCTTTGAGTCAGTCTCCATTGGAGCACATTGAGTCAAATAAAATGATGATAGGCCAATTTTTGATATGAAGTGACCAACTGTCCTGAGAGACACTATTTCTTAACTTGATCGAACAAAGTATGACAAGGTAGCAAGAGTTTTAATACATAGTTTGATGTGAAGCGATGAAAATGAACATTGAGACTGAGGTTGAAAGAAAGACAATACGAGAAATGATATGATGTGATGAGAAATGATATGTCCAAGATTAGATTAAAGAGACTTGAATAATCTCAACTTGATGTGAAGCAATGAAGCTCAGATGCCTCTAGTGATGATAGCATGGTCAATTTGCAGCTTTGAAAGATTCATGCTAGATTATTCTTCCCCCCTTGGGATTGAAATCGAAATGATGTTGACGAGATGTAGAAATAAGATAAGTTTGAAAAATTCAAGATTAGATAGGGTCCAAGATGATTGATGATCAATTCATAGAGATTAGAAAAGCATTTGGACCAAGTTTGACCACTAAGCGATGAGAATTTCCTCCAGTTTGAATAAGTTTGACTAGAAAGGTATAGCATTATAACTAGGTCAAAGCAAGGAATTATGAAGAAATGTGATCAATTTTTGCCTCAAAGGATGAGAATATAAGCCTTAGAAGAACAAAAAATAAGCTCAAATTTTGATTCTAATCCTACAAATGAATCGAGGATGATGAAAAAAGATGATCAAAGTTGTCTGGTAATGATGAGACAAAGACTCTCTCCTTACTCCATGCAAGATGCAACCTAGGATTAAAATGAAAGTGCAAAGCATAGGGGTCTTACTTGGTCCTTATTCTCATCATCAAGCCTTATTAAGGAACATCGCAAGATCATAGAACCATCACTAGTGCAAGTGCAAAAATGAAGATATGAATATGATCTATATCAGATAGAATGTAGGAAACTATTGTATGTGTTATACACCAAGTTTTCACCTTTGTCTCAAGCTCTCTTGGTCTTGATAACCCAGTATAACATAGGAATCATCTCTAGGTTGTGGGACCTTTGCTAACTGAGATGAGACCTCTAGGTTCTAGGCTGGTTCCTCTTGGATAATCACCTTAATTTGCTTCTTCACATGAAAGTAAAACTTTTGGAGGGAAAGGGATAGAAGGGATGCTTGTAAGGGAAATGACTTGAAAACAAACTACCTACTAGGTGATGCACTGAAACTAGGGTTTGGATCTCAGTATGTAGGAATGAAATCAATGAAAAGCTTAGGTCTAGTAGGTCACAACTTACTGAATAGGCTTGCATAAGTATTTCATAAGAGGGCTTGAGAATAAGATACAACTTATGACCTACAAACAGACATTCACTCTTGCAACTCGGTGTAGGATTGAGACAAGATTGTTAAGGGGGTTGAGGTATACCCACAAGAACATCTAAATCAAATCAAACAAAGTAACACACAAAATTGCAGAAAGCAAGAGGGATCAAGAACCCTAAACTATCATTGAAAACATGCATATGCTTTGATCCAATAAGAGACAATCCAAACAAGGAAGCATAGGGACATGAAGGATTGTCACAAAATACCTCTACAATATTTGAATAATCAATGGGAGAGATACAACTGTATGAGCCAGACGGTAGAAATGATACCACAAATAGCCTTTAAGAAAGGTGAATTTTCTTCTACAAAATGTCCAACTCTCTCCTTGCACTAAAGGCTCCAAAACAATATATACATACTCAACTACACGCAGGAAGGAGTCAAAACTAACCTAACTAGGGTTACAGATTTTACAATAAAATATCAAACCCCAAGTTTCCACTGCTGCCCATCATGAAAATCACTGAGAAGCGGTCATCAAATCAGATCTTTCTCTTGCGTGTTGATCCTAGACTAAGTCCACCTGTAGACACAACAACTTTGACCCATCTACCCACCTGCAACTCCACTAAGCCATGAAGGCTCCAAATCTAATCTGGAAGATATCTGTATTTTCAATAATAACCTTGCAAAAGGTGGCCACAACCCATTAAGAATTTTAACATGACATGGCCCTCTGCAAAATCTGTGACGCCGATGATCAGATCAATCATCATTATCTTTTCAACTATCCCTATCCTGAAGAAATCAATTCCAGCTACCAAACTGTCATGTATGGCTGTCAAAATGCAAAACCCTAGCAGAAAACCAGTGCAAAAATTCAAATTTGAATGTTAACGGCTAGCGGGGCCTCAAATTAAAATGCAACCGTCGATGAAAGATCCTTCCCGCCAAATGAACGGCCATGATGCACCTTGAAATCACTTAAAATCCCCTTCTGACAAGTCAAGACCACCGTGGAAGTCAACAACCAATGAAATGCAAGCAAATCAACACGAGGACCCACCTTGACTTTTCTCTTCTTTAAGTCACGAAGAACTCTTTTAAACCCTGGGCCCAGACCCACCACTTGGCAATCTTTTATTCGCTCCGACCGCTTGTAGGCATACACCTCGGTAGTTCTCTAACAACGGACCCACAATCTCCAAGATTCCAATCTAATGGCTAGTCTCATCTCCTCATGACCTCAGAAGATTCTTTTAGATTATACACCTACCGTAGATTTCATTAAGTTAGGACCCTTCTGACACATCAGTCCACCTAGGAGCCTTCATCAACATTTGGCAACCAATCACATTCGAACATATCAGCACACTTGGCAACGCGGGTCCCACAATCCTCTATTCACTTTAGCTAATAAGAAGTTGGAAAATCACCCTGACCTGGCATTGGATCCACTAAAAAATCTTGAACACTTGGAAAAATTAATGGCTAGCGCATAATCTCATGTGTTAGAAAAGCCCTTCGTGAAGATATGCCAGTCGTTGATCTTCATCCTTTTGATATCCCTGCAGACATCCTGACACGACCCCACGATAGCATCCAAGTCATTGCTATGTGGACCAATGAGAAATGAGCACATCATCATCTGAGGACCCACCTGCAAGGCTCTAACAAAAAGAAAGATCGATGGCCAGTCTTATCCCCTTATAGCTCTAACAAAACCCTTACAAACTTAAGACAGTCATCGATCCTCTGACAACTGTCAGAACCTCTAATCACTGCAAGAACTTGGTCCCACTGACAAAAAGATGACTCGATACATGTGGACCAATCAGAAGCTACTAAATCAGATGAAGTGGCACCGGTCCCACTAACACACTGAAGCACTGCAGACATGGAAGATCTAACGGTTGTCTTAAGATCTCAAGCTCTGACACCAGCCTATTTGAAGATACGCCAACCATTGGATCCCTCTAGCTGGGACCCCACAAATTTAGACCGTCGGACTTCCTCGCGAATACACGACTGAAGAAAAGCTAACCGTCGCTAGGTCGCAAGAAGTTAAATGGCAACTGGGAAATACTTAGCGATTATGAGAATTGATGTATTCACTAAGTCGCCAAATAAAAGGGGATCGTCGGAAAGAAATAGAGAACTGGCGACTGGGCCAATAGGAAATTAGCGCACATGGGAAATGTAAACCTTTAGTGGTTGAAAAAGGTAATGAAGAATTATAATGGGCCAAAGGGTTTTGAGGGTTTTAAAAGGTTCCCAACACAACAGCTAGTTTTATGAATATTCTGACCTATAGACTAGGGACTTGAAATAATTGCAGAGGCCAAGAAATAAAACATGAGGTCATGAAACTTTCAGAGATGTTCGGCAGGGGTAAAACAGAGACTTTGGAATAGGTTTTAGCCAAATTTGCATGTACATAGAAATTAGGGTAACAATATGCATAAAAGACATAATTAAACACCAAGATTACTTGATTAAGTTTCCAGTTAATTTTGCAAGATTACACTAGCATCAAAGTATAAGCACAAATATAACCATGAGTATAGTCTTGCATAAAGAAATACCAATATAGACAATCAAGTACATCATTCAAGCTCACCTAAGTGTTTAAATAAATTAGGTCAAGGTATATGTGGTGTTCTAATTGTGATGTAGGCACTTATCATAGACACTTGGCACAAAAAATATATAGGATAATTGAAACCACACCCACAAGTAGAAGAGAAAGAAAATATGTTGTATGCCCCTAGTCCTCTAGTCAACTGACATCCCAGAGAGACTAAGGAGAGAACATCAATAAAAATAATCAATAACAAACAACATACAAAGAAAATATCATTAAGCATAGATGAGTCATTTTAGCTTAACTGCAGTGTAAAGATTGTCAATGATATTTCTAGGGTAAGTGCACCAAGATGGTGTGCAAACAAATGGCCACCTCCTTGAAAAAAAAATTAAAAATTCATAACCCGCTTGGGTTATTCAAAATTTGAAAAACTAGGCTTCACAAATCTAAGACTTTTAAAAGACAAAATAAAAATTAAAAACACTTATGTAAATCAAAATGCATACGTGTTTTTTAATGAAAAAAATACTTTACAAAACCTGTACGCATTTTGACTGTCATTGTTTTTTTAAAAACCCACATTTTGGCTCATTCTCTTCATGTAAAAATCAAGTTTGGAGGAGAAAGGAAGAAGATAAATTCCCAAAACCCGAGTGGGTTCTTGATGAAATTGAATTTCCTTTCCATATTGTTCATTTTACAACCATGCCACATCATCAAATAGGTTAGAATTTATTTATTTTACTTGTTTTTGTTTTAATTTTGATTTGTTAGGGTTTGTTGAATTGATTTTAGTTTTAATTATTTTGATGTTATATTCGGAAAACAATCCTCGACCATGAAAGAGACAGCAAAGATCTCTTCAAACACCTAAAAATATTTCTAATGATGGAAATGATCAACAAGAGAACCCTCCAAATGTATCCCTGTGAGAAGAAAACCTACCACCAAACCCAAATCCACCGCCAAACCCCTGTGTCCTCCAATAGGTCGCATTGATGTAACACAAGAGAACCTTATCAATCATCTTCAACAAAATAATGCCAAAATATCTATAGTATTTAATAGGTTCAGGTCCTCTAGTTTTGATCACCATTCATCCCTCACCACTTCCTTAGAAAGAATCACTAGTAGTGCAAATGAGGTGTCTAAGGAGGTTACAACATGGGTTTCATGGAGGGATAGATGTCATGCATTTTATGCTGATGGATTGTCATATGATCAAGTGAAAAAAATAGGATACTTAAAGAAGACATATCTGCTCTTTTCACTAATCCTATTGGTAGTATTTCCCTAGAAGTTACTATGAATTATTTTTTCATACATTGGTTTGTTCATAATAGAATGAGAACTGCATTTTGGAATAGGTGGTATATTGTCTTTGACCAAGCACCCCGTAATAATTGGGAGGTGCCTTTATATTTTTTTAGAAAGCTATATTGTGAGTTTATCCTTGGTGAGAAGCCAAATTATATTGGCATTCGACAGCTCCAGGGTAGAGGGAGAAGCTCTATGTAGGTTAGAGCTGAGACCCATTGGGTGATAGAGCCACAACATTGGAGGCATCTAGCTAAAAAACCCTTAGTTAATGTTGTGGTTAGGATGATAGTAGTGAAGGAGTCTATTTATTTATATACCCTTCAGATGGATACATCATTGACTGATGACATTATTGAGAATGGCACATAGTCAATGCAGAGGGTGGATCAACACCTGCACCACCTCCATCATCATCAGATGCTCCATTTAGCTCAACCCAGCCCATTGAGCATATATGCAC
This sequence comes from Chamaecyparis obtusa, assembly GCA_027943335.1. NCBI lineage: Eukaryota > Viridiplantae > Streptophyta > Pinopsida > Cupressales > Cupressaceae > Chamaecyparis > Chamaecyparis obtusa. The sequence continues at coordinate 126,791 of BSBK01012046.1, forward strand.
CAACTATCAAGCTATATGTGTCGGTGTGGATATCGATGTGAATCAGGATGGTTCAACATCCCATTTGTGTACACATTGTGGGAGTAGATGCCAGGTGTTTTCTGTTGAGTATGTGGCCCTCACAAATGACCTATTGATGATCATGTTTTCTATGAGATAGGTACATATATGTTTGTTTTTTTTTGACATGCTATTAATTTTAATCACCTAAATCTTATAAAATTAAATAAATGTTTATTTAGATAATAAATTAAATTGATATATGAATAATATGTATTGCAGGTTGCAGCAGGTGATTCACAGATCACACCACAAAGTGCTTGTTTGACTAGATGTACACATGTAGCTTCGACACTTGAAGTATAGTTTTTAAATATTTATACAAATACAATTTAATTTCTTGGTGTCAAGATATCTTTTCTTAATATGTATATGTATTTGATGTTTTATAGGGTTTTTCAAGGGTTGAGATGTCCAAAGTTGATGATGCAATACTTTCTGCGAATGACTTTGGCCTAGAGAGCTTTGTGGTATCATATTTTCCACACCTCTTGTTTGTAATTTTAATTGAACCTATTTGTTATCATATTAATTTCTCATATGTTAATTTGGTTTCTTCTAGGTTAGCCCACCAGGCTCCAAGACACTGGGACAAAAAAGAAATCTTCGAGGACACCTAAAATACAAAAGACCTGTAATTTAGTACAATTTAAGTTTTTTTGTTGAAATGTATTATGATTAAATATGTACATGTATATTGATCAATGCACATGAATTATTTTTTCTATATATAGAAATAATTGGGTTTTACAGAATTAATGAATGCATTAGATGTTTTTGATGTTCAGGAGCAAGAAGCGGTAACATTTTTTTATTCACTTTCGATTGCATTCTTGTTTATTCAAAATATCTTAGAATTTCTTCCTCTATGACTATGATATATGTTATTATTTTCATATAGGAAATGGTCATAGCGGCCTCATTAGTGACGATCTCTCCTAAGATTACAAGAGAGCTATCTGAGGTATCTTTACTTTTGTAGTGTTTTTCATCAACTTTGGATTATTAACTTGTGTTAATTGTCTTTTACCCATTACAGCTCCCTTCGCGACTTCCTACAGACCCTTTACCATTCCATTTTGTTGGGATTCCTCACCCACGAAGGAGCCCATCGATATTACTAAAATACACAAGTGCAGAAGAAAGAGATGAGGTAATAAAAAATTCAATTGCCATCAAATTACATTCTAGCATTTAGTTATTTTGATAGTATTTGGAGATAATATGTTTGATTTAGCATTTGAATTATTCTTGTGCAGACACCCAATGAGCCACACACTGCTTTGAAGAGGCTCAATTTTGATGATCCACTACAGTCAATAGGTATTAATATATATATATATATATATATATATATATATATATATATATATATATATATATATATATATATATATATATATATATATATATATATATATATATATATATATATATATATATATATATATATATATATATATATATATAGATCTAGTTGTGGTTATTGAATGGCCATTTTTTGTATATATTTGATATTTGTATTGTATATATAGACCTTGACATGACACATGCCACATTTTTGTAACTATTATTTATTTGGAATCTATGTCATTATTTGACATGTACATGATTATTGTTCATTTTGATACATTTGAAACTTCATATTTGATCCAATTTGTTCATTTTGTGCATATCATTGTACTTCAAAACTTATTTTTTTGCAATTAATCAAACATGTTTACATTTATTATTTAATATTATAGAATTGAAACATGTGTATGAAAGTCATTATGGCATGAATAATGTAATCAAAATCATATGTGACATTATTTGATCTAATAAGGCATAAAAAGTCAAAATACATAATGATTTTGTATATTGTGTCAAATTGTCCCAACTGACCAAATAAGTGTCATATGAAGATGTATATTAATGGGTGGTTTATGTGGTTACAGATGTAGGAGGATAAAAAATGGAACTCCACTTGAGGAATTTAGGCACTCAAGGGACTTAGCATTGGATCCTAATTGCATATATTGTACCATCCCATGACCCAACTCTTACTTACATCAAGGAAAACACTACTTCTCCTTCAAGGTACACTAGACCTTATTTTGTAATTTTCTCCACCCAAATGCTCAAAATGGGTTCCCAACTCCAACCACCTGAACTGATACTTTCTAGGGTCTTAACATGCCCTATTAAAGTTGTAACAACTACCCATACATACCCATTTGTCTAGAGTACTCATACTCCCTTAAACTCAGTCATACACTAGGCCTAATCGTAGTAGCCCTATCCAGTGGGTAATCTAGGATCTCCACAAGATTTTTTGAAACAAATTGCCAAAAAAATTAAACTTTTGGACACCCATTTGGAAGTTACACAACATGTCAAAAAATTGGATACTATCATTTTGGAGCATACCCTACTTCTCACACACTTGGCACTATTTTAAGCCCCAAAACCTCCACTTTTACAAAGGAACTATATCAAGGACTTAATCGTTGACCATGGATTCTTTAATAGAGTTATATTATGGCTCTAATTAGAGTAAATTTCCATCAATTTTTTTCTATAGGCTTCCTACATGCAAAATCCCCAAATTATCCTCTAAACCCTCAAAAAACTAGGGTCTACTTAATGTATGCCTTTGAGACCCAATCTCAACCAAACAAAGGTTGGATCACCATCTTCCCAACATATAATAACTATTTCAACCTTAAAAAGGTACCCTCCTTTGGCTAGTTTTTATGATGCAATACATATACCTCAACTTCATTACTCTTGAAAACCCATCTTCAAATCGCCAATGCCAATACTCTAGAAGTGGTCTTCTTTCCCACATTATTAATATAAAAATGAAATATTAAAAATTTGGATCCATCCCCAAGTGATGTTAAATACAAAAAGGGGATGGATCATTCAATCCATATTGCTAATCAACACAAAATGTAGTCTTGTCTAGAACATTCAACAGAATTGTTGGGAGTGGATTACTTAAAATGCCAAATGAATTAAAAAAATTCATCAAAAAATTTCCCAAACAATCTAAATTCCTCCCCAATGCATTAAAATGTAGGGTGTGACACTATGAATGTCCAAAACAAGGAGAAATGACCCATATTTTACAAGAAATCAGAACTTTCATTATTGCCAAATTGAACCAGTTACATCCTCTCTATTTTCCATGACTTCCTTAGCCTTAAATAGGCATTAAAATGTTATTAAATCATTTTATGATCAAAATTAACATCAAAACTACCCAAAAAAACTCCAACCATCAAATACTCACCCATTCTTAACTAGCCATTAGGATTTAAATATTCAAATTTGTTAAGTTGAAGAATTTGACTTTTGAGATCCTAAAACTAATTCAAAGGCTTATTATTTGGCCTTATTACATCATAAACCTCCCTAAACTCTTAATTGACCAACCCAAGCATCATGTTTCCCTATTACATGAATTTGGTCCTATGGTCCTTACTAGTACCATTTGGACATTTGCCAATACATCTAACTTTATTTCATCTCATTACATTTTATAGGAACTAATGGCCCAATTACAATGTTTTTAGACTTTTAGGTCCTTATAGTCTTCAAATTCTTAAGGTCATCCATGTGTCCCCCTGGTATCCTTCCAAGCCTTAGGTGCTCATGCACCAATTTCTATTTCTTGTGGATTGTGTTTTGGAACAAGTTGATGAAAAGTGTGAAATACCCAATTTTATGAATATTGCTTAGTGACCCTTACAGACACTCTAGCCTGGTGTGCTCATGATTACTCAAGGGACGCTGTGGGTGAGATAGGGTAGATGTAGGTGAGATAGGGATGTGAAATTAAAATGAAGGGGAATCTCCCAAAAGTGAGATAGGTAAATGTAGGCCTCTATAACATGATCCTTTAGTACCTAATGATTTGTATATACCTCACATGAGCTCTGAGATATGCCCAAAGAAATATCACTACCAAATGTTTCTTAGTGACCCTTAGGGACACTATGGTATGGAATGCTCATGAACATTGGAGGGAATCCATGTGTGAGAAGGGGTTTTCAATAGCGTTTACCTATCCATCTAGAGATAATGGAGTAGACAATTCGATCCCACAATGAATGGATTCAAAGATAGCCAATGTTTCTCATTTCAATTGAGCAACATTGTAACTTTTGATATAAACCGAGATAAGGATGTCAAATTAAAACATAAGGGAATCTCCCAAAACTGAGATAGAAAAATGTAGGCCCCCACAACACGGTCCTATAGCACTTGTCAATTTTTTGATACCTGGCATGAGATCTAAGGTATTCCCCAAGAAATATTTCTGCCCAATGTTGCTTAGTGACCCTTAGGGACACTCTGGTTCATTGGGCTCAAGAACGTTTGAGGGAATCTGTGTCCTAGATGGGGTTGTCACTAGCATTTACTTGACCAACTAGAGCTAATAGAGAAGATGATTGTATCCCATAGAAAATAGATTGAAAGATAGCCAATGTTTCTCATTTCAATTGTTCAACATTGTAACTTTTGACATAAACTGAGATAGGGATGTTAAATTAAAATAAAGGGGAATCTCCAAAAATTGAGACAGGTAATTGTAGGTCCCTCCATAAAAAATTCCTATACCACCTAATAATTTTTTGATACCTCGTACGAGTTCTAAGATATTCCCCAAGAAAGATAGTTTCCCAATGTTTCTTAATGACCCTTAGGGAAACTATGGTCTGGTGTGCTTGTGAATGTTTGAGGGACTCTATGTGTGAGACAAGGTTGTCACTAGCTTTTACCTGACCAAATGGAGCTAATGGAGAAAATGATTCAATCCCACGGCGAATGGATTGAAAGATAGCCAATGTTGCTCACTTTAATAGAGCAACATTACAACTTTTGACATAATCAAAGATAGGGATGTCAAATTAAAATGAAGCAGAATCTCCAAAAATTGAGATATGTAATTTTAGATCTCCATAGCATGGTCTTGTAACACCTCACAATTCATCGATACCTCATACGAGCTCCAAAATATTCCCTGAGAAAGATCATTTCCCAATGTTTCTTAGTGACCCTTAGGGACACTTTGGTCTAGTGTTCTCACGAACGTTCAAGGGAATCCATGTGTGATATGGGGTTGTCACTAGCGTTTACCTAGGAAACTAGAGATAATTGAGTAGATGAATCAGTCCCATGATGAATAGATTGAAAGATAGCCAATGTTGGTCATTTTAATTGAGAAATGTTGTAACTTTTCACATAAACCGAGATAGGGATGTCAAATTAAAATGGAGAATATCCCAAAAAATGAGATATGCAATTATAGGCATCCATAAAATGGCCTTGTAGCACCTGAGGATTCATCGATACCTTGCATGAGCTCTGCAATATGCTCCAAGAAAGATCACTACCCAATGTTGCTTAGTGACCCTTACCAACACTTTGGTCTGGTGTGCTTGTGAACATTTGAGGGACTCTGTGTGCGAGATGAAGTTGTCACTAGACTTTACATGGCCAATCGGAGCTAATAGAGAAGATGAATTGGGTCTCGTAGTGAATAGATTGAAAGATAGCCATTGTTTCTCAAATGACATGAGCTTTTTCAGTCATGTTCTTAATGGTAATTAATATTTAAGTAAGAGATTTTTAAATGGATTTCACATTTATTTATTATTGAACGTACAAAATAAAAAATGAATTTCAAAAGTAAATTCCAGATTCTTCAAAGGTAGGGATTGAGAGGATTGAATACATGTATTTCAATAATATATTTGAAAATTTGGCCCATTGCACCTTTTATATATAAAATTTTGCATCTAACATGCACATGACAACTCATTGCCTTTTTTTAACACAAAAATTGGTATCTAATATGCACATGGCATCTCATTGTTCCTTTTATATACAAAAAATGGCATCTAACATGTACAAGACAGCTCATTGACATTTTTTAACATAAAAATTAGCATCTAATATGCACATGGTAGCCCTTTTTATATAAAATTTACAATCTATTTATGCACATTACATCTCACTATCATTTTGAAGTAAAAAATTTAGCCTCTAAATATGCACATAGAGAACCTTGAAGATATACACAAAATTTTTGAAATCATTCTACCATATTGTAGAATAATTCTTCTAGATTGCCCAAAATTAGTCAAGAGAACCTTCTAGATCAACTCTAACCCTTATTGTGTCAAGTATTGCCTCGTGGTCAGATTCATGAAATTTCCAAAAATTCTTGTTAAGAAGTCTTCCACGATACTTAATCAAATGAATATTTATTGCACCAATAAGGTTAGAGTAATGAAAAATATATCTATGTGTCTTAAAGTCCTCAAACAACTAGGCATTAGAATTATTGATAGGATGCCTGCATTTTATAAAGTTTAATAACCAAATCAATGCAAAGTGTAATAAAAATAGTTTAATAGGTATGAATACAACTAGACATAAAAGTGATACCTTCCAAGACATGTCCCTGTGACAACAACCGATCCTATTGGGTACTGAATACCCTCTCCATCAATGTCTATAGTTGTCAATTTCTTTTTGGCCCCAATACAAAGACACGCAAAGTAATTTGTTCCTTCATTATTCTCATCTGCAATTACTACATATACATGAACTGTATTTAATAGAAGGATTATTTAATACCAAAATCAAGATTTAAAATTGATTTAACATATGAAATCTAGAGAAATTACCTAGTTCAACTAGGTTTGATACATGGTCAAAATCCATAGATGCTTCAAACTGGTTCATTTGTAGTTCTCTAGGAAGTTGATATGTATCTAGGGTTTCCAAAGGTCTACAAGACCATTGGTCAACCCACTCTTTTGATTCACATTCATCTCACAAAAAATGCATACACAAAGAGAAAAAAAATGCAATTTGTCTAGTATAAATAGCTAATGATGTTGCATTTGAACTTCTAAATGAATGCATGTCACTTGATCACGTAAGTGTATAAAAATCTAGATATTTTTCAATGTTAGATTCATGTATCAACTAAAAAACTATAGAAACCATAGAGTTACATGCATTACCTAGTCTCATTATCGAGTTACACCATTGCACAATTGTTTATGGGTATGTGCAGGATCATGGTATGCTAAACTAGGCCCTTAAGTGGCAATGAAAATTCAGAAAATCAAGTTTAGGCAAGTTGACATAAAAATTTGAATAAGTTATAAATATTATATCAAAAATATGTAAGAAGAGAATCTGTAGAAAATTGAATTTAGTTTCTAAGATACTAGGCCTTTTTTGAAAAATAATTATTCTATATGTTAAAAATTTCAAATTTCAATGTAGTAGTATGAAAATTTCAAGAAGAAAATAAGAAGTAGTTGTATGTATCACCACCTTAAACACAATCAAATGATAAATTTTTTTTACAAGATTCTAGATATAAGTAGTAGACTCATGTCTAGATGTGATACATTATTTTTTGTAATTTTTTTCTAAGTAAATAATTAATTATGATTTTTCTTGTACAACTTTTCCAAAGTACCAAAAATCTTATGTCTAACCATGTTAACTTAGTCTAAACTTTATAAAATTGATTTTTCTTTTTAATTTTTCTTGTAGTAAGAAAATCATAGAATGTGACACATGTTTTGGATTTCAAAAATATTGTATAGTTTGAAAGTTATAGCTATTTTTTAAAAAGTCTATCAATCAAGACTAGAAAGTAACAAGTAGGTGTATGTCTGACCACATTAAACAAAATCAAATGATAATATTTTTTAATAAGATTCTAGATAAAAGTAGTAGACTCATGTCCGAATGTGATGTATATTTTTTTTTTTCCCAAGTAAATAATTAATTATGATTTTTCTGCTACAAATTTTCCTGAATATAAAAATTCTCATGTCTAACCACCTTAACTTAGTCTAAACTTCATCAAATTGAAATAATTATTTATTATTATTGTATTAGGTTAAGCATAGAATGTGATGTACATTTCAGATTTCAAAAATGTTATATTGTTTGAAAGTTATAGTTTTTTTTCAAAGAGTCTACCAATTAGGACTTATTTTTCACATCACCACTTTTTGGCATACCATGATCCTGCACATACCCTTATGCATCTATTAACATTGCGCCACCTTCATACCTCAATTTTTCTCTAGTAAGAGCACTTTTCACACATGCTCCCACACCATCATGATCTCCCTTTCCATGCCCTACCTAAGTGAAATTCCAAAAATGTTGTACACCACTTTTCACATGTATCCTACTCAACTAGCAGAACATCCTTGCAATCTTGAATTGTGTAGTGCAATTATCCGACCATATTAAGTGTTGGTTGTATCTTATACCTCTTTCCCTTAAACTATCATACAAGACTATAAAGCATTCTTGCAAAAACTATCATGAATGAGTACGATTATCACGGATGTACAAGTGATGCTCTCTTATAACCTTTTTCCCCTCCTCTATGCTATCATGTGCATGCGTGAATGCTATGTGTACAAAAAAAGTAACTTGTGTAGAGCCGTAATACATAGGTTGCACTTCATTTTGAAGTTTCAGTGTATAATTATTAGAAAAATAAATGAAAGAAACAATATTACTGAGGGGGAAAGTGTCATTACAGAACTTGATTTTCTCATCTAACCACCCATCTCTATGTGTGTGACCTATGTACTCATAAAATAGTTTCTCTTAAAAATTCTTCATAAAATCAGCTACGCATATATCCCTTTTCAATAACTCACACCTATTTAATTATTTTTCCATCTTTAACACCATATGTGGCTGACTTGTATTTTCCAATAGAAACTAGTGTCTTACCAATTTCATGTGTGCTATCTAGATGTAGGCATCTAGGAAATTGTTGCAAACCATCGCATGTAGGAAAAAATCCTTTCAAACACATCATCTTATAGTAAATGCACCTGTCATCTCTTCTATATAGTACACTTGAAATAAATTATCTCAATGACTTAGGAGGTGCTTGTAGACCACATTCATATAAAACATTGTTAGTGTGCAAAGTACAACATATATAATGATAAATATCATAATGCATGGAAAATTCAACATGGAAACTACAAAAACATGTAGTACGTGCATGATTAATCTTAACAGAAAATGTTTTTGTCATATCAAAAAATCTTTCGCCACTTTTAATCTAAGGAAATCTTTGAAGAAAGCTTTCATAAAATTGTCTTCGAGTCATGTCTAAATCATGTTTTGGATGTGGTTCACAGTAGCTAAGTGCAATTTTCCTTCTAACAACATCTCTTTGGTTGGGTGAAACCCTTGTGTTGTCATGCCAAAATTTGTCAATTAACATTCTTAGTGCATCAACAACAACCTTTTTCCTTCCGCAAGAGTCTACCTAAGAATGCCCAAAGAGAATTATTGTTGGGATCCCCAATTTTCTCTTGCCTCTCTAAGGCATTGTGTAATGTTATTCTATGTATCCTTAATGAATTTATTTATGTTCTTATTAAATGATATTATTTCATTTTCTTTCCAATTATGGCTCATGTGAGGACACGTCAAGTAACATTAGCATTGTTTGTACGTGCTTTCATACCAATGGCTTGGTATGGATCAAATAGATTTCTCACAATAGTTCTTTCACTACTATTTTTGGTTGTTATTAGACCCAAAATTCTCATTGTCTCTCTAAATTTCCAATTTTTAATCATTTCAACAACTAATTGGAATCTTCCACTTATGTTTAAATTTTCAAAATAGTTATTCCAAATTATTTTAACCATTCTTCAACAAGTTCTTTCAAAAATTTTATCATGCATTTGCCTCACAATATTTTCATCAATGTCAATTAGAAACTTTGCTTTTCTACAAATTATTCTAGGAGGTGTTAAGATACGTGCATGCTCTTTGTTTTCATTAGGTGTATTATGTGTTTTAATCTCATCAAATTGAAGTGGTGTATACTCTTCAAATTCATTAGGTTCATTAATCACATTTATTTGAAATGGACTATGGTCATTGCATTCATTAGGTGCATTCATCATGTGAATTTGAATTGGTTCATGTTGATCATTTTTATTTAGTGCATAAGGTACATTTATCATGTCAATTTGGATGTTGCATGTTTATCACTATCATTAGGTGCATTATGATGAGACAATTTATTGTCTCTGTTTTAGGATAATTGTTATACTTTGTTAAAACATTTCCAAGACATTCATGCACCTATAACTATTTGAACTTGTGATAAGTACAGTTAGAACCACCAAGATTATGGGTAGTTAGATATGACATGTTTTTTTGAAAATTATATATATATATATTGCAGTACTTCAGATATATACTTGAATCTGTGACCTAATATTTGGGTAAGAATTGACTAGTTGACTTCTATACATATCTACATGCTACTAACCTACCAGGAAAAAGGAATAGCTAGAGAGTGGATCGACTGCATTAAATAAGAAATTTTGAAGTTCTAGCTAAGATGGAGAAAGCCATCATAGCACCGAGGATCGTGCCACTACTGGGGAGGAGCCACCATCCCAAAAAATATAGGAAACAACTCTACTATATTTCCTCAGTGCTCATTATTCTATTGAATCAATTATCCAGACTTTATTGTATTCTTTCATGGGCTGTTATATTTTCTTCTTCTATGGTGAGACTTAGTCAGAACTTACCTTCATGTTTTTAATAAGCATCAATCCTTTATATAAAGGGATTTGATTGATTAGTTGTTTAATGTGAAAATATATATGATTGTTGTGTTTAGCATAGCAGAGCTGCTCTTTCTATTTTTCATGTATTATTCCATTACCATGTAATCAGTGTATGAGAATATAATGAAAGAGTAATTTTGAGTATATTCTATGTTAGTAGTTAGCAGAAGCCAACTAAGGGGGCCCACTTGGGAGGTGGAGTAGATTACAATAGAGTAGAATTTCTTTTTGTATTTCCCGTGCTTTCAAGTAGAATTTATTGTTTTACTCCTGTAGCATCATTACTGTGAATGTTCCTATAATACTTGCAAAGATAGACATAGTGAACACTTTGAGTTGCTAAAATAGGCTTAGGTTAAGTTTACAAGTTTTTAGCAGTAATTTCATTAAGTAGTTAAGTATGCTTACTTTCCTGTAGCAATAACATAGGTTTCTTTCATGCACTTTATCTTCCTACAACATAGGTAGTATGACTCTTTGAGGGGATTAGTGCACAAACTGTGTTGTCCCATTTCAAGTATATGTCTCTAGATTGACAATCTAAATGCATTTCATGGTGGGAAAAGTAATCCTTAGTATGAATACATTATTCCTAAGGGAGACATTAGCATGATTATCATTACCTATTGTGAGACTGTTCATTTTTTTTCATTGTTGCTGGGGATGGTATCAAACTAAGAACCTTAATGAGACCCTCATTTTTAAGATAGTTTTCTATTCTTAGTCAATAGTTAGTAGTGGTGAGCTTTCTTCACAAGCTCATTAACTCAGTTGCATGCATAGAAGGAGGTGAGATGTTCATGGCATATTTCTTCCAAAAGAACCTATTAACCTGAACGAAGAATTTGAATAAATTGAGTTACTATTTTTTGTCTCAAGTCCTGAGTTTGCTACATCACCTTCAATAGAAGGAGATCCTTTTAATCCATTTGACCTTTGCCCCTTTGTAGATATATTAGCCAATTTCCTTGATAGCTCTACTCTAGGACCATTTGTTGGCCAAATCCTTTTGGTTAATAATACTTACCAGTCACAGTTTCATTACCCAACACCTCCAGTAATGGCAGATCCTACCTTTCCATTTCCTATTCTAAGCCTTATCAACAATCCTAATCTCAAGAACAAACCTGCTTCTGCCCTTCCAAAGTTCTATGGCCTTATTACTGAGGACCCTGACACCTTTTTATTCAAATTTGACATTTTGTGTCAAAGTTTTGACTACAATTTTGATAGTCATAAGCCCAATTTGTTCCCAACAACATTGAAGGATTCAACTCTCAGATGATTCATGGGATTAGAAGAGAATGCAGTAGCTACTTGGGATGAGATGTGTAATCTGTTCTTGACCAAATACAAGGAATATTGTAAAGGTGGTGAATCAAGAGGATATGACATCTTTCAGATGTCACAAAAAGAGGATGAAACTTTGGAGGATTATATTCCGCGCTTCCTGTATAACTTGTAGAAGAATCCACAGCATGTGTTGGAGGAAGATTCTTAGAAACTCCTTTTCTTGAGAGGAGTAAATGACAACTATTTGGAAGCATTAGACCTTATGGTTGGGAGAGACATATCTTAGTCCACACGGGATGAGCTCAAGAAAATATGTCTTAATTATTCAAGGTCAACTGTAAATAAAGGGAGAGGATTTTGACACATAGTTGCCAAAGGAAGTGGCTCTGACATTTCCAAGATAGAAATCTCAAACCTATTGTCAAAATTCAAGAAGGACATCATTAATGATGTCGCTACACACCTGGACATGATGACTTCCAAGAAGATGTATGCAAATGTAGAGGCACAACTAGCTCACTAAATACTATCCCCATTGCCACAAGCAAAAGAAGGATTGTTAATGCAAGCTAGTTGTGAACCTGGAGAATCAACACCTTCCAACTAAGTATTTGAAGATAGAAGGAGAGGATGAGAAAGTGTTCTTTTTCGCTAAACATCATCCATGGGCCACGAGACAAGGTATGCCTCAAGAACCTTTACAAATTTTAAATCCTTATAATAATCAGTGGAAAAACCACAATGTCCAAAACCCTCCTCAGTATACTCAATCTACTTGGAATAATTCTTGGACCAATAATCAACAAAACCAATAGTTTAATCCACAACAACCCCAATGGCCACTACCTCCAAATCAATGGTAGTCACCACAAGGGAATTGGAAACCCACTAACCAGTGGAGAGGACCTCAAAAATAGCCTAATTAGAATCTTGGGTATCTATCTTTGCCACCTCCAGTGAGTCCATCTACAATTATGCCACCTCCTATAAATACAGGTCCTCCAAAATAGACACAGTTACCTTCTCAACCACATCCAAATCCAAATATTCAACCACAATAGCTGAAAATGTATGCTACTAATGCACAACAGTTCCCTTCTTATGCACTCAACATAGTCGATATACACCTAAGATTGGGAACTACTCTACCTACACCTAAACCCCTTCTCATCATAGAATTTCCAGACCTTCCTATAGCATCAGTACCTCTTTCAGACAATGCTTTGCCAAATACAAGTCCCCCAGCTAATGTCTCCAATCTAGCTGATGTTCAGACCTTAGTAAGACCTCCTTTTCCTCAGAGGCTTAGCCTAAACAAACCTATGTCCAAAGAAGACCAACCATTTGATATCCTTAACCAACTAAAAAGTATACATATCCAGATTCCTCTATTTCAAGCCATTAAAGATGTTCCTATCTATGGAAAAGAAATTAATGAATCTTGTCTCAAAAAACCTAGACGAAAGAAAAAGGACCCCAAAACAGTTCATGTTATAGGATAGCTAGCTGATATTATGTTGGGAAATCTTTTAATTCCATAGTATTCTGATCTTGGGAGCCTAGTTGTCACTATCATCATTAATGATCAATTTGTGAAAAATTCTTTAATAGACTTAGGCTCTACCATTAATGTCATGACTAAGGATACCATGCATAAACTGAGTATATAAGGATTGCGAACCACTCCAACAATATTGCAACTTGCAAATAGTTCTATTATCACCCTAGATGACATGATAGAGGACATAATAGTTACCTTAGACTCCTGGGAATATCATGCCAACTTCGTGATTTTATCACCCAAGGTAAATCTTGTTGGTTACCCTATTATTTTAGGATGCCCATGATTAGCAATAGCTAATGCCAACATTATTTGTAGATTAGGGAACATGACAATTTCAGATGGCCAAGCAACTAAGAAACTAGCATTATATCCTGTAGCTCAACCTCAGCCAAATTTAAGCACCCCTACATGGCCAAATTTAGGAGATGGAGAAGAAGATTTAAACTTTGTGGCTCAGCTCATGATGTTACAGATTCAGTCTTTTCTGAAGTTGCAAGAGGAAGATGTAGTGATTAAGAGCATCCTTACTAATGACTATGTTGTGATAAAAGACATTTTTCGGAGCTCTTTGTTGCAGTTGTCTGCCTACAAAGACCATGTTGAGGACTGTATTTTACCATCAAAAACTAGTATTATCTCTTAGTTACTACCCTGTGAAGTATTTACTAGTCCTATCTCTGAAGTATCCATGCTTAACCTTACCACTACTATTGAGCTTTCCCAGGGTCATACCCTTCATGTTAATAACAAGCTTCCCTCACAATAGTTGGAGCAATTAACCAAACTCCTAAAAACACATGAAAAATCCTTTGCATGGGACTACAAGGATATGAAGGGACTCAGCTCCACACTTTGTACTCACAGGATTTATATCAATGAAGGAATTCTACCACTCCGCCAACTTCAGAGAAGGGTTAACCCAGCGTTAAAAGAAATAGTCAAAACAGAGTTACAAAAGCTACTAGATGCTGGTTTTATATATCCAATCTCTGATATAAAATGGGTATCACCTTTCATCATAGTACCTAAAAAGAGGGGTAAATAGAGAATTTGTGTAGATTAGAGAGAATTAAAGAGAGGCACAAAGAAATATCATTTTCCCTTATCTTTCATTGATCAAGTAATTGATACTTTAGCTAATAAAAACTATTTTTCTTTTCTTGATGGATATGGTGGATACAAATAGATTAGTATTGCTCCAGAGGATCAAGAAAAGATGACATTCACATGTCCCTAGGGAACTTATGCATATTCTGTCCTACCATTTGGGTTGTGTAATGCTCCAGCAACATTCCAGAGGGTTGTAATTAGTATTTTTTCTCACATTTCACATGATTGCATGGAAATATACATGGATGATTTTATTGCATTTGGGGTCACTTTTGAAGAAGCTCTACATAATCTAGAAAAGGTGCTGATGAGATGCAAGGAACGCAATCTCTCTCTCAACAGTGAGAAATGTTTTATGTTAATGCAAGAAGGTTTTGTACTTTGACATTTCATTTTAGGAGCAGGTATCCAAGTAGACCCAGCAAAAATTGAGGTAATCCTCACATTGTGCCTACACCTACTAAGCAAAACAATGTAAGATCCTTCTTAGGACATGTTGTCTATTATAGGCCTTTTATTCAAAATTTTAGTCAAATAGATAATCCTCTATACACCTTGCTTAACAAAGAGGCCAATTTTAAATGGACATCCACTTGTGATGACTCCTTCCTATAGCTCAAGTCACTTTTGAGAACTACACCAGTCCTTAAAGGACCTGATTGGTCTCTACCATTTCACATACATACATATGCCTCAGACTATGAAATACGTGTTGTCTTAGGACAAAATCCTAGTAACCTTGAAAATGCCATTTACTATATTAGCAGAGCCTACATGGACTAGAGTTAAATTACACAGTAATTGAAAAAGAATTATTGATAGTAGTTTATGCCTTAAACAAATTCTACCATTATGTAACAGGTTACCCAATCTTTGTTCCTATTGACCATGTAGTAATCAAATATCTAATGAACAAACATGCCATAATAGACATGCTAGCAAGATGGCTTCTTCTTTTGTAGGAATTTAATATAACCATTATTGACAATCCAAGGAAGGAAAATGTAGTGGCTAACTATTTATCCAAAATTCAGAATGTTGACTTAGATGCTACTATGGCTGGAGATACATTCCCTGATGAACACTTGTTTCATATTGTTGTAAAAAATCCATGGTATGCTGATATAGCTAATTACCTTGTAACTGACAAAATGCCCTCGCATTTCTCTCCAAAGGATAGATGAATGCTTTTTGAGAAAAGTTGCCAATTCTCCTAGATTGACAACACCTTATTTTATATTGGTCCAGACCAAATCATGAGGTTTGTGTGAGAGGATGATATATATGATATTCTCCATGCTTTTCATGATGATCCATGTTGAGGCCACTTTGCAGCCAAGAGGGTAGCTCTAAAGATCCTGACAACAGGTTACTACTAGCCAACACTTCACAAGGATCCATCCATCTACACAAGAAACTATGACAAATGCAAGAGAATGGGTCGTGCCACCAAATGAAATGAAATTCCCCTAAACCCACAAGTGGTGGTAACACCATTTGAAAAATGGGACATGGATTTGATTGGTCCAATAGATCCTCCTTCAAATGTGAAATCATACATCCTAGTATGCACAAATTATCTGACCAAATGGGTGGAAGTAAAATCCATGCAGCATGCACGAGATCATAAGGTAGAAATTTTTTTTATATGAGGATATCTTCACTCACTATGGAGTGCCAAGAGAGCTTGTAACTGACCAGGGAGCACAGTTTACATCCAATCTGATAATTGAGCTCATGAAGGAATACAATATCAAGCACCAGAAGTCCATTCCTTACCATCCTCAAGAAAATGGTTAGGAAGAGGTCACAAATAGAGAGATTGAAGTCATCTTAACAAAAATAGTTCATCTATACCAACGAGATTGGAGTAGCTGACTCTCAGAAGTAGTCTGGGCCTATCGACCAACTTGGAAGATAGCCAAAAGATTCACTCTATTTGAATTAGTATATGGGAAGGTGGAAATTTTACCAATTGAATTCAAGCATAAGACATTGCGTACAATACTAGAATTAAACATTAATCTTCCTACAGCATAGAAAAAACACCTTCTACACCTCAATTCCTTGGATGAAATGCATAAATCTGCATTGGAGAACATGAAGCTGGTACAAAAATAACAGAAGAGGTGGCATGATTCCTATATTAAGAGAAAATAGTTTCACGTGGGTGATTGGGCATTATTGATTGATTCTAGATTCAAAGAAATTCCAGGCAAGCTATAGATAAGATGGTTGGGACCTTATGTAATCAAATATGTCTTCGACAATGGAGTAGTCCATTTGACAACAATTGATCTAGTGCAATTCAAATTACTCTTCAACAAACATCAGCTACACATGTATCATCAGCCCCAAACAAAGGAGGACTTCCTGCAACAATTCCGCAATAACACTTTAGTAGTGCAATAGGTAACACTTCCTGCAGTAGAAGGTGAAAACCTTCTTCTTGCAGCTTCAATATAGCATTCCTTCAAAGTGTGACCATAATAAAACATCATGCCACATGAACTCTAATTCTCCATTCACTTTTCTCTATTCTTCTTTCCAACCCATTTCATTTCTCTATCTTCCATCCACCCACCCTCCATGTCATTATCTTTTCCTATTTCTATTTTTTCAATAAGAGCCATGTCAACTAACACATGCAACCACTAGCGTCATTTCATTCTCACCACCTTTTATTTCACATGTATGGAAATCAACTGTGAGGTATAAATTTTCAAATATATTTCCACTTTTAGCACTTAGATTTTGGTAATTATGTTTAGTACTATATTAAATGTATGATTACGATGTTATGCTAGTTCCTCATCTCATGTTGAATGTGCCAAGTGTGGACACTTGTTCTTGTTTCGTAGGGGGAAGGGGAAGTATATTAAGTTCTAATGTCATTTCTAAGCTATCCTTGTCACTTCCTTATCACTTCAAAGTTGTACTTAGGCCTTGTTTCATTAAGTCCCTTTACTCTCATACATTTTCTGTACTATCAATCTCAAATAATTCATGATTTTCTGAAGTTGATGTGACCTGAAAAGATTGTAATTAATTTGTGTGGCAACTCACAGTTTAAGTTATAATTTCCTCTTTTAAAACACCATTATTATTGATTCATGCTAAAAACAATAGAGGAATTGAAAGAGAAAGGTTTGTATTTTCAAGAAGAGCATTTGAAATTCAAGAAGGCAATAAGGTATTTGCAAAACAAGAGGGATTGAAACATGAACAAGCTATGGTGAGAAGAAGTTTAGAGGCAAAATATTTGGAAACAAATGGGCGGAAAACTGTAGAGACATGAGTCAGTGCATCATAGTCTTTTTCTTGTAGACATTGAAGCAGCAAGGAGGTTTAATGCATGTGGTTGGTTGGATTATTTCTTGAAATTATTTAATTTTAATGAAGAGGTGGTAGCTAAGTTTATGAATACTTTTGAAGAAGGGTAGGTGACTATATGAGGTTTAACGGTTGTTGTGATAGAAGATCAAATAGAAGAGGTAACTAGGTTACCAACAATTGGGAAACATTACCCCAATGATCATGATGCCGGGTCATCACAAGCCCAATTTTACCTTCCAAGTGATCCTCCTCTGGATATTAGCAGTTAAGAAAGGTTGTAAATGAATGTCTCTTCCTCCACCATACAATGAGATAGCAATGCATATTATTAGGTACCTAACATGTGAGGGATGATTTTCAAATTTACATGCATGCCATTTTAAGCTACTTAGTTGTATAAGGCATAGTCTTCCAGTAAATGTCCCTAATTTCTTATATAATATGCTAAGTATTAGTGTTGAAAAGACTCAAAAAGGGAATAAAAATTAGGTCACCCACCATGCCCTAATTAAGATGCTAGTTGAAAAATCCCTTAGGGATGTCTCTCCCTTAGCTTGGTCAAAATTTGTCTAGCATAAAAAACTGCAACCTCAGGTTGACCCTACTAAGCAACCCCTTGAAAATGATGCAGCACCTTCTGATTCCACTGTGGAAATAGCTACATAAGAAAAAGAACCAAAAATCCTAAAGAAAATAGGCATTTTCCCATTCCATAAAGTAATGTCCCTACCTCTTCCACAAGGAAATGAAAAAGGAAAATTGGAGAAGAAACCCCTGATCTTGAGAATGAAGTTTAAAACCCTGTAGTTCCAAAAAGTAAAAGAAAAAGGTCAAATCCTACAGCATCTGCTCCTGCAGTAGAAAGGCCAAATAGAACCCTCAAAAAGAAGATTATGGAGGTTGTGAAAACAACTATGTAGAGAAGTCCTCGTATGCGAGGACAAGCTCCAACAATTTCCCCTAAAATTCCAAGTGTTCCATTAGCAAAACCTACCATGGAGCCTAGTATCGAGTATATCTCTGACAATTACCTAAGAAAATAGAAGTGCCTTCATCTCCCCAGAATCTGCAAGAACCTTGTGGTAATATATCACATGATGATCTGGGTACACTTGAGGAAAGCCCAAACATAGCACAAGAAAACATTGCCAAAGATATCTAGTTGACTCATCCACCAGTCCCTGTTTATTCCCATATGTTTATTGTGCCTTACAAAGAAACATGGTTTATTGAATATTTTGAACAGGCTTGTAAGGAAAGGAGAAAATAGAGCACCCAGTTGCAAGAATTTGGCCCTCCAACATTACAATCTATCATCTTTAGTATATATAACTAGTTTGTCTTCCAAAAAAATTTGTGGAAGCAAGAAAGAAAAAGAATGCAAAAAGAGATAGAAGACCAGCAAGAGGAGATAGAATTTCTTAAAGAATAGATGAAGAAGCAGAAGCAACAAATGGATCATGCTCTCAAACTAGCTGATTAGGTTATAACTTGTAGATCACCTCCCAGAGTTTATGTCATCTATTTGAAAGAACAGTTCCTCCTATTTCAACTAATGATGACTTTGAAGGATATAGACTGTGAGTTTAAATCAGCTCAAGAATTTTATGGATTGTACCAAACCCTTCCTTCATGGCAATAGAACTTACTCTATGAGCTTTATCTACATAATTTTATCATTCCTCATGAAACTGAATGGAACCCTTTGCTTTACATAGGAGATATCCATTTGATATCCCTAATGTCCTGGATGCAAAATGAGGAAAATTATGATAGGAAGCTAGATAACTGCATAGACCTAGAAAAATCTAAACCATTAACCTTAAGGGCTAAATCAAGAAAACTTGATGGCATCCTCAGAGATTGGTTTAACCTAACCTATGGAAGGTAGAAACTTGAAATTAGAGAAAAGGTCTTTTCTCTTAGAGATAAGGTTTACAAGGAGTATCAAGGGTTACCCTATTTTTCATCTTAGAGAGCTCTCACCAGGGTAAGAAGCAGATGGAATAGGCTACTTGAGATCTTTAAGACCCCAATAAATTTTGAGGCAGCTATGAATAGAGAAACCAAGTACATGCAACTAGGATGACAGATTAGAAGAGAACTGTGGTTTCCCTTTTCTTTCCAACTGCCAACGCTCTTATGGCCACTGTATGATATCAAAGCTACCATAATAGACCAGCTATAGGAGGACCATCGTATGGATTACTGGGAGAGGACAAGGGCATTCTATTATACTTTTAAGAGTAAGAAAAGGGGAAAGATAGATGTTGGTGAATTCAGACCTATAGCCAGAAAGTGTAATGCTTGAGGACAAGCATTATGATTGTTGGGGGTTAGATGATGAGACAATTTATTGTCTCTATTTTATGATAATCTTTATGCTTTGTTAAAACATTTCCAAGACATTCATGGACCTATAACTATTTGAACTTGTGATAAGTATAATTCAAACCACCAAGATTATGGGTATTGGATATGACATGTTTTGTTGAAAATTATATATATTGTAGTACTTCATATAGATACTTGAATCTATGTTCTAATATTTGGGTAAGAATTGACTAGTTGACTTGTATACATATCTGCATGCTACTAACCTTCAAGGAAAAAGGAACAGTTGTAGAGTGGATCGATTAAATTAAAGAAGAAATGTTAAAGTTCCAGCTATGATGGAGAAATCCATCATAGCACCGACGATCATGTCGCTACTGGGGAGAGGCCACCATCCCAAAAAATATAGGAAACAACTTTGCTATATTTCCTCAATGCTCATTACTCTATTGAATCAGTTATCTATACTTTATTGTATTTCATCATGGGCTATTATATTTCCTTCTTCTATGGTGAGAGTTAGACAAAAATTAACTTCATGCTTTCAATAAGCGTCAATAGTTTATATAAATGGGTTTGATTGATTAGTTGTGTAATGTGAAAATATATACGATTGTTGTGTTGAGCATAACAGAGCTACTCTTTCTATTTTTCATGTATTGTTCCATTACCATGTAATCAGTTTATGAGAATATAATGAAAGAGTAATTTTGAGTATATTTTGTGTTAGTAGTTAGTAGAAGCCAACCAAGGGGGCCCACTTGGGAGGTGGAGTAGATTAGAATAGAGTATAATTTCTTTCTTTATTTCTCATGCTTTCAAGTAGAAGTTACTATTCTACTCATGTAGCATCATTATTGTGAATGTTCCTACACCATTTGCAAAGATAGACATAGTGAACACTTTGAGTTACTAAAATAGGCTTAGGTTAACTTTACAAGCTTTCAACAGT
Organism: Chamaecyparis obtusa; assembly: GCA_027943335.1. Classification (NCBI taxonomy): domain Eukaryota; kingdom Viridiplantae; phylum Streptophyta; class Pinopsida; order Cupressales; family Cupressaceae; genus Chamaecyparis; species Chamaecyparis obtusa. The sequence continues at coordinate 148,095 of BSBK01012046.1, forward strand.
AATTTCATTTAGTTAAGTATTCTTACTTTCCTACAGCAATAGCATAGGTTTCTTTCATGCATTTTATCTTCCTCCAACATAGGTAGTATGACTCTTTAAGAGGCTTAGTGCACAAACTGTACTATCCTATTTCAAGTATACGTCCCTGGATTGACAATCTAAATGCATTTCATGATGGGAAAATTAATTCTTAGTATGAATACATTATTCCTAAGAGAGACATTGGCATGATTATCATTACCTATTGTGAGACTGTTCACATTAGATGACATACCTCCATGCAATCTCTGCATACGCTCCCTTTTTATTACCTTTGTTGCATCTCATTATTCATTTGTTCCTCTCTTGTTCTTTCCCATTACATTAATATCTCTTATCCTATGTCCATAACATCATGATGAAAATCCACAATCAAATAGAAATAAAAATAAAAAATTTGCATCATTTTATTATAATCTAATGAAACAAACCAAAATGTAAAAAAAAATCAATCATTTCAAAGAAAAATTGACAAAAAATATACAAATTCAACTATTACTATCCTGAAAACTGATACCAAACAATGTAGTGGGACCTTCAAACAACCTCTAGTGCTGGTTTCTAGGCCGTTGGGAATATATTATATAGATTTTCTCATAACATGTATGGATTATGGAAACCTAAAACCAATGTTAACATTTCCACATAACCCGTATGGGTTATGAAAAATTAGAGGTTCAACTCTACTTCTCCATAGCACGTATGGGTTATTTAAAAAAGGAACCTGAGAGAGAGAGAGAGAGAGAGAGAGAGAGAGAGAGAGAGAGAGATTTATATTTATATAAAATTATAGATATGCATATATACAAACATAGACATATATTATATACATAAGTCTATACACAAATTTAATGTATTCTTAATTTAGTACTATGTGTTTTAATGTATTGATAACCTATATGCATTCCATAAAGCATAAATTGCATTTCTTTACATGTTCAAAACACCTATGGATTTTGAACATTTTTAAATGTACTTTTTTATTTCAAAAACTCGAGCGGGTTATGATGCACACAAAAACCCATACGCTTTTTAGGCTTGGGAAAAGGGTTAGTAAATGAGCCTAAGGCTTCAAAGCCCATTTTCTCTCCATTTTAGTCCCTTTACACATTTTTTCTTCCAACATGAATTCTCAATTTCATCATCATCAGGTTTACAAATGATCAAGAGGGTATCTCTGAAATTACCACCGTAATCTTACACATCTTCTCATCTTTCTAACCATATAATGATTTTAATTTTTGGACAACGTTAACATAGTGAAATTTAATTTTCTTTATTGGTGTCTTTCCAAGCCTCACAGACATATGTCTAACATTTTTTTAATAACTTTTGATCTACTCAACCAATTGCAAAAAAAAATACATTTATTAATGTTCTACACTTAAATATATACACTTTAAAAAAAAAAGATTTCATTTTTTATTATTTTGATGCAAGTTATGCCTAGCACACAAATAGGTACCAAATTTTTAGGATGTGGTCACTTAAAAAAATCATTAAAAAAGTACTCAATGAAAAATTATGAAAAAATAAACAAATTGTAGATCTCAGTCTTACCTACCATCCTACCAAACAGTTTTTCAAAATATTAAATCTAACTATATCTTTTGTTGAGCGCACAAAAATACCTATGTTGTGTTTTTATAAAACAATCAAGAATAGTTTTTTGTGCGCAAAGGGTTTGACCCTCTTAATATTATCTATTTCAAAAAAATAGAAAGTTAGAAACCAGATTCAGAGTACTACAATTCTTATTCTTTACACATCTTCTAATTTTGAGTCCAAGACCTTCCAATTTCTCTTTCAAGTTAAGGTTTACCTAATTTTAGAAAAAAAGTGGCCACTTATAACCCCCTTTTTCACACCATCTTGGTGCACTTACCCTAAAAGACTTATGCCTGCAGTGCGATAGAAATGTATGACTTGGAATGCTAACAAGGTGTCGATTCAAGATAAGTTATCCCAAAAGTGCTGAGAAACACTTGATGTCCAGATAGTGTAGTGTTGATAAACATTGGTGTGTCGTAGACCTAGTACGAGAAGAATGAGCCACTCTGGAACAATGGGTTGCATGTGGATGATATAACTTGACATGACTTACCTATGGAGAACTCTTCATTATTGTAAACCAAATTGATTATGTGTAGAAAATTGGTGAATACACAATCATGCCTTAAGAGCTAGTTCTTATCACAAATTTTTTATTCCTTGGAGACCTCTTGCATACTACTTCTTGAATGATTTTTCATTTTTTGCTGAAAACATGTTGTCCTCAATTTTGAGATCACAAAATTGTGGCAACCCTACAGAATTTTCTTGTCAATTCGTAGAAGTATCCTTTATGTTTTGAACGTTTTGATAATGTGTTAATAAGAACAATTTTTTATCCTTGAAAAAGCTCTTTATAACACACGTTTCATGCATTCTTTACATTCTTCCCTTTGTTTTCAATCTTGATTTTCCCTTGAGTCAATAGCCCTTCAAATTACGCTCATTTCGAGCTAAACATCAAACGGAGTTCTACAACTCAAGTTATGATGAAAAAGGTGGGGTTTTTCAAGATAACTGCATATCCTTTAAAAATCTTTAAAAAGGAGGGGTTTTTGAAGTCGATTGCATGAGTTTGAATTATTTTTAATATGTTAAATGGATTTCAAAGTCCATTTTCAAATTTCAACTCATTTCAAGTTGATTTGACTATAGTTTTTAACGTTTTCATGAAATTAGCTTTTAATCTTCTAATTTCATGTTACTTTATTTAAATATTATAGTTATGTATTAAATTAATTCAAATTTAAAAGACTTAAGTGTAAAAGTGTGGTTTTCGTTCTCCATTACATATCATCCATGTGCAAAATACTTTTAAAAACTCACTCCTAAGTCTTTTTGATATTAAATACGTTGTTTTTATCAATGACTACATGTACATTTCATGTTTTCAAATCATATGCAGTTCTATTTCTAAAAGAACGTATTTAATCCTTGCTAAAGTGTCAATTTTTATATGCAACTGCATATTTAAAATAACCTTTATATATCTTCCCAAAAGTGCCGAATTTCTATAGGTTTGCATATACATCTTCATATGTAAACATGTTTTAAAAGTGCATATTAATTTTCCTTTGCTATCTTCCTCTAAAAGCGTCAATTTTTAATGTCATTACATATACTCATTGAATATGCAAATGAGTTTCTAAACAACGTTTTTAATGGTCATTTTATTGTGTTGATTTTAGAAGAGTTTGCATATAAAGTTCATGTGCAAATGTATTTTGTTTTCATTCTTCCCCAAAGGCGTCGATTTATGGAGCTACTACATATGTTTTAACACATATGTAATAGCTTTTAAATTCAACATTTTTAATAAACATTTAAGGGCGTCGATTTTAGGATGCACTACATATGTTAACACATATGTAATGCATTCAAAATAAAACATTTTAAAACTCCAACCTAGAGCGTCGATTTTGAGAGGCTTTACACATGCGTATGGACTTTCAAACAAAGCGTTCTTAGCCTCTTTTCCTAAGATGTTGAATTTAGAGGCACTTGCATATACATTTTTGTATGCAAAGGCACTCTTTAACCAGCATTTTTAATACTTCCTTCTAGGTGTCGATTTGGGAGAGGCTACATGTGTTGAAATGAGGTGCAAGCTCCATTCTAAAGAGCATTTTTTATGCTAGGTTGAGGGCGTCGGTTTTTGAGGGTTTCACATTCATAAGTTTGCATTCAAACTTGCATTTTCAGCAATGGATTCATAGGTGTCAATTTTTATATGTATTACACATGATGTTTGTTATATACAACATATGTAATATGTTCAAAACAGTGCACTTTGGAATCATTCTTCTTTCAAAAATGCCTTGTGAATGAAGAGTTCTCTACATCTTCAATCTTTTTCTAGCCCATAAATTGATTTGGTAAGTTCTTTATGGATTTATTTCATTATTTTTGTTTGGATTTATGCCCTAGATGCCATTTTTCCTCTTCATTGCATATGAAAGAGAAATAGTCAAACGGTTGCTATTTCTTGGCAGCTATCTTTCAAATCCACTTGCATAAAGTCACTGTCCCTACCACTGCCATGTGACGTCAAACTCATAATGGTGGTCAATTTGACACTTCATCATAAAATGACATCCCTCCATTCATTCATTATCCATTCACTACATATCTCTTGTTGTCCCCATATGTAATTACCCACGAGAAACTTGTTCTTGAGTTCTCTTTGAGCTGAAAATCATCCATTTTCCCAAAAATTAGTCATCTCCATATGCCTTTTGTCATCCTCTGATCAATCCCTCCCAAGAAGATGTTCTTATTTTGTGGGATTTTTATGTCACAACTTCTCAGTCACATAAAGTTTCTATGTTTGAAGGGATCGTACTTCCAAAAGAAAAGGAGAAGAAAAAGATGAAGTATCAGTATGATTCATATCACAATTATATTCCTCCTTCACAGATGATTTCATATTGTGATGAGGTTAAGGATACAAATGTTTCTCACATGAACTTTGAAGACTTTCTTCAAAGAGTAGATGTTGTGGTTACAAAGGACATGCTTTCAATCAAGCAGAGAAGCATTCATCTTGTCTCTACATTTCCATTGGCTACCCTAGAGCCAGAGTTCATATTTGCATGTGCAAGGAACTTCGATCCCACTTCCAGAACCATCAAGGATCAAGATGGTAAGACTATTATTAGCCTTGATCTAGAGATAGTGGATAGAATCTTCAAAGTACCATTAAGTCCTGTTACTATCAATATCACCAGGTAGAAAGCTCTTGACAAATGGAATGAGGACACTCCTTCATGCACAAAGTTCATTAATGAAAACTGGCTGCTCAATAAGAGGCCAAACATTACAAGATGGCCAAAGGTAATTTGACATATTGAATTCAAGGAAGAAATCAGTGACCTCATTACCTTATTCAGTCACCTAGTAGGGTTAAAGACATCAAACACCTTTGAGCCCTAGATGTACAAGTACATTTCTCTCATTGTCTAGTCAAAGAAAAGGATTTTTTGGGGAGAGATGATTAGTGATATGTTGTGTGAACAACTTTCCCAAGTTGTTAACACTTGCACTTTCTACATGAATTCATATATTGTATATATCGTTGCCTCTCTTGGTTCTTTCTTTGGACTATCTACTAAGGGGGATAGGTCATTGGTTCCTGTGTGGGAGTATTTTCCTCAGTTCATGTTGAAGGCTAGCCGTTCTCAATACCGCAGGGTACAGGATGCTTTTTATGGGCATTTCATGTGCTTGTTTGATAAAATTCTCCTGAATAGGCATGTGTTAGATGAGGCATGGGTTAAGGTTAATGAATATGGCTATCTATTTCTTCAGTTTCCTAGCTTCACTTACATGCAGGTAGGCTACTTCAAGGGAGAGCCACATACACTTCCAAGGTATCCTACAGATGAAATCATACTCATGGAGTTGGCTAGGCAACTCATGGCTATTCAGATGCACCAGAATGCACTACATAGACCGGGTGTGGGGATTTCTTCATGAAATCCATTGAAGATTGGGGGATACTCCATAGATACAGTCCCTAAAGCCAAAAACATGGAGTATGAGCTTCAAAGGATCACCTTGAAGAAGTTCATGGCTAGGAGTCACTTCAACTGGTGAGGACTCGATGACAAGATGAGGAGGCAATTGATACATGTGTACAGGTTGGAGGACATATGGATTGACCTCCACACTAAGATAGACATATGGAGAATGGATTACCAATGCCTATCCATCAAGCAGATCATTGACTTCAATCTTCCAGATATTCCTCCAGGGGTTGAAGATAATCATGTTGAGGATTTGCCTATTTTGTGTCCTTCTTGGTCAGGAAAAGAGAGTGTCTCTATTTGGGATCATTTCCAGTCCATGCTTGCAAATACTAACATCTAGTTGAAATGAAGAGGGCTGAAAAGTATCAAGGTAAAAGCGGCTAAAGATTTTGATCATGGTGGTCTAGTTGGTAGGAGATCATAAATCAAAGGAAGAACCAAAGATGTCACATCTTCTTCAACACCTAATCCTATCATTCCTATCATATCCACTCTTCCTAAGCTTACCATTAAGGGAGGCAAGGACACTGGAAGAGTTCTTGAGGTCAAGAGCACAGAACCTGAAAGGATTCAGGTAGTATCCAGTGATGATGAGATGCCCAATTCACCTAAGGTATCTACACCTGATGCACCCCCTCCTGTGGATGATCTAATTACCACGGTGTTTCCTGATTCAGCACCTACGTCAGATGAGTCTCCTGATTTGACTATGGGTATAGCTACAGATGAATTTACTATGGAACAAGCACCCCCTATAGATTCAATCTTGGTGACACCTGCCTTGTCAATCTCATCTACTACTCCTATTGTCATACAGGAGGATTCTTATCATAGCTTTGAGAGTGTGTTTGACACATACTCTATGACCATTCCTTCTATGGCCATCTCCTCTGTCATAGTGTTGGAAACCACTTCAATGTAGGTAGAGCAGTTCATATCTGAGGTTACACATGGTAGTCCTACTCCAATGGAAATCCTAATAGAGGCTCCTCCCCTTGTTGCCACAGTTGCACAAATAGATCTAGTTACTACTTTGGTCGTTGCATCTATAGAATCAAGTTCTTCTTCTTTCTCTTTACCTCCTTGGCTCACTGCCATAACATAGAAAAGAAAGAAAGAAGAGATTCCATTTGAGGGCTTTGATTTCAAGCATGTTCCCAAGCCAAGAGCTCCAAAGAACAAAAGGGAAAAGATAGTCTCAAGGATCATGGTGGAGGACAATACTAAATATGTTGAGATTGTTGAACCTTTGGTTGAAAGAATTATGGAAGATGGGTAGCCCTTTGATTTTAGAATCACAAGGATGGAACTAGGTAAGAAAACACATTTGAGTTGCCAACAAGATGCTCAAGACACTATCACGCAACTCTCACAAAGAAATAACCAGCTATGGGAGAAAAAGAATAAATTGAAGGAGGAGAATGCATGCTTTCTTGAAGTCATCAGCATGATGGACAATTCCCATAATGCTGCTCCTATTTTAGTTTCACATCCTGAGGATTATAAGAGATGCCACAAAAAGGCAAAGGCAGTTGATGAATGGTGTGCATAGATTGAGACACAAGGTACATAGGTAATTAAAGATTCAATGGAGGTCTTGAGGCATATACACATCACTACTATTGAAATAAGGGATCTTATTTCATCTTTCCATCAGTAGCTGGGAGTTCTGGGTGATGATCTAAATGTGTGGAAGACTATGCAAGGATTTGACCTCAAAAAGTTGTGCTAGCTTAAAGTAATCTCTTCTACTGATTCGTACTTTGAGTCTCTTGATTTAATGGTTAATAAGGAGAGAGTCTTGGGTAAGCTGATCATAGATTTGCAAACAGTTTTGAACTCATGGGACGAACAAGAATGCCACATGATAAAAGAGTTCAAGAAATTTTCCTGTGAAGTTTCTTCAAAGGATGGTGAGCTGATTGAAGAAGGGATTGTGATGGCAAGGTTCTCAGAAATGGTTCACTTTCACCTGGATGTAGATGATTTCAATCCTACTGCTTTTGATTGGTTTATGGAATGTAAAATATCCTTAAATTAGCTTCAGAGACAAGTAACCAGGTACTCCAAATCTCATGTTTTGCGCAAAAGTTATTGCAATTGCTCATCATACGGGTGCACTGGATCCAGCCATGAAACACAAGTCTCTATGCAAATTTGAGGCTTATCTAAATACTCCTTGATGTAATTTCCTAAGTGTCTGAGATACTTTTCTTTGTTTTATAGTATGTTTGACAGATTACATGTAGTTCATGTGATGATTGTAAATACAGGAAAACATATTCCTGTATACAAGAGTTGTGTAATCATGTTGCAAGTGCTTTAAGCCTTGTAAAATTGAATAATTCAAAGTAGTTAGTTAAGTTGTTGAATAATTCAAAGTGGTTAAGGGTTTCCCCTTTTCTCTCCACTTTTCTCTCTTCTATTTTCCTATATTTAGGAAGAGAGTTCTTTGTAAATATTTTTATATTTTGTTGAAGCAAGCAAGGCTATATTTGAGAGCTTAGGTGATGAAAACTTTGTGTTTCATTGTATGAGTTATCAAAAATCAATAAAAGTAACAAGATTCTTCAGACTTTGTGTTGTAGATCTTGAGATTGAATGGTGTTTTCTTACGTTGCATTGTTTAATCTTTCTTGAATTCATTTTTAAAGCTAAACTTGTATACATCATTGGAGGTTTCAATTCATCTTTTGTGATACTTTGAGCTACAAGAGGGGAATTGCTATAATAGTATTGGCTGCAAATATTGGGAGTTGAAGACTTTGAGCTTCAATTTGAAGTATTTTCCTTTTATTTTCAGGATTATTAGTGAGAGACTTTGAGCCTCACTATTAGTTCTCATTATCTCAAAATAGGATTAATTGCAAGAGACTTTGGGCCCTTGTATTAATTCACTAAATATATTGTAACTAATTTCTTAGGAGTTGTGCTTATGTCAATTGCTAAGTCACCGGTATTATCGTAGTAGTAGGTAATCTTTGTAGAATTCATAATAGTAAAAGATTAGAAATATCACCCTTATTCAATTTCAATTGAAATCCTATTGAAGCCACCTACGGTAAGAAGGGAGCCTCCCCTATTGTTGAGAGGAGAGATTTATGTCATTACATCGTTGTCTAAAGTTACAATTTTGTAAGGTGTAGTCTTAGTAGCTTACAAAAATTTTAGCCTACAAAACAAAAATGCTCAGAATTTTTATGGGAAAAGGTTGCCAACTCTTCATAAGTGTTGTTGTTAGGATCATTATTCTTCACATTATTTTCAGCCTTTGGACCAATGCAGGAATAAAGAGTCATTTCAATTAACATGGGATCATTCCTAACAAAAATATCCTCTTTATTTCTATCACAAATAAAATCATCATCAAATATATAATGCATTTTCCTCATTTCCTCATTCAACTCTTTAGATGCACCATTGTACTTCTCAGTCTCATTTTTAAGATTTAAATCAGTAACATCACATTTGAGCAAATAAAATGAAAATTCTTCAACCGACACAATATTTTTTGCCTATATTAAGTCAATTTTGGGAAAATGTATTCTCATTTAATGAATGTAAGGAAGTGTTCTATGATTTATTTTTCACAAGGATACAAGCTATCTGACCCAACCAATGATTCTAGGGGCTACAAAATTTTATTAGTAAGGCTGTCATTTTGTCCTACTTCAACATTTTCATTATTAATCATATTTTTAGAGTTAAACAAGTCTTCATCATAACCCGATGCCACCTTATTATCAATACAAGCTCCAGTAGAAAGATATGATACCACTTCACTTTCAAAATGAAAAGATCCTATAATGTGCTAAATGAAAATTTCTAGATATAAAGAATTGTCTTTATTCATCTTTTCAACAAAACTAAAAGTCTCATGTTCTGATTGCAAACTAATCTAAAAATCTTTATTATTAAAACTTCCAGGAATAAGATCATGACTTTCCATACCTTTGAAAGTGAAAGATTCTTCCTCTGGGGTAAAGAGAGGTTCTAGTTTAACTTTTTATTTAAGCTCTTGGGCTCTTTAATGTTTCCTTATTTATCCTTGCCTAATGATGTTCATTTTTTGTGAGGCTGAGTCATTCCCTTTTGCACTTGTTTTTCACCCAAAATTGAGTAATTATAAGAAATATAATTAGATGAGATAGCTAGAGCTTCTTCATCATCACCTCCAACTCTTTCTTAAGTTGCAACACCTTCTTGTTATATTCTTGCAAATATTTCATCTTACGAGATCTGATGCACATAATTCTCAATAGCAGGGCAGATGTGTGATCATCTTCAATGCTTAGGTTGGTATAAATGGTGTGAGAGATACATTCTTTGTAATGCTCCCATAAATCATGCAACACCTCATCATTTTCATATGGATAATTTCAAGAATGATAGAGTTTGGTCTTTTATTTCTTATAACCTTTCTATCCGGCATGGTCATTTCATAGATTCACAATCTCCTGCACATAGAGATAATATAAAAACTGAGGATCCAAATGTCAGGCAGTGATCTTTGTTTCTGTAGTCCCCGGTAGAGCTGCCAAAAAATTGTTACTAAAGAGATTTATCCCTTTTGCAAATATTGGCAAAATGACTCACAAATTTCAAAATAACAAGACAAAATCTAGAACTAATAGTTGAGTCACTTGCAATGTCTATGTGCAAGTGCTCTCCAAGTTTTTATGTGAAGGCTCATCTCCCTTCTTCCAATTTTCAATGAATAAAACAACTGGGTATGTCTTTAACCAGAAGACAGAAAGGCATACTAACATTCAGGTCCATGAATATGGGATGAACGCATTTATCAGATTTATAACTTAGGAAAGAAACAAATTAATAGCCAACATACCACTCATTCAATCTTCCCAATAAAAGAGAAATGAAGAGAATACTTACTACTCTATATTGCATATATGAATGCATAAAACCAATAGATTTCATAACATGCACACACTTGACATAATGAGATGGGATTGTATATAAAAACATAAATGAAGGAACTAATAGATTAACTTCATTCAGAAAATTGGATTTCTTGATCAACAAATTTTAAGATGCACATCTCTTTATTTTAAAATCCATAGAAAAAAAACCAACATATCACTTTAACCCCTTCCATTAAACAAGCAAAATAAATAAATACATCTCCTCTCTCCCTACTACAATACTACTCAAAAACAATATTTCCTCCCCTCATGTAGCTAACCGACTACTTAAAAAAGAAGAACCCCCAATTATGCTGAATCTTTTACAATATATAATGTCTTGCACGGTTGTTGTAACTGATTCTTGGAAATTAACTCTTTTTCCCTTTTTCAACGTCTTGTTTTCATAATTCATCTATTCTCTCCTTGTCAATTTTTTTAAGTCGTGATGTAGATAAAATCATTCCACTAGGAACCAGCTGCGAGGTGTCCTTAGTTATCTTTTATATTTATCATTTCATTAATGTTATTTTTCCTTTAGTGACACGGTCTTCTGATGTAAAGGGAATGATTCCACATTCTGAATAATCCATATCTTTTGGTATTTCTGAGTGTTATTGTGTCTAATCATACACTCCACACTTATCACTTATATTTTACATGTGCCATGACCTTAACAACTCCTTCATTCTATTCTTTGAAGAAATTCTTCTACAAATTGGATACTTGTTGGATTTAGATGTAGACCCATACACAGTCCTTCATTACTTTTAGACTAGGAAATATTTACTTGATCGCTTCAGTGGAAGGATTCAAAACTTGGATATTAATAACATATCCAAAATTGAGCAAAATCCAATGGTTCAATTGAGAGATATGGCTCGTGCACCGAGACTAATTTTATGTAATCAAAAAAATCTGGAAATATGTCTAGATTTATAGAATTGCATCCTATTATTCATATTGCAAAAACCATATTTAATTTTTGGAATCTCTCTTGTGAGAATTTATAAAACTAGGTTTTCTATTACATATCTTAAGCTCAACCTAATCATATAGTGGAGTTGAAATTTATCTCCCTTGCAACATGACTATTTTTCTGTCGTCAGCAAATTTAGGTTTAAAGAGGAATTTCACAATTGCATACATCTCCATTTCAAGGAAAAAAATGATATGGAATAGATTCCATTTTATTACTAATGGTCTCATAATTGATGCCACATGCCATGAAAGTGCCAAAGAAGAATACATTCAAAATATTAACGCAAACTTTTGGAATGATAGTCTATTGGATCTACGAACCTGAACTTGCACTTTGAACCTTGAACTTTGAAATTGCAGTCCGAACTTTAAATGTTGAACTTTGAACATTGAACATTGAACTTTGAACTTTTTGTTAAAGGTTCAAGTTCAATATCTCCTGCCAACACTGTATTTTCACAAAATACAAACTTCTTAGGAGCACTGTTATCAAACAAATATAAAAGTTAAGAAAATAGTAGGTCACACTTTTTTAGACATGCTGATTTTTGCTGAAATGACACATTTTTAATAAAGTATGACAATTTAAGCCTTGAGAGGTTCTATTTGAAGGAATTAATTACAAATGGTATCTCAAAGCCTCTTAGATTAAAAAAACATAACATTTACATAACATCTATACTCCTCATTCATACCTAAAATGGAGTCTCCTTCACACCTATTAAAATGTTGACAAAAAATCACTTCGATTTTATGTTTTGGTAGATCAAATGAATCCATTTGAAAAACCTATCTATATAGTATGATGCTATTTGAAACAAGCATTCTAATGAATATAATTTTAATACATACTGATTTCATTATCACTTTTAAATATTACTTTAACTAAACATAGGTTGTTTGGTCATTCAACAACCTGTCTCTTCAAGACTTTGGGAAAATAGTAAATTAAAAAAAAAAAAATTATGAAAAATTTGTAGTAAAAGACTATTTGTGTTACTTTTCTATAAAAAAAAATAAAAAATGAATTTCGATATACAGAGATAAAGTTAGAGAGATCCAAGTGACCTTATATCTAAATTCTAGTTACTGTCACTTTAGAACTTACTAAACTATGAAATATTGACCCAAAATGAATGAAACCAATTTCATCCTTTAGATATTGAAGTTACAAATATAATATCAAAATAATTACATCGTTATCATATTTGAAAAAAAAATTATGCTGATCCAAGTGACAGTAACTCCTTAAAAACACAAATTTTTCACACAAACCACTTTTTGAAGGAGAAGGAAAAATAAAATTAAATGAATTTTTATTTTTTTTTATAAATATATTTAGAAACTAAAAATAAAATCCTAAAAGACTCTAGTTTACATCATCTTCAAATTCCTAATAGTATTGTGGTAATAGGTGTTCGAATGTGAAGTTTTTTCTCAGAATGTTGATCTCTATGTCAAAGTTTGCCAAAAAGTGGGACACAATATTGTGGGACCTCTGAATGTGTTTGAACCACTGAATTTTGGACTTTGCAACTAGAGAACCTACACTTTGAACTTTGAACATGTGGTTCAAGGTTCAGGTTCGATGATGCATACTCAAACTACACCAGTGCTCTGAACTTAGAACATTTTAAACTTTAAACCTTGAACTTTGAACTTGCGGCTCAAGGTTAAAGTTTAATGATGCATCCTCTAAACCTCTATTTTAAACTCTGAGTTTTCTAACTTTGAACTTCAAACTCTGAACCTTTGAACTTATGGTTCAAACTTTGAACTTTGAAGTTGCGGTTCAAACTTTGAACCTTGAGCTTTGAACTTGTGGTTCAAGGTTCAAGTTCAATAACTCCTCTTGCAAGGTTGCGCTTTTACAAATTATAACATATTTAACAAAAACTAACATAAAGTATAGGAGAATTGGGGAGATTTATCCATGGTGCTTGGTTTTGAAAAGTTTAGATTTGGGGTGCCAAAGGAAAGCCAACAAGGATCATTTTCAATTTACAAGAACTCTGGATGAAGAGAATGTCATGCATAGAGAAGACTGTGATCAACTCAACCATTCTCATCTTTTATCCATTCCTCTCTGCCTAACAACTCCAACAACCAAGTTGAGTTCATAGATTATCTTCTCAAAAACTTCTCACTATTTAAGTCGTTCTCATTCTTTATCTAATCATATCAGTATAAAAACTCTAGTAAACAAGCTGAGTTGAGTTCAAAGATTACCTTATCAAAATCTCTTTAGTGTTTACAATTTCCCCATATCATCAAATCTCAAACATCATAGAGTATCAAAAGTAAGAAAAATAGAATTCAAGAAAGGCATAATCTTTTGGCTCTCTATCTTCTCTTCTTCCAGGAATTTAATGGATGATTGAAGTCTAGTTTTAAAAAGAGTAAATGGATACAAAGGAGGGATTAGATAGAGAAATAGAAAGAAAACCATTCTAGCTTCAAGGTCATAGAATATATAGATTATAAAACCATAAAGGGTCTGTATAATATCAAAATATAGAATTAACCTTATTGTCCAATGTTTTTCCATGCACATGATAAGAGGTCTAAACTCCCCTCTTTTAAATCTAAATATTGACCTTAACTTTATATAGCTCAATCACACCTTCCTATGGCTTGGAAATGCTTACATTTAAATACAAAATCCTACTCTAATGATGCATAGGCAGAAGAAATAGAAAAAGGGAATAAAGTTTTAAAAAGAATAATCTCAATATTTTAAATCATTCTATGAGATACTGAGTATAAAGAAGATTTCTTATCCCAATTGAGGGGAAAAACAATTTGTCCTAAGTTATATAACTGCTAATGGAAAAAATGACTATGAGACTAGATTTTGAAAGAAAGTACAAGAATTCTAATAGGGAAATGGATCACTAAGTTTTAATTTTTAATAATGATAGTTCACACATATATGGAATCAATCAATACAAAATCTTTTCTTTTAACAATTTTGGCTATAAAAACTTGTTTACAATCAAATAATTGCATTCGCACTTGGATCCACTAAGCCTAACTTTAATCAAGAATTTGTGCATCTTAAATCCTTAAGGTAGATAGGTTTAATTTACAATTTCATATTCTCAAACCATCATGGTATTAGGTAGTTAAATTAATACATTTTAATGAAGCCAAGAAACTAGAATGTTTGTTAAAATAATAACAAAATATAGAGAGATAGGAAATTGTTTAATCAATGAGCAAGGAATAAGAAGATTTACCATGAATAATCACAAAACTAGGAGCATTCACCAAAGAGAAAAGAAACAAAGGAGACAATATTTTGAAGGGGTAAAAGCATAAAAAAAACCCATGATATAATGAAAGTGGGCAAAATGCCTGAGAGAGAGAGAGAGAGAGAAAGCTTAGCTTATACAATAGTGTTCAAGATGAAGAAGTATCTCTTGTGAAGAGAGAAGGAGAGCCATCTCTTTTAATAGAGATGTGAGAAAGGAGTTACATTGTAACTCCTATTTTTATGTATGCCACATTTCACTAGTGTGTGAGACAAGTGTAGGATTCCTCATAAGGAGGAATATCTATTTTCCTTAATAAAGGAAATTACAAATATGACATGTCCTCCCACTTGGACTAGAGGAAAAATAAAATAGGATACCTTGGTTTATCCTTACATATTTACCAAGGAAAGATTAAATTCTAACACCCCCCTTTAATCTTTACTTGGGGGTTTACAATCAAAGGGTTTTAAACCCAAATTTGTACAATGAATCTGGAATTTCTCTCTAGAGAGAGGCTTTGTCAAGATATCTGCAACTTGATCTTCTCCTCTACAGAAGATGAGGGACACTTGTCTATCTTGAATGTGTTCTTTGATGAAGTGATGATGGAGAGAAATGTTCTTAGATCTTTCATGGAAAACTGGATTTTTTGCTAAGGCAATTGCACTTTGATTATCATAGTATAAAGGTGTGGGTTCTTGTTGAGGTAGACCCAACTCTTCAAGTATTCTTCTAAGCGATAGAGCTTCTTTAGAGGTAGTAGTGCATCCTTTATATTCATCCTTGATAGAACATAATGAAACTAATTGTTGCTTTTTACTTTTCCAAGAAATTGCACCTGAACCAAGGAAAAAATAGTAACCACTAGTGGATCTCCCATCATTGGGGTCACCTCCTAGATCTGAATCAAAATAACCTTTAAGAGTAAAATAAGCATTAGCATCATAAAACAAAGCATAATTTAGAGTACCTTTAATGTACCTTAGGATTCTTTTAGAAACTTTTAAGTGAGATTGTTGAGGTTTAGACATGTATCTAGAAACTAAGCCTGCACTATAAGATAAATCAGGTCTAGTGAGGGTTAGATAAATTAAACTATCTACAAGTTCTCTATAAGAAGTAGCATCTATGAAAGGAGATTGCATATCTATCATTAACTTAGTTCCTAATTCACAAGGAATAGATACATCATTAGCATTAGTCATATCAAATCTTTGTAGGAGATCTTGAGCATACTTAGATTGAGAAACAAATATACCATTAGAAGTTTGCCAAATTTGCATGCCTAAGAAGTAGTGCAAGATGTCTAAATTTATCATTTGAAAGTTTTGATTGAGTTGAAATTTAATTTTAGAAAGTAAAGGAGTAGAGCTAGAGGTAAGGATTAAATCATCAACATATAAAATAATAATAACAATGTCATTTTCAGTATGCTTAATAGACAAGTTTGGATCATTTTTACTTCTATCAAAACCTTAAGAAATGAAGAAAGAATTGATTTTAGAGTACCATTCTCTAGGAGATTATTTTAAACCATAAATAGACTTCTTGAGTTTACATACTAAATGTTCATTACCTTGTTGAATAAAACCAGGAGGTTGAGACATATAGATTTCTTCATGCAAATCACCATTTAAGAAGGTACTTTTAACATCCATTTGGTGAATAGGCCAATTCATTTTAGCAGCTAAAGAAAGAAAAAATTTAATGGTAGGAATTTTAGCAACAGGAGAAAAGGTTTCATTATAGTCTATTACTTCAATTTGAGAAAAACCTCTTGCTACTTTTCTAGCTTTAAACTTACTAATATCATTATTTGCATTCAATTTAGTTTTGTATAACCATTTACAGGAAACTAGATTTTTTCCATGAGGTAAAGTAACTAAATCCCAAGTATTATTAGAAATTAAAGAGTCATATTCTTCTTGCATAGTATTTTTCCAATGAGGTTGATTTTTAGCTTGATCAAAGGTTTGAGGATCATTAGATTTAGAGAGAGAAGTCATAAGAGCATAATTGCAATAGTTTATCCTTCTAGGTTTAAGTCCACCCATTCTAGTAATGTAATCATCACCTTCATTAAGTAAATCTTTAAACCATTTAGGATTTCTCCTAGAATTAACAGAAATATTACTAGGAGTAAACAAATTATTACCATCATCGTCATCATCACTGCTACTACTAGAAGGAACAAAATCATTAGAAGGAGTATCATTACTATCTTTATGTTCATCATTATCCTTTTTATTAGTATTATCCTTAGTGTTAGGAGTAGAAACAGAAGGACCAGAAACATTAGGAGTAGAAATTTGAGGAATAGGGTTGAGAGACAGAGGTTGGTCCTCCACAAGAACTATGTTGATGTGACTAAAATCAAAATCTAAAATTTGAGAGCAGTCATGGACACCATTTTCAGCAATGCGAACATCTCTAGCTATTTGAACTTTATTAGTAAGAGGATCATAAACTCTATAACCTTTAGTGTTCTCAGAATAGCCAACAAATATATAAGGTGAGGATCTAGGATCTAACTTTTTCCTTTTCTGTTTAGGTGTGTGAACATAAGCAGTGGAGCCAAAAATCCATAAATGAGACAGGTTGGGTTTTCTTCCTGACCAACCTTCTTTAGGTGTTTTATTTGGTAGGGCCTTAGTAGGGGTTCTATTAAGAATATAGGTGGCACATGCCATGGCTTCAGCCCAAAATTTATAATCCATATTTCTAGCATGTAAAAAACATCTAGCCATTTCTTCTGTTATTCTATGCTTCCGTTCAGCCACATCATTTTGTTCTGGTGTATAAGGAACGGTAAGCTCATGTTTGATACCAAAAGATCTTAAGTAATAATGGAAGGCATGATTAACATATTTAGTACCATTATCAATCCTAAGAATCTGAATTTTACAACCACTTTGTCTTTCCATAAAAGCATGAAATTCAACAAAAATATCAAGGACTTGATCTTTACTATGTAAGAAATAAATCCAAGTTCTATGAGAATAATCATCAACAAAAGTTAAAGCATATTTAGAGCCTGAAATAGAAGTGTTTTCCATAGGGCCTAAAAGATCACTATGAATAAGAACTAACTTATTATTAGCTCTCCAAGATGATTTATGGGGAAAAGATTCTCTATTCATTTTACCACTCATACATCCATTGCAATCAAACTTAGAAGGAGTAAACTTAGGTAGCCCATCTACCATATTTTCTTTTTGCATTAATGAGATATAATCAAAATTTAAATGTCCTAGCCTCTCATGCCAAATGTGAAAATCAATAGTAGTAAGAAGTGAATATCTAGGAGAGGCAAATTGATAAAATTTAAAGAGATTATCATCATCCAATTCAGCATTAGCAACTATCTGATTAGTATTGGGATCAATGATATGGCAAAAAATTTATGAAACTCAACCTTATAATCTTGACATAATTGCAGAACAAAAATAAGGTTAGCTTTCAAATCAGGAACATAAAGTACATCATGTAATCTACCATTTGGAACAGAAACATTACCAGTTCCTTCAACTTGACAACAATGATTATCAGCTAAAGAAAAATGAATATTCATAGAATCAGGTTGCAAAGAATCAAAGACTTCCTTATGAGGTGTGACATGTTGAGATGCACCACTATCAATAATCCATTCAAGTGGTTTAGAAGCATTAAAACAGACAGTAAAAGCAGAACGAGATTTATTTCCATTAGATTTTCCATTTGAGTAGTTTTGAGAATTAGATTGATCATCCTTTTGTTTCTTAAAACAGTTATGTATTAAGTGACCATCTTTACCACAATAGGTGCAATGTGGCCTATTTGAATAATTACTATTATGATAATTATTGGAAGGCCTAGAATTAAATTGTTGGCTTGAGTTATTATTTGAATTATTAGTATTAATAGATCTTTGATAATTTTGGTTATTTTGATTAGTGTTAGAAGATCTATTGTTATTGTGACTTTGAGAGACATATGCATGTTCATGAGTTTTAAGTATGCCAAATTGAATCAATTTTGCTTCCTCTTGATGCAACATATTTTGAAAGATAACATAAGTTAGTTGAGACACTAAAGAATGAATAGATAATTGAGAGTAAATATTTGTAATCAACTGTTGGAACTGTCTAGGCAAACTATTCCCCAAAATTCCCTATTCTATGCATTTTGGTCACAAGCTGAGCTAAAGTTTCATTTTACCCTGTTGAACACCATCAAAAAAATTTATGAGCTTCTACCTTGTCTTCTGGTCTCTGCAGATGTTTTAAACCCTCTGGCCTATAAGTACATTTGAAAATCTAGCCATTGCTGCAAAACCCTAAAAAACCCCTTTGGCCTATTCTATTTCATCGTTACCTTTTTGGGCCACTTAAATCCCTCTAAATGCACATGTTGGATACAATTGTCTAAGGGAGATTGTTGAATACAATTGTCTAATTGTGTGTTGTCTTTGATGTCACACAAATGTCATATCAATAAATAGTTCTGTGTGTCTACCAAGCTAAGTCAGTCAGCAAGGTGGTTTTCAAGTGTCTACTGAGATATCTCGGGTGTCAAAGAAAAGTATGGCAGAAGATAGTGTTAACCGAGCATCCACAGTTATCGAAGGAAAGTTAGTGATTACCAAGATCACTCGGTCTCTGAAGGATGTTGCAGAATTCATTGTGGTTACCGAGTTCTCTCGGTAATCAATGAAATAGTTTCAGGATTAATGTTTACCGAGAAAGGTTGGCCCAAGAAAAGGATTTTGTTTATTCCAACCGACTATCACAATGATTGTTAAAAGTTGTAATGATTATTAGTGCTGACTTGTTAATCTGAATGAACAATCTGAATGGTATATAGAGAAGGTCAAGTTGTGAATTAAAAGTGTGCAAGTGGAAAAGAAGAAAAGTGTGTGCGAATTTTGAAGGATGATTAGATATCCTTGAGGAGCAGCAGAGATATATTTGAACAGGAAGGATCTAGTGAAGCCAAACAGAGATCTGTAATTAGCAATTCAGTTTCATCACTATTCAAGTCATTTCATTGTTACTTTCTTACCATTGTAGCAGTGATTTCAAAATCTCCTAACCGAGTTGGTTTAACAGCCATTTTGTAAATCCTCTAACAAGGTGACAGTTCTATTGAATTGTTTCAAGACCTCTTACAAGGCCACTCCTAATAGGGTGATTAAATCCTCTAACAAGGTCACACCTAACAGTGTGTTTTGTAACCTTTTACCGGGTTGGCTCTTAATAGGGCATCACTTCAGAAGAGTGAAAATAAGTAACTAGTCATATTGGTGGTTTTTCCCATATCGGGTTTCCACGTCAAATCTGGTGTCTCTTGTGTTCATGTTATTTTCTTTATTCATGTATGTTAATCACTGATGAATGCCTAAGAACAGTTATAATTAATACTCACTGCAATAACCAAGTTACAGCATTTCTCTATATGTTTACTAAGTAACAGCAGCAAATGATTTAATAAGACATCTAAGGGATCTATGGTAATATTTTTGTGGTTAACTAATTCACCCCCCGCTCTCAATTACTACATCTATATTTCCAATAGCACGTGCCCTTTAAAAGTGACTACTTCATGTGTTAGCCACTAGGTTGTCGAGCGGGTCCCTTTTTAATACTTCCTGCAAAGCCTAAGTTTCCCAACAAATCTTTCTAAAGTGCCTTCCCCTTAACTTGTGGTTGTCACATGATCTCATGACTCTGGGTTGTCAGACTTTCTGACATGCGATCATGCGACAGGGTGACACCTATCGGCGGGCCCAGCTTTTAAAAGTCCTAAGCGATGTTTTACTTCCTAATTAAGAAGGTTAACCTGTTTAATTAGTCGGTTGTCGCATGTTTGCAAGGCTTAATCTTGTGCCTTGCGATCATGCGATGACCATTGATCTTCCTTTCAACTCAACGCTCCCTGATGGTGGGTCCGTTGTCATTTTTGCTAAGGTGTTCACTTTTCATTGGTTGTGAGTTCGTGATGTGGAAGCCTGTCAGAGTGGGGCCCGGTGATCTATCATTCCTTAAGATCCTACGGTGGTCGCATGGTTGCATGGATTTTTCCTAGCCCTTGCGATCATGTGACCACCGTTGATCTTGCTTTTTTTCCAGGCTTCTAACGGTGGCTCCTCTTTTGTGATGTGCTAAATTCTTATCGGTTGTTGGCCGCAACAGTTGGCATGTGTCAATGGGGCTGAATATCTTGAGTGAGGTGGTAGGGAAGTAGGATCTATGGTGGTCACATGATTGCATTGAATCTTTTGAGCCCATGCAATCATGTGACTACCGTCTGATGCAGGGTCTAGGTTCCTTTGATTTCTAAGCTGTCGGTCTTCTCCGATGTGCTTATTTTCTATTGGGCACTACTAATGACATGGTCTTTTGACTTTTCAAGGGGCCCGTGACTGTTGTAAAATTGATATGAGTCACCTAATCTACCAGAAATAAAAGGATTGGTGATCACATTTTAAACCAACCCTGGTAACCGTTTATTTTCAAATTTAAATATCTTTCTGTGAGGGTTTTGCCAGCATTTGATCCAGTAGGATATGAATGACAAAGGTAGCTCAGAATTAATTATTCAGGACATTTGTAGTTGGGAGGTTGATGATAAAGGTCTAGACAACCGTCGTGGGTCTATTCTTGTTTCTTAGGTACCATAACATTGATTTTGAGGCCGAGTTGTCAAGAAGTAGATGGATCAGGGTGACCTATCTGCAGGTGGATAGGGCATGAAATGGACATGAAAACATAGATTTTTTTGATCATTCAAGATATTTGCAAAGATGTATTTATGATGAGAGGTGATAGAGTTAGGGTTTGTTTTTTCCAGGCAAAATTATGTAACCCTAATTAGGTTTTTCTCCTACCGATGTGCATTAGAGGAGATGTATATATTGTTTTTGGAGCTTTTAGAAGCTTAGAGTTTATAGTTTGTAAAAAGAGAGTTCACCTTTCTAAGAAGTTATCTAAGGCATTCTTTCTTCCCTCTGGCTTCTACAATTGTAACCTTTCATTGATTGTTTGGATATTGCAAAGTGTATTGTGACATTCTTTGATGTCCCCTAGACCTTCTTGTCTGAATTTTCTCTTATTGAATTCAGTATATGTATGTTTCAGTGATATTTTTAGGATTCTTGATCCCTCTTTCTTTCTGCAATTTATGTGTATGCTTGTGAATGATATGATTTGAATGCTTTTGTGGGTATACTTCCACCCTTGGCAATCTGTCTCATTCTTATACCCAATTGCAGAGGTGAATGTTTGTTTGCAGGTTATAGTTTGTGTCTAAATTCTTAGGAGTGCTACTGCTTTGTGAAATTTCTCTCTTTCCCTACATAGTATCTCTTTATTGCAAACCCCTCTATCAAATATTGATGCAAGCCTATTCATTGAGTTGTGATCTCCTAGACCTAAGTGTGTGTTCTAATTTCATCCTTTATACTACAATTCATACCATATTTTTAGTGTATCACCTAGTAGGTAATTTTCTTTCTAGTCATTTCCCTTTCTGCATTCCTTCTATCCCTTTCCCTCAAAAGATTTACTTTCCTGTCTAGAAGCAAATTAAGGTGATTATCCAAGAGGAACCAGCCTAAAACTTGGAGGTCTCATCTCAGTTAGCATAGGTCCCACAACTTGGAGATGATTCCCATGTTATACTAGGTTATCAATACCAAGAGAGCTTGAGACAAGGGTGAAAACTTAGTGTATAACACAAACATTTACAAATAATTATGTGGATTATCCTTAAATCAGAGAGAGGAACTTGTAAACTAGTTAGTAAAACTTTAATTGAATCAAACTTGAGTAAGAAATCATCAACAGAATTGAAGTCGATATACTTGAGGTCTTCAAGTTGGTCTTGAAGCTGGATTTTGTGAGTCTTGTCTGCACTGTCATAGGTATTTTTCAGGATGTCTCAAGCTTGATGGGCTTCTATACAAGTAGAAATTAAGACATACAATTTGGTACTTAAGGAGATCCCGATTAAACCAAGTGCTTCCTCATTTTTAGTCTACCAAGCAGTTTGGTCAGCTTGAGGAGCAGAAGCTGCTGGTCATGTGCATTTTCCATGCATGATAATTTGTACTAGTTAACTTTATTTCTGGCATTAGGGTGGTCATGGTTAAATATGAAGATTTAATGTAAATAATACCTAAACTAGAGATAAATAAATGAAAAAACTTAACAGAACCTAGAAAAGTAACTCAGACCAAACACATGCAAAAAGAAACTATAAATATACTTGCATGCAATAGCAAAAAATTATGAAAGCTTACGCCAAGGATGCATGCAAGAAAAAAAAAATACCAAAGGAAAAACTGAAACCAAGAACACTAAACTAAATCTATTGAAGCCCGATCACAAACTCTAGAAACACTATTTCATGCAAGAAAAAGAACTAAATCTATTGCATGCAATAAGAAAAAAAATGTAAATACTAAATAAGTTTTGAACTTGCAAAGAGACGTTAGGAAACTGGTATACTAAAAATGTTAATAATAAAAAGATTCAAACCTGTAATGAAATGTTAGCTAAATCAAATTGAATCTAACTAAAATCCTTAATTAATAACTTGAGCTAAAAACTGTGCTAAAGACGAATTGAATCTAATTAAAACCCTTAAGTAAAAGCTAAATGAATTGAATCTAACTAAAAACTTGAGCTAAAAGACTTATTAATACCATAACCAGATTAAGAAAGAAAAAAAGCTAATAATGTTAGAACAGAACCGATGCCTTATATTAACTAGCACTTATCCTTTTAATACATGAAAAAAAAAATGAGAATAAACTACTCCCCTTTAAAGATTTCTGAATTAGAATTACAATATCCAAATTCTCTTTCGTCTTCTTGAACTGTTCCACTTGTATGAATATCTGTATGTTAGTCTAACAAAAGATCTGCTCACCAAAAGTGTTGGATTGCAATAGAATTAACCCAAATAAATAGAACACATTGCATGCAACATATGTAAACTAAAACTAATCAGTGCATGCATAGTTAAGGGAGCGCACTTGAGGAGAAACATAGCACAAAAAAAACATAGAAAAAAAATGAGAGAGTAGGAGTATGAAATGAGATTTAACCTCCCGCTTCCTCTTCTATAGTCTCATGGTTCAAGAAAGAAAAACTACCTAGAAATATTTTGGAATGAACACAAGCCACTAAATGGGAGCAGTGTGTAAGGAAACTCAAGTGTGGAAACAGCTTCCTATGCTAATCTCTATAGGAGAGTATTGTACAAATTCTTATCAATCCTTACAATTTCAGATTCGTTAACTACTTTAACAAAGATATTGCAACCACATACCATGCATACAGAAAAATAGAGAATGATACAATGATATACCCTGGGGAAACCTTTCAGTAAAAACCCCAGCACTCCAAAACCTGCACAATGTATTGATCAAAACTATTATAGCTTACAATACACTTGCAATGCAAGTTCTTTCAGAAGATTTCCAAAACCTTGAAGACAAATCACGACAGCATAAAAATGTTCCAACCATACACTCGTATCATATCTCTTCGCAACCCTAAAAAGCTTATATCATGCACTTCACTTTTTAGGGCTACTCCCAAAGATAACCGTATTAGGGTTTTACCATTCTCTGAGAAAATAGGAACCCCAAAAATTTTTTTGGGGTGATGCCCCGAACCCCACGATTGGGGAAGAGTGTATAGTATTCAAATTTATCAGTTGCCACATGTCTTCACCTGTCATTGAATCTTCCTAACATAGCTCTTATGTGTCATAGGAATCCATCATAACTATTTTAGCCATGATCTCCTTACACACAATTCAAGATGTTGACACATCAACATTATTTGCAAGAAATACATTTTACAAAACAAATAATAAGAATAGGAATTATCCAAGGTTGAGACACCTTATTCCTAACACAGTGAAGGGAGGTCCCGATTCAAAATGAGCAGTTGTACTAGATGATTCAACTCTAAGAAACTGATGCAATAAGGATTTAAAACTCTTGCAGAGAAATACATGTGATATGAAGGACATCGGTTGATGCTATGGTGATGGCTACACACTTAATATACTACTAAATATATATCATTAAAAAAAATAATGCCCAAAATAACCAAGCTCGTCTGTGTTTTGGTCCCTGGACTAAATTTTTTTCCTTTTTTTACCACTGCAATATAATACAGAAGGAAGAATTTACGTGCTGCCTTGGATGCTCCTTCTGTTCTTATACGTTATTTCTCTTTTTTGGTATCACGGAGATATGAACTCTCAACATTTAGGTAAGAATTTTAACAACAACAAAATGCATGCATGCAGAACGCAAGCTGAATGGAGAAGAAGATGGATCTTTGATGCATGAAAAAAGAATACACATGAGAATGAGATAAAATGAAAGGAAATAGCACCGAAGGAAAAATAAAAAAATAGTTAAAAAGCACGAAACAGTCAAATATAGATCCAGCAGCTTTTATCCAGGAAGATACCATAAATCACCCAACATGCCTAGTCACTCACAAAAACTTACATCAACGGATTCTCATAGATTATTTGATCGCACAGCAGAGAATAAAAAATGCATGCAAAGAGAAACAGAGATGATAAAAAAATGTAAGAACCGAAAGTGAATGTCTGCACTTATAATGATATACTACCATTCATAACACATGCAATGCTAAAAAAATGCATGCATGCAATGATAAGGCACATGAATCGATATATATAAAATTAATAAGAGAGATGTAAGAAAAATATAAAATAATAAAATAATAATAAAATGTAGAGAGAATTTGAAAAAGAACAGGCATGCAAAGGAAAATAAAAGAATAGGAAGGAAAATGCATGCAACCTAAAATAAGAAATAATGATTAAATAATAGCAACCGAAATATATGAGATAATTAAGAAACCTTTAGAAACTAAATTAGTAAAGCTATGATTAAAAAATTAGAGACTAAATTAGTAAAAAATAACAAAATAATGAGAACTAAAAAAAACTAATTTAATATTCTATGATATTTGCACCAACTAAATTAGTAATGCATGAACTGAAATTAAAAGGATTAATATAAATGAACTTAAATAAACTAATTGCAAAGAACTAATTGTAATAACTAAAATGAAATTCAAATCTCTCTAAACAACATCTCCAAATTTGAAGTGCACCAAGATATGGTAGCTTCTTTACCTACACACTCAAAACACGATTAAACCAACCTGCTCTGATACCATGTTAAAATAATAACAAAATATAGAGATATAGGAAATTGTATAATCAATGAGCAAGGAATAAGAAGATTTACCATGAATAATCACAAAACTAGGAGCATTCACGAAAGAGCAAAGCAACAGCAAAGCAACAAAGGAGACAATATTTTAGAGGAAAAGCATTAAAAAAACCTCGTGATATAATGAAAGTGACAAAAATGCCTAATAATGAGAGAGAGAGAGAGAGAGAGTGTGTGTGTGTGTGTGTGTGTGTGTGTGTGAGAGAGAGAGAGAGAGAGCTTAGCTCATACAATAGTGTTCAAGAAGAAGAAGTATCTCTTATGAAGAGAGAAGGAGAGCCATCTCTTTTAATAGAGATGTGAGAAAGGAATTACATTGTAACTCCCATTTCTATGTATGCCACATTTCACTAGTGTGTGAGACAAGTGTAGGATTCCTCATAAGGAGGAATATCTATTTTCCTTAATAAAGGAAATTACAAATATGACATGTCCTCCCACTTGGACTAGAGGACAAATACAATATAAAACCTTGGTTTATCCTTACATATTTACCAAGGAAAGATTAAATTCTAACAATGTTTCACACCCCTTACCCCTTAGTGTTACCCTGCCCATTTAGTGTGATCAATAGAACCTACAGATGGGGTAAGTAACAACATATAAAGTATAACATTATGTGATGTTTGTCTTTCTTACACAACATTTCTACAGTAATGAACTATATTTTCTAAAGAAGATTAAAATCTATATTTTTTTTAAATCTAGGAAAACATCAATGGTTAGTAATTGGTGAACATGGGTTTGAAACATTTCTTTAGCATTTTTTGAGTAGTAGATACCTTCTGTGGCATGGGGCTTGCATTCTCTTAGTGTTTATTAATGTTGAATTTAAATGGGTAGAGAAATAGTTGTTACAATTATGACTCATTGTGCAAAGTATTCTATTTTTGTAAGGGGATATGTTTAAGGAGCATTTATATAGATAAGCATTGTGATTTGAAGACATCGAATGGAATAGGTATCATCAGAATTTTAATGTTGTAAACTATCATATAGGTCAAGTTTCTTTTAGAGCTCTTAGTTTTCATAAGTGGTTTATTCAAGGTAGCCCTGGAAAGATATTAGTAGCAATTCCAAAAAGGTGAACACACCAAGAAGTTCCACAGAGTGAGCAAAAATACACCTACAAATAGAGAGACCATACATAAAGTAAAATTAATTTTAAAAACTTCATAATTTATAGACAAGTTCCAATCTTTGTAATTATTCTTGAATCTATTATGTAAGTTCGATAAATTAAAAATTGTCCTTGTTGAAAGTTCATAATTTTATTTTCTTCCCAATTGATAAAACCAAATCCAATAACCTTTTATTCTAAAAATAATTATAAGCTCTCCTTAAACCTATCAGATGAACCTGTTGCATGGAAAAAATGCACAACTGCTAGATACTAGATAATATATACTCTATATTTAAAATACACCGAGATGCATCGAGGCATTGAATTTTTTCAACTTTAATTTTTCTCCATAATAAAGGTGAATGATGAAAAAATTCAATGCATCGATGCATCTTAGCATATTTTAAATATAGAGTATATATTAGCTAGTAGCAACCAGAGTGTGCATAACAAATTGAGTAAATTAATTTGATTATAGTTAACATTTAGCATTACAATTTATACCATGGTCACGGTTAGGGTTTAGTATTAAGGTTGGGTTTATGGTCATGGTTACGAGTAGTATTATAGTTAGGGTCATGTTTGGATTATAATTATAATAAATTTCAGGTTAGTAATAGCATTTTTATCAGTGTTAAGGGTAATTTTGGAATTATTATTAGGGTTAGGATTAGAATTATAATTTGGTTAAGGGTAAATATTTAGATTTGGTTAGGGCTATGGTTTGGGTTAGGATTAGGGTCAAGGTTAGGATTTAGGTTAAGATTAGTATTACGTTCATGATTTGGTTTAGGTTTATGATTATGGTTAGGGTTTAGAATTATAGTTAGGGTTAATATTAGGATTAGCATTTACTATTAATATTTAGTATTATAAGATGAATAGATTAGTATAATTAGGGTTATGGTTTTAATTTAGAGTTATAATTTATATCATAGTTAGGGTTACGGATGAAGGGTGCTCCCCTTAATACCATCAACACATAACAAAAATAGAGAAACAACAACAATTTGCAAGAACTTAAAATGGGCTTCTTATTATCTCCACAAATGTGGAATTACACACTTTCAGAATTACAATATGCAAAGCCACATGGGCATTTCCCTTATAATATTTGGTAGGACAAAGCCTTGAATCAATACCCAGATCTACTATCTAGAACTGTCCCGAACTACCCAAGACAACACTACAGCCTTCCTTATATAGGCAATTTTCCACCACCTGGGAAGGTTCCAGAATTTTAGCCAATAAGGCTGACCAAACTTAGAATTATTTTATTTTTCAATTTATTACATCATAGTTGGCTCAAAACAACTTTTGAAACCCAAACATAAATTTTGAAGGAAATTTATTTTTCACCATTTCAGGTGGCCCAACTTTTGGAGACCATAAGTCATCACCCGTTGACCCGATTAACTATTATGACTCCATTTCAGAAAGGGCATGAAGCGCTCTACAATGCCTAAACAAGAAAGCTTCATTCAACCAAAGTTTCAACCTCATCTAGGGCCTCTAAAGCCTTCAAAACTGAGTTCAAAGTTTATGTACCCTATTTTCAAAACTGAAAATTTTCAATATCTTCACAACTAGACTTGATCTGGCAATGAAACTTTACTGGCAGGATGATACGACCAAATTGAACCTCCACCTGTGAAACCAAAATATTCTGAGATCATATGACCAACTTACTAAAAATATTAAGTTTCCATAAATAGTAGCTCTACACAAGATAGCCCTTATTGAAAAGAAACTAGAAATATTTTTCGGTGATGCAAGATTTCTCTTACACCCAAGATGCTCCTGCATCATACACCCAAGGTAATTTGAGAAGTGACCATGTCACGACTTAGGTGTGCAGAGGAAAACCAAGATGGTTAACCTCCTCCTTTGTCAACCATGATGAATCTTCAACAGGTCATCCTTTCCATTTGACTAGATATTCTTCATATGTCATGTTCCTTGTGCTTCTCCCAACATGACTATCCAGTATGTCCTGAATCTCCTTGATAGTTAAACTAGTTGCTGGAATACTCCACTATGCTACTATGATCTCATCTTCAACACCTCCTTCATGATACTCTGTCAAATCTAAAATGTTAAATACTGGTGAAATATTCAGCTCAGTAGGCAACTTGACCTCATATGCATTTCCTGAATCATTCTTTTTTAGTATCTTACATGGCCCAAAATTCTTCATTTTCATCTTGTTATATGTACCAACTAGAAATCGCTCCTTCCACAAATGAACCATGACTTCATCTCCAACCTGAAATTCCTTATGCCTCCTTTTCTAACCTGCCTTCACCTTATACTGTGTATTCATCTTGGTCATGTGCTTCCTCACCTCCTCATGGATGTTCGTCAAATGTTCCACAAAATCCTCAGCTTCAGCAATACTTATTTCTCCTTTATCTATCTTTCTCAACTCAGATGCATTTCTTGGACTACTCCCATATACAATCTAGAATGGTGATTTACCAGTGCTCCTATCGACAGAATTATTGTATGCAAATTCTGCCTATGGTAAAATCAAATCCCATCCTGTTGGCTTATCTCCAACCAAACATCTTAGCAAATTTCCCAAAATCCTATTCACCACCTCTGTCTGTCCATCAGTCTGTAGATGATGTGATGAACTAAACTTCAAATCTATCTTCAACTTCTTCCACAATGTACGCCAGAAATATTCAACAAACTTAGTGTCTCAATCTGAAAGTATGCTCTTTGGCAAACCATGTAGTCTCACCACTTCTCTGAAAAATAATTTTGCTACATGAATAGCATCAGTAGTCTTCTTGTAGGGAATGAAATGTGTCATCTTTGAAAATCTGTCAACCACCACAAAAATTGAATTATGTCCCCGTTGAGTCCTTGGTAAACCAAGAACAAAATCCATACTGATATCCTCCCAAGGTTTCTTTGGTACAGGTAATGGCTGATACAACCCTATAATCTACTTCACTCCTTTCGCCATTCAACATACTTTGCAAATCTGTACAAACTTCTTGACATCTTGCTGCAATTGTGGCCAATAATAATTCTTACTAACCAAAGAAAGGGTTTTATCACGACCAAAATGTCTAGCCAATCCTCTGCTATGCTTCTCCTTGATGAGATTCTCCCTCATAGAACTTTGTGGAATTCGCAACTGACTTTCTCTGAATAGCATACTATTCTGAATGATGAAATCCAGCCACTTTGTTCTGTCTAGAGTAACAGGTTCTTTACAAGTTTTCCACACTTCACCAAAATCAGGATCCTCTAGATATAAACTCTTGAGTTCCTTGAACCCAACCACCTCAATCTGAATCTTTTTCAGCAATAGTTTCCTTCGGCTAAGCGCATCTGCAACCCTGTTAGACTTCCCAATCCTATGTTTCAAAACAAATGTATAACTCTGTAAAAACTTAACCCATTTCAAATGCCTTTGATTCAACTTTCCTTGATTATTCAAATATTGTAAAGCTTGATGATCAGTATACAAAACAAACTCCTTAGGAAGAAGATAGTTTCTCCACTTCTTTAATGCTTGAACTATAGCATAAAATTCTTGATCATAAATAAAATATTTTCTCTTGGCATCATTTAACTTCTCATTGAAATACGCAACAGGTTTACCTTCTTGGCTCATAATAGCTCCTATTGCAGTACCACTAGCATCACAGTCTACTTGAAAAACCTTATTAAAATCTGGAAGTGCTAAAATAGGTTGTTCTGTAACTTTCTATTTCAATAGTTTAAAACTCTTATCTGCCCCATTAGTCCACTTGAACTCTTTTCTATCCCCTCCCATTGTTTTAGTTAAGGGTCCACAAATACTGCTAAAATTTTTGATAAAATTTCTGTAAAAGCTAGCCAAACCATGAAAAGATCTTACCTCAGTAGCACTCCTTGGCGTAGGTCATTCAAGGATAGCCTACACTTTCTCTGGGTCCATTTTTAGACCTTCTACTGAAACTACAAATCCCAAATACACTAACTCCACAAAACTACACTTCTTCAACTTAATCAACAGTTTCTCTTCCCTTAACTTCTCAAATACCATATGAATATGTATCATATGCTCCTCCAATGTCTTACTAAAGATCAAACTATCATCTAGCTAAACAATGATTTGAATCTAGTGATATCCACTCTTCAGATCTATCTTTGAAAAATACACAGCTCCACTCAAACAGTCCATAATATTATCCATTCGTGGTAATGGAAACTTATACTTGATTATGATCTTGTTTATTTTTTTAGAATATGTACACATCCTCCATTCTCCATTCTTCTTCAGTGCTAATACAGCTAGTACAACACATGGACTCAGGCTCTCCAGAATCAATCTCTTCTATAACAACTCATGTACTTGTCTATTCAACTCTTCACTTTCTACTGGTGTCATTCTATGTGCTACCTTGTTTGGAAAACTGGTTCCTAGAATCAAATCCATCTAATGATTGATCTTCCTTACTGGTGGTAATCCATCAGGTACATTATCAGATACAATATCCTAAAAATTATTCAAAAAATCTACAACTTCTACAGGTACATCCTCTACTTCTTCTTTACCAACTTTTGGAATTAAAGAAAAACACACATGCTCATGCCTCATACCATCCAAAAATTTTCTTCCATCAACAAAATTTATTCTTTCATTACCACATTCCCTTTCTTTGGTCTCCTTCAATGGCTTTAGCTTATGTCACACTCCATCATTTGTCAGGGAGTAGGTATTTGCATGACCATTATGTACAGAAAACCTATCAAACTACCATGGCCTACCCAACAGCATGTGACATGCATCCATAGCTATGATATCACATAGTACCTCATCATGGTACCCACCAATCTTGAACTTTACTAGGCACTGTTCACTGACCATGACCTTGTGGTCATCTTGTACCCAGGCAATCTGATATGGATATGGGTGTTTCTATCTCTTGAGCTTCAACTTTTTTACCATTTCTTATAACACCAAATTGTCAGTGCTTCCTCTATCAATAATCACATCACAACATTTATCCTCACACTTACACCTGGTGTGAAACAAGCTCCTCCTTTTCTCAAGTTCATTCCCACTACTCAGCAGGACTCTTCTATTAATCAGTGTTTCTCCTCTTTTAGGATCTTCAAAATTTGATGATCTGGCATCTTCATCTACATGTGCAACTCTATCTTGGCCTTCATTCCTCCTATCTGTCCTTCCTTGGCATTGAGGACATTCAAATACCCTATGACCTTCTTCTCCACAGTGAAAACATGTTCCATGGAAGCATCCTCTTTCTGAACCTTTTCCACTTCCTCTTCCTCTCTGATCTCTATTCTTCTAATCTTGGAAATGATTGGAATTGTTTTCTCTCTGATTTTGACTACTACTGGCCTTATCCTTCTTTTTTGGATCTTCATTTCAGCCTCCATATGACCATCCACCAGATCGTCCACCACAACCTCTTCTGTTTTGTCTACTCTCAAACTTCTTGTTCAACTTTTCCTCTACTTTTAGGAAAAATTGGTATACGTCTTCAATACTATTCATTCAAACTAGATTCAACTCCACCTGAATGCTCAGAATCAACCCATTAAGGTAACGAGCAACTTTCTCCTTATCAGCTTCAACATGTCCTGTTCTAATGAGGATTCGATAGAACTCCTATGTATACTCTTGAATAGATCTTCCTGCTTGCTTCAAACTTTGCATTTTCTTCAGTAGGTCAAGCTCATAATCAAGAGGAATGAATTGTCGCTTCAATTTATCCACCATCTGATCCCATCTTGTGATTTTATCCTTTCCTCTTCTATTTCACTCCAATTGAATCTCTTACCACCAGATCTTCGCATGGCCCTTCAGTCTGGCCTTCGCAAACTTGACCCAATCAGGATCCTCAATATCTTCATACTCAAAATATTCTTCACACTCGTTGATCTAGTCGATCAATTCTTCTGGGTTAAGATTTCCTAAAAATGTAGGAACCTCAATCTTAGGTCTTTTCCCAATCTTGGAAATGGCCTAGAAAAGTCTTTCTTCTTCTTGATTGAAAAATTTGACTTCTCCTTCCTGATCAGAATTTCCTTCTTCTTCGGCTTCATCCTCACTTTCATCTCTAACATTAAGATTCATTCCTCTGTGAATCTCTTCTTTTAATGCTCGCACTTATCTCTGGAGCACTCTAACCTCGAGTGTCACAATACTAGCTCTTCCACCACATTTCCTTTGTGGAAGCATTTTCATGCTCCTTGTTGAAACCCTAGCCACGATCCTAGTGCAAACTGCCTCACAGTCGGTGATCTGTTTACACACTTAGGAACTCTCGCTCTAATACCACTTGATGAAGGGTTCTCCCCTTAATACCACAAACATATAATAGAAACAGAGAAACAACAACAATTTGCAAGAACAGAAAATGGGTTTTTTATTATCTCCACAAATGTGGAATTACACACTTTTAGAATTACAATATGTAAAGCCACATGGGCATTTCCCTTACAATATTATGTAGGACAAAGCCTCGAATCAATACCTAGATCTACTACCCAGAACTATCCCGAATTGCCCAAGACAACACTACAACCTTCCTTATATAGGCAATTTTCCACCACCTAGGAAGTTTCCAAAATTTTAGCCAATGAGGCTGACCAAACTTAGAACTATTTTATTTTTCATTTTATTACATCATAGTCTGCTCAAAACAACTTTTGAAACCCAAAATTTTTTTTTGAAGGAAATTTATTTTCTGCCATTTCAGGTGGCCCAACTTTCAGAGACCATAAGTCATCACCCGTTGACTCAATTGACTATTATGACCCCATTTTGAAAAGGGCATGAAGCGCTCTATGACACCTGAATCAAGAAAATTTCACATAGCCAAAGTTTCAACCTCATTCGGGGCCTCTAAAGCCTTCAAAACTGAGTTCAAAGTTTTTGTACCCTATTTCCAAAATTGAAAATTTTTGATATCTTCAAAACTAGACTTGATCTGACAATGAAAATTTACTGGTAGGCTGATATGACCAAAATGAACCTCCAGCTGTGAAATTAGAACATTCTGAGATCATATGACCAACTTACTAAAAATAGTAAGTTTCCATAAATAGCATCTCTGCATAAGATAGCCCTTATTGAAAAGAAACCGGAAATATTTTTGGGTGATGCAAGATTGCTCTTACACCCAGGATGCTCCTGCATCAATTACCATTAGGGGTACAATTTATATCACGGTTCTAGGGTTATCATTATGGTTAGATTTTGGTTTGGATTTATTTAATTTTATTAAAGTTGAATGATGACAAAATTAAATGCCTTGATACATCTCAGCATATTTTATATATAGGTTATATAGTTGCTAGTAGGAGGTGCACATAACACATTGAATAAATTAATCTAATTAGGGTTATGTTTAGGGTTTTCATTAAAGGTTGGGGTTTATATCACGATTACAATTTATATTATGCTTAGGGTTAACATTAGGTTTAGAGTTTGGTTGATGCAGGAGCATCCTGGGTGTAAGAGTAATCTTGCATCACCCAAAAATATTTGTGTTTTTGTTTTCAATAAGGGCTATTTTGTGCAGAGCTGCTATTTATGGAAAGTTACTATTTTTGGTAATTTTTGTATGTGCTCAGAATGATCTAATTTCTTTCTTGGAGGTTCATTTTGGTCATGTAAGTCTGCCAGTAAAGTTTCATTGCCAGATCAAGTGTATATTGGAAGATATTGAAGATTTTCGGTATTGGCAGCAGGGTACAAAAACTTTGAACTCAGTTTTGAAGGCTTTAGAGGCCCCGGATGAGGTCAAAAATTTGGGTGACAGGCGCTTGCGCCAGTCAAGCTTGTAGAGCGCTTCGTGGCGTTTCTGAAATGGGGTTATAATTGCCGATCGGGTCAACTGGTGATGACTTATGGTCTTCGGAAGTTGGACCACCTGAAATGGCAGAAAATAATTTTTTTCAAAATTTATGTTCGGGTTTCAAAGGTTATCTTGAGCCAACTATGATGTAATAAAATGTAAAATAAAATAATGCTAAGTTTGCTCGGCCTTATTGGCTAAAATTCTGGAACCTTCCCAAGCGGTGGAAAATTACCTATATAAGGAAGGCTGTATTATTGTCTTAGGCAGTTCAGAATAGTTCTGGGGTAGTAGATCTGGGTAATAGTTCGAAGCTTTGTCCTACAGAATATTGTAAGGGAATGCCCATGTGGCTTTGCATATTGTAATTCTGAAAGTTTGTAATTCCACATTTGTGGAGATAATAAGAAGCCAATTTTCTGTTCTTGCATATTGTTGTTGTTTCTCTATTTCTGTTATGTGTTTGTGGTATTAAGGGGAGCACCCTTCATCAAGTGGTATCAGAGCAGGGGTTCTTGAGTGTGTAAACAGATTGTCGATTGTGAGGCAGTTTGCACCAGGACTGTGGTTAGGGTTTCAGTGCGCATCGTGAAAATGCCTCCACGAAGAGAACGTGGTGGAAGACCTAGTGTTGTGACACCTGAGGTTAGAGAGTTGCAGAGACAAGTGCGAGCATTGCAAGAAGAGATTCATAGAGGAATGAATCTTAATGCCAGAGATGAAAGTGAGGATGAAGCCGAAGAAGAATATCAAGAAGGAGAAGTTGAAATTGTGAACCAGGAGGAAGAAAGACTTTTTCGGGTGATTTCCAAGATTGGGAAAAGACCTAAGATTGAGGTTCCTACATTTTCTGGAAATCTTAACCCAGAGGAATTGATCGAATGGATCAATGAATGTGAGGAATATTTTGAGTATGAAGATGTTGAAGATCCTGATAGGGTCAAATTTGCGAAGGCCAGATTGAAAGGTCATGCGAAGATTTGGTGGCAAAAAATTCAATTGGAGCGAAATAGAAGAGGGAAAGATAAAATCACAAGATGGGATCGAATGGTGGATAAATTGAAGCGACAGTTCATTCCTGTTGATTATGAGCTTGACCTACTAAAGAAAATGCAAAGTTTGAAGCAAGCAGGAAGATCTGTTCAGGAGTATACAGAGGAGTTCTATCGACTTCTCATCAGAACAGGCCATGCAAAAGCTGATAAGGAGAAAGTTGCCCGATACCTTAATGGGTTAAGGCCAAGCATCCACGAGGAGCTGAATCTGGTTTGAATAAACAGTATTGAAGAGGCATACCAGTTTGCCCTAAAAGTAGAGGAAAAGCTGAACAAGAAGTTTGAGAGCAGACAAAATGGAAGAGGTCACGGTGGAAGATCTGGTGGACGGTCATATGGTGGCCGAAATGAAGATCCAAAAAAGAAGGATGAGGCCAGTAGCAGTCAGAATCAGCGAGGAAATAATTCTAATCGCTTCCAGAATCAGAATAATAGAGATCAGAGAGGAAGAGGAAGAGGACAAGGATCTAGAAGAGGTGGCTTCCGTGGAACATGTTTTCACTGTGGAGAAGAAGGTCATAGGGCATTTGAATGTCCTTAGCGCCAAGGCAGAACGGACAGGAGAAATGAAGGCCAGGCCAGAGTTGCACATGTAGATGAAGATGCCAGATCATCAAATTCTAAAGATGCTAAAAAAGGAGAAACGTTGATTAACAAAAGAGTCCTGTTGAGTGGTGAGAATGAACCTGAGCAAAGAAGGAGCCTGTTTCGCACCAGGTGCAAGTGTGAAGGTAAATGTTGTGATGTGATTATTGATAGTGGAAGCACTGACAATTTAGTGTCAGAAGAGATGGTGACAAAGTTGAAGCTCAAGAGACAAAAACACCCACATCCATATCGAATTGCCTGGGTATAGGATGACCACAAGGTCATGGTCAATGAACAATGCCTGGTGAAGTTCAAGATTGGCGGATACCAAAATGAGGTATTGTGTGATATCATATCTATGGATGCATGTCATATGTTGTTGGGTAGACCATGGCAGTTTGATAGATGTGCTGTACATGATGGTCGTGCGAATACCTATTCCCTGACAAAGGATGGAGTGCGACATAAGCTAAAACCATTGAAGGAGACTGAAGAAAAGGTATGTGGTAATGCAAGGATAAGTTTTGTTGATGGAAGAAATTTCTTAGATGGTATGAGGCATGAGCATGTATGTTTTGCTTTAATTCCAAAAGCTGGTAAAGAGGAAGTAGAAGATGTTCCTGTAGAAGTTGCAGATTTGTTGAATGAGTTTCAGGATATTGTATCCGATAACATGCCTGATGGATTACCACCAGTCAGGAAGATCAGTCATCAGATGGACTTGATCCCAGGAGCGAGTTTTCCGAATAAGGCAGCACACAGAATGACACCTGCAGAAAGTGAGGAGTTGAACAGACAAGTACATGAGTTGTTACAGAAAGGATTGATTCGAGAGAGTCTGAGTCCCTGTGCTATACCAGCGGTATTAGCACCAAAGAAGAATGGAGAATGGAGGATGTGTACAGATTCTAGGGCAATAAACAAGATTACAATCAAGTACAGGTTTCCATTGCCACGAATGGATGATATTATGGATTGTTTGAGTGGAGCTGTGTATTTCTCAAAGATAGATCTGAAGAGTGGATATCACCAGATTCAGATCAGAGAAGGAGATGAATGGAAGACTGCCTTCAAGACAAAGGAAGGACTATATGAGTGGTTAGTCATGCCTTTTGAGCTAACCAATGCACCGAGCACTTTCATGCGGCTCATGAACGAGGTTCTGAAAGAATTTTTGGGTAAGTTTGTCATTGTTTACCTAGATGATATTTTGATCTTTAGTAAGACATTGGATGAGCATATGATGCATATTCGTATGGTATTTGAGAAGTTGAGAAAAGAGAAATTGTTGATTAATTTGAAGAAGTGCAGTTTTGTGAAGAAAGAGTTAGTGTATTTGGGATTTGTAGTTTCAGGAGAAGGTCTAAAAATGGACCCAGAGAAGGTACAGGCTATCCTTGAATGGCCTACTCCAAGGAGTGCTACTGAGGTAAGATCTTTTCATGGTCTAGCTAGCTTTTACAGAAAGTTTATCAAAAATTTTAGCAGTATTTGTGGACCCTTGACTGAAACAATGAGAGGGGATAGAAAAGAGTTTAAGTGGACTAATGGGGTAGAAAAGAGTTTTCAATTATTGAAACAAAAAGTTACAGAACAACTTGTTTTAGCACTTCCAGATTTTAATAAGGTGTTTCAAGTAGATTGTGATGCTAGTGGTACTGCAATAGGAGCTGTTATGAGCCAAGAAGGTAAACCTATTGCTTATTTCAGTGAGAAATTAAATGATGCCAAGAGAAAATATTCTGTTTATGATCATGAATTTTATGCTATAGTTCAGGCATTGAAAAAGTGGAGGCACTATCTGCTTCCTAAGGAGTTTGTTTTGTATACTGATCATCAAGCTTTGCAATATTTGAATAGTCAAGAAAAATTAAATCAAAGGCATTTGAAATGGGTTGAGTTTTTGCAGAGTTATACATTTGTTTTGAAACACAGGAGTGGAAAGTCTAATAGGGTTGCAGATGCTCTTAGAAGAAGGCAACTATTGCTGACAGAAATGTAGATTGAAGTGGTTGGGTTCAAGGAACTCAAGAATTTGTATCCAGAGGATCCTGATTTTGGTGAAGCTTGGAAGGCTTGTACAGAACCTGTTACTCTAGACAGGATGAAATGGCTAGATTTTATCATCCAAGATGATATGTTATTCAGAGGGAGTCAGTTGTGTATTCCACGAAGCTCTATGAGGGAGAATCTCATCAAGGAGAAGCATAGTGGAGGATTGGCTGGACATTTTGGTCGTGATAAAACCCTTGCTTTGGTTGGTGAGAATTATTATTGGCCACAATTGCAGCAAGATGTGAAGAGGTTTGTACAGAGTTGCAGAGTATGTCAGATGGCGAAAGGAGTGAAGCAGAATACAGGGTTGTATCAGCCATTACCTGTACCAGAAAAGCCTTGGGAGGATATCAGCATGGACTTTGTTCTTGGTTTACCGAGGACTCAACGGGGACATGATTCAATTTTTGTGGTGGTTGACAGATTTTCAAAGATGGCACATTTCATTCCCTACAAGAAGACTAATGATGCTATTCATGTAGCCGAATTGTTTTTCAGAGAAGTAGTGAGACTTCATGGTCTGCCAAAGACCATAGTTTCAGATCGGGACACTAAGTTTGTTGGATATTTCTGGCGTACATTGTGGAAGAAGTTGAAGATAGATTTGAAGTTCAGTTCATCACATCATCCACAGACTGATGGACAGACAGAGGTGGTGAATAGGAGTTTGGGAAATTTGCTGAGATGTTTGGTTGGAGATAAGCCAACAAGATGGGATTTGATTTTACCACGGGCAGAATTTGCATACAATAATTCTATCAATAGAAGTACTGGTAAATCACCATTTCAGATTATATATGGAAGTAGTCCAAGAAATGCATCTGAGTTGAGAAAGATAGATAAAGGAGAAATAAGTAGTGCTGAAGCTGAGGATTTTGCAGAACACTTGAAGAACATCCATGGGGAGGTGAGGAAGCATATTACCAAGATGAACGCACAGTATAAGGCTAAGGCAGATGAGAAAAGGAGGTATAAGGAATTTCAAGTTGGTGATGAAGTCATGGTTCATTTGCGGAAGGAGCGGTTTCCAGTTGGTACATATAACAAGCTGAAAATGAAGAAGTTTGGACCATGTAGGATACTGAAGAAACATGATTCAGGAAACGCATATGAGGTAGAATTGCCTACTGAGCTAAATATTTCACCAGTGTTTAACATTTCAGATCTGACAGAGTATCATGAAGGAGGTGTTGAAGATGAGATCACAGCAGCACAGTGGAGTATTCCAGCAACTAGTTCAGACACTAAGGACATCGAAGATATACTGGACAGTCGTGTTGGCAGAAGCACAAGGAACAGGACATATGAAGAATATCTGGTCAAGTGGAAAGGATGACCTGTTGAAGATTCATCATGGCTGACAAAGGAGGAGGTTAGCCGTCTTGGTTTTCCTCTGCACACCTGAGTCGTGACAGGGTCACTTCTCAAATTACCCCAGGTGTCTGATGCAGGAGCATCCTGGGTGTAAGAGCAATCTTGCATCACCCAAAAATATTTGTGTTTTTGTTTTCAATAAGGGCTATTTTGTGCAGAGCTGCTATTTATGGAAAGTTACTATTTTTGGTAATTTTCGTATGTGCTCAGAATGATCTGATTTCTTTCTTGGAGGTTCATTTTGGTCATGTAAGTCTGCCAGTAAAGTTTCATTGCCAGATCAAGTGTATATTGGAAGATATTGAAGATTTTCGGTATTGGCAGCAGGGTACAGAAACTTTGAACTCAGTTTTGAAGGCTTTAGAGGCCCCGGATGAGGTCAAAAATTTGGGTGACAGGTGCTTGCACCGGTCAAGCCTGTAGAGCGCTTCGTGGCATTTTCAAAATGGGGTTATAATTGCCAATCGGGTCAACTGGTGATGACTTATGGTCTTCAGAAGTTGGACCACCTGAAATGGCAGAAAATAATTTTCTTCAAAATTTCTGTTCGGGTTTCAAAGGTTATCTTGAGCCGACTATGATGTAATAAAATGTAAAATAAAATAATGCTAAGTTTTCTCGGCCTTATTGGCTAAAATTTTGGAACCTTCCCAGGCAGTGGAAAATTGCCTATATAAGGAAGGCTGTATTATTGTCTTAAGCAGTTCAGAATAGTTCTGGGGTAGTAGATCTGGGTAATAGTTTGAGGCTTTGTCCTATAGAATATTGTAAGGGAATGCCCATGTGGCTTTGCATATTGTAATTCTGAAAGTTTGTAATTCCACATTTGTGGAGATAATAAGAAGCCAATTTTCTGTTCTTGCATATTGTTGTTGTTTCTCTATTTCTGTTATGTGTTTGTGGTATTAAGGGGAGCACCCTTCATCATTGGTTGAAGTTCATTATTACAACTAAGGTTAGTGTTAGGGTTAAGATTATATTTTAGGATTTAGGTTAGAGTAGGGATTAAAGTTATGTTCTTGATTAGAGTTAGGGTTTTTGTCATGGTTAGGGTCTTGATTAGACTTAGGGTTAAGGATTAGGATCATTTTGAAGATTGAGGTTAAAATCACAGTCAATATAATATTTAGAGTTAGGATTTAGGATTAGGATCAAGGTTAGGATTTAGAATTAGGATTATGGTTAGGCTTAGGGTTTATATCATGATTATAATTAGGTTTAGGATTAGGATTTTGATTAGGGTAAGGATTTGGGGTTAGGGTTAGGAAAAGGGTTTAGCTTTATACCACGGTTGGGATTAGGTTTGGGTTTAGGGTTTGGGTTATTATCTCATTTAGGATTAGGGTTATGATTAGGCTAAGGTTTTACATGATGGTTAGTATTATTGTTAGGGTAATTATTTAGGGATAGGGTTAGGATTAGAATTTAGGGTTGATTATCCTTAAGCTTAGAGTTTACATCGTGGTTAATATAATGGTAATAGTTTGGCTTTTAATTAGATTTAGGGTTGATAGTAAGGGTTAGGATTAGGGTTCAAAGTTTGAGATTAGGATTAGTTTTATAGTTAGCATTAGGGTTTACATCATGGCTATTATTATTATTAGGGTTAGGATCATGATCTAGTAATTAGTATTAATTTTAGGGTTTATGATTAGGATTATAATTTAGCATTTAGGATTAGGATTATAGTTTGAATTATGGTTAGCCTTAGGTTTTATATGGTGGGTGGAATTAAGGTTAGGGTTTTAATTAGGATAAGGGTTTAGGGTTACAATTAGGAAGAGGGTTTATTTGTATACCATGGCTAGGGTTAGGGTTGAGCTTAGGAATTTTAGGTTATGATCTTGTTTAAGATTATGATTATGGTAAGGGTTACGGTTTTATACATTAGTCTTCTTTTGAGGGTTAGCATTTAGGTTTTAAGATTAGGATTATGGCTAGCTTTAAGGTTTATTTAATGGTTGAAATTATTGTATGCAATTAAATTTAGTATCACCTAATTAAATTTTATTCAACTCTAGTTAAACATGGATAAATACATAATAGCACATCTACCTATTATAGATACTATATTTTTAATATTTTTAATATTATAAATAATATTATATTTCTTGGTTGGATGTAGTGGATATAATTAAAAATTATTTATATAAATAATTTAATTTTTCCTTATTTAAGTTATATTATCAACCTAAACAATAATATATTTAAATATTTATGCATGCTTCAATTTTATTTACATTAAATAACTAAAAATATTATTTCCAACTAATTGTGGCCTATTACGGAATAATATTTTTCCTTTCATTTGATTTTACTTTTTGATAATATTGATTTCTTATATTGGCAACCAAAACAATAATATACTTACATATTTATGCACACTGTTATATCTTATTTGCAATAAATAAATAGCAAAAATATTGCCAACTAATTATAGTATCTTAGAGAAGGAAATTTTCCCTCTCATTTGATTTTACATTATGAAGATAATGATTATTATATCAACAACCTAAACATAATATATTTAAAATTTTTATGCATAATTTTATCTTATTTGCAATAAATAAATCTAGCCAATAAATAAATAGAAAAAAAATTGCCAGCTAATTGTAACTTTAAAATTAAAGGTTTCTAATTATAGGTTTTTTAATATTTTGGGGAAACCAAAATTTAGATATAAATGAAACCTTTATATATAATTTTTTGGTTTGTTTTCTTCCAAATCATATTATATTCTAACTAAAATATAGATATAGAAATAATATTTATATTATTTCTATT
Organism: Chamaecyparis obtusa; assembly: GCA_027943335.1. Taxonomy (NCBI): domain Eukaryota; kingdom Viridiplantae; phylum Streptophyta; class Pinopsida; order Cupressales; family Cupressaceae; genus Chamaecyparis; species Chamaecyparis obtusa. The sequence continues at coordinate 190,956 of BSBK01012046.1, forward strand.
AAAATTTTACTTGTAAAATGTAAATCATATTCTAAAATTAAACTAAATTTTATATTTTTAATATATGGATTGAATTAATTTGTAAATGAATCAAGAAATGAAAAACTAAAATCTAGATATGTTAGCAACCTAAACAATAATATACTTAAATATTTATGCATGTTTCAATCTTATTTGCAATGATTAAATGGAAAAAAGTTTTCCATGGAGCAAAAATTTCCCTTTCATTTGATTTTTCATTATGAAGATAATGATTTATTATATTAGCTCAACCTAAACAATAATATATTTAAATATTCATGCATACTTTTATCTTAGCATGTTTCTATTTTATTTTCAATAAATATAAAAACTCTTGCCAACTTATCATTTTAGGAACAATAATTTCCCTTTCATTTGATTTTATATTTTGAAGATAATAATTTCTTATATTAACAATCTAAATAATAATCTATTTAAATATTTGTGTATTCTTCTAATTTATTTTCAATAAACAAATGAAAAAATCTTACCAACTAATTGTAACATCTTAGTTAAAAAAAATATGGGAAACTAAAATTTCAAACTATTTTACATTCTAAAATATAGATATAAATGAAACCTTTCTGGTTTTTTTTGTTTGCATGCAACCTTTCTATTTTATTTGTTTGCATGCAAATCATATTATGTTCTAGCTAAATGAACCAATAAATGAAAAACTAAAATCTAGATATATGGAACCTTTCAATATTTTTTTCATTTTTGAATACAAACCATAAATAAACTATTTTTTATATTAATTTTGAACTTATATGCAAATATTGACACCAATAATTTGATTATAGATATGTAATCTTTAAATAATACTCACAATGCAATTTTTGAATGATACATTTACCAGTTTATGAACTTCAATCCAACTACATCCGCCAATCTCTTTAATTTTTATTAAGTTTGGAATCTTCCTATCTTGTTGCATATCACCATATTCCATTTGTATATTCCCATGAGTTTCCACAGTTGAATATACATAATCAGGAAAAAAAATTTAGGACTATGATTTTATCTTGTATTTCTTTCTTAAAAGCGTATATGAGATTTAATAAAAATATGGACCTCAAACTCCTTATCTTCTTCTCCTTTGACCTCATCATTTTTCAAGTGCATCTGCAGGAAGCCTATAACTTTTGACTTCTATAAGCTCTTGTTCATTGTTATACAACCGTGTAAACACAAGATTTAGAGGCGTTGTATAAAAGAAGCATCTAGTTTATATTGATAGAAATATGTGATTGTAATTCCATGCTTTTCTTATTATTTAGCTACTATAACTACATTTTGGAAGAATATCAAATCAAATCAGAATGTCTGCTCAAAGTGGCAATGACATAGATAAATTTATTGAAAGGGATTGAAAAGTGAGAAATAAACAACAAATAAATAAAGTAATTAACAAATAAGCAAACACCAGATTTATCCCGATTCACCATAAATTGTGGCTACATCCAGACTGTAGAGTATTGTATTGATTCGAAGAAGTATTTACAAATGAGCAAGAGCAGAAAATAAAAAGGCTCCAGGATTATACGTGAAATGAAAAGTCTTCAAATGAAGAGTCATAATAAAAGAAATAATAAAACATTATGATTGTTGGCCTTCATTCCTCAACAAACTCCCACCTGAAGGGCAACCATGTTGCAATTGATCACCCAATACCCTGCTGAAGTGTTGACTTATCTTTTCTTCACAAGGCCAAGAGAAGTCCTTGCACAATTGAACTTCTCTTTGGCAACAACCTTGGTGAATATATCTGTTGGATTGATCTTAGTATCAATCTTGACAGCTTCCATCTTTCCTTCTTCAACTGCATGATGAACAAAGTGAGCATGTTCGTCAACGTGCTTAGAGCAACATTGTGAAGAGTGATTATGAGCTATGAAGATAGTGCTACAACTGTCAAAAAACAATTTATACTCATTTTGATGCACTTTCAAGTCACCAAGCAATCACTGAAGCCAAATCATTTCCCTTGCACCTTCGGAAAGAGCCAAGTATTCAGCCTCAGCTAAAGAAAGAGAAATGCAATGCTGCAATCTTGAAGCCCGACTAATGGCAGCTCCAGCAAATGTGAAAGTATATCCAGTGGTAGACCTTTGTTTGTCCAAGTCTCTGGCATGATCAAAATCATTGTAACCTTGTAGTTGAACCTTATTTCCTCCAAAGCATAATGCATAAGCTGAAGTTCCTTTTAGATACCTTAGTATCCACTTAACTTCTTCCCAATGAGCCTTCCCAAGATTGCTCATGAACCTTCTCATAACTCCCGCTGCATGAGAAATGTCAGGGCCAGTAGAAACCATCACACACATGATGCTTCCAACTGTAGATTTATGTGCAATTTTCTCCATGATGTCCTTTTCTCCTTGTGTTTTTGGACACAATTCAAAACTTAAGCGGAAGTAATTTTAGCATCAGCCATGCCAAACCTCTAAAAAATTTTATCAATGTATTGTTTTTGAGATAATGTAGTTTCCTTCTTCTTCCTGTCTCTTGTGATCGTCATGCCAAGAATCTTCTTGGCTGCCCCTAAGTCCTTCATGTCAAACTTTCTTGCCAATTTCTCCTTTAACTCATTAACTATTCTTTTGTTTGTGCCAGCTACAAACATGTCATCAACATAAAGAAGGACAATGATGAATTCACCATTAGGAAGTCTCTTGAAGTAGACACATGGGTCTGGTTCACATCTTGTGAAATTTTTTTCAGCCATGAAGCGATCAAATTTTATAAACCACTGTCTTGGAGCTTGTTTGAGGCCATACAAACTCTGATTTAGCTTGCAATAAAGGTTCTCTTGTCCCTTCTTGATGAATCCTTGAGGCTACTCCATATATAACTCTTCCTCTACATCACCGTGTAGGAATGTGGTCTTCACATCAAGTTGTTCCAACTCAAGGTCCCACCCTACTGCTAATTCCAAGATTGTTCGGATAATTCTCATTTTCACAACCGGTGAGAAGATCTCATTGAAATCTATCCCCTTTTCTTAATCAAACCCCTTTACCACAAATATGGCCTTGAAGCATTTTATGCCTTCATCTTCTTCTTATAACTGGTATACCCACTTGTTTCTAAGTGGTCTTCAATCTGGTGGAAGAGATACCAAGTCCCAGGTTTGATTTTTGAGTAAAGAGTCCATCTCCTCATGCATCGTTGTTTGCCATTTATCACTATTAACATCTTATCTCCTCATGCATCATTGTTTTCCATTTATCACTATTAACATCTTATCTCCTCATGCATCTTTGTTTTCCATTTATCACTATTAACATCTTTGAGAGCAGCTTTGAATATGGAAGGTTTTGAAAATTCTAAGACAAGAATTGAAGGCTCTGCTTCTTCAGTGAACAATAACTCATAATCAAAGTATTTAGCTAGCATTTTCCTTTGTCTTGTAGATATCCTTAATTAATGTTCGATGCCCTCTATTTGATCTTGAACTAGCTCAAATGGAGAGCCATAGATTGTAGCTCTTGAATGTTTAATTCCTTTTTTAATTTTTTGCCTCTTTGTTTTTATTCCCCAAATTATGTATTTCCATAGGACTTGGCATTTTCAGCATTTGCATTAGCACATCTCCAATAGTTCCCCTGTGCCTTTTACTAGCAACTCTACCGAGATCTTCTCCAAACACTCTCGTGTGATCACCTGTGTGAGGTGTGCTATAGCCGCAAGTGGTCTCCCTGTTGGTAGCGTGTGGAGATTTCTCTTTTCTGTGAATGATATGCCTACTGTTAGCATTTTCTTCTCTGCCATGAACAGAGTCTTCATGCCTACTATGAGCATTTTCTTCTCTTCCGTGAATAGCTTCATGCCTTTCATGAGAACCTTTAGTGTTTTCTTCTCTGTCGTGAGTCATGTGCCTACAGGCAGAGTCTTGCCTTGCGTGATTACTAGGGATGTCCCTATCGTGATTTGGCAGTGGATCTTCAAACTTGTCATGTGGTGCTTGAAGACTATCATGAGGTAGTTGAAGACTATTATAAAATGTTCCTTGTCGTGACTGCTCCCTACCGTGTATATTTTCTTCACAACTGTCGTGAGTGCCAAGAATATTGTCTCTACTACCGTGAGTGCCTTCCCTATTGCCGTGAGTGGGGGATATAGGAAAACAAGCTTCGGTGGAGTCAAAGTCATGTGGGAAGGAAGTTTGGTTTCCATGGTATGGATTCCAATCATGAAAATTTTCATTCATCAAGATTTCTGATGAAGAACTTTATGATTGTTGAGGCATTGAGGGTAGAACAGAGATTGGAGAATTTGATGTGGGATCAACATGTGAGAAGATTGGAGAATTTTGATTTCCATTATTCATCATGTCAAATAGGGGAATGTATTCTCTCATAAGAGTTTCATCTTTAGAATGAGGAAATATGTTCTAATTAAAGACTACATATGTGCTCCTTATAATTTTCTTATCGGTTAAACTCCAAAGTCTAAAGCCAAACTATTCTTCACCATATCCAACAAATATGCAAGATTGTGATTTAGGATCCATTTTGCTTCACTTCTCCTTAGGGACATGTACAAAGGCTTGACAACCAAAGACTTTAAGATGAGATTATGAAACTCTTCTTCCTTTCCATTCCTCTTCCAGAATTTCTAAGTTCATCCTTGATGAAGGACTTTAATTTATCAAATAGACTGTAGTATTGCATGCTTCAGCCCAAAACTCTTTCCCCAAACCTGCATTAGAAAGCATGCACTGAGCTTTCTCAAGAATTGTTCTATTTAGCCTTTCTGCTACCTTATTTTCTTGAGGGGTGTAGGGGACAACTTTCACCCTACGAATACCATTATCTGCACAATAGTTATCAAATTCCAGTGAACAAAACTCCCCTCTCTTATCTATTTTCAAGCATTTAATCTAGTGGTCTCTTTGGCTTTCAACAAGAGCTTTAAAAACTTTAAATTTAGAAAAAAATTCTGATTTATTTGTCATCATGTATATCCAAACTTTCCTAGTAAAATCATCAAGGAAAGTAATGAAATATTTAGCACCTCATAAGGAGCTTACCTTGGTAGGACCAAAGACATCTGAGTGCACAAGCTCCAATGGTTTTTCCTTCATGGCATGCCCATCTTTCAAGAAGTTGATCCACTTTTTCTTGTCATAGAGACAATGTTCACAAAACTCCAAGTTTTATGATTGGAGACCCCGTATTTGATCCATCTTGAGCATTACCTCTAGGCCTTTCTTGCTCATGTGGCTAATCTTTGATGCCAAAGTGTCACATCACTACCTACAACTATCATAGAAGCTCCCACCTCATTGATTGGTTTCACAATGTAGAGGCTACCGGTCTTCTCTCCTTTTGCAATAGCCAATGAACCTTTGACTATTTTCCATGTATCTATGAGTTCTATTTTAAATCCTTGGATATATAGTTGGCTAACTAAAATTAGATTCCTCTTTAATTAAGGAACATGTCTAACATCTTTGAGCAGCAATTTGGCTCCACCTTCTAGATGAAAGACAACATCACCTTTCCCAATGATTTTACATGCTTTGTTGTCACCCAAAAATACTTCTCCAAATTTGCCTTCTTGATAATTTTTAAAGTAATGTGTACATGAAGTGGCATGGAAAGAGGCTCCAGAATCTATCACCCAAGAATCTGATTTTGAGTCGCTTGTAGAAAGAACTAGAGAAGCTTCATCTACTTCATAGGTTGTATTAGTTTCACTATTCCTCACTTTTTCTTGTGCTTTCTTGTAAGACCTGCAATTTCATTTTGAGTGGCTAGGTTTGCCACAAAACCAGCACTCCCCATTTCTACCTCTTGACTTTGATCGATTGGGTGATCTTGATTTTCTTTGATTGTAATTTTAATTATTATTATTACTTCTATGATGGCTTCTTCCCCTTCTTTTAGTGCTGACCATGGTAAGAGCATCACCGAATGGGGTGTCTTTGTTACTTCTTCTCATATCTTCACTAAGTAAAGTAGCAACCACTTCATCATAGACCAGCTTCTTTGAGGAATTAGAAGTGCTAACAGCTATAACTACAGGATCCCAACTGTTGGGTAAAGAACATAACAAGATGATGGCTTTGGCTTCGTCATCTTGAGTCATACTAACTGAAGTTTCTTGACATAATAAAGTATTCAAATCATTTACATGATTTGACATCGCGGTCCCATCCTTCATTTTCAGCTTGTAGAGTTTCTTCATAATGAAGATTTTTATTTGCAGTCGATGTCATCTCATACATGCTCTGAAGTTTGTCCCAGACTTCTTTTGTTGTCTTTTCGTTGAAGTCATTAAACAAGACATTTTTTGACAGTGAAAGAAAGATTGATACCATTGCTTTATCATCAATCTTCTTCCATTCTTCATCCAGTATCGCTGCTAGTTTACTAGATTTTCCATTGATTGCTATTGCAAAATCTTGCTTGATTAGCAAGGATTGCATCTGCACTTTCCACAAGCTAAAGTTATTGCCTGTGAATTTCTCCACTTTTGAATCCTCCATCTTTCCAGAAATTCAACCTAGATTTCCAATCTGCACAACCTATGCTTTGATACCAATTGAAAGGGATTGAAAAGAGAGAAATAAACAGTAGATGAATAAAGTAATTAACAAATATGAAAACACCAGATTTATCCTAGTTCACCATAAATTGTGGCTACGTCCAGACTGCAAAGTATTATATTGATTCAAAGAAGTATTTACAAATGAGCAGGAGAAACAAATAAAAAGGTTCCAGGATTATACATGAAATGAAGAGTCTTCGAATGAAGAGTCATAATAAAAGAAATAATAAAACATTATGACTTTTGGCCTTCATTCCTCAACATTTATTGCCACCTGTCATGGCTAGGTGTCGTTCAGGGAGAAGTATCAAAAGAGAAATCAAGCTTAAGCTTTCAACATCAGTCTATCACTTATTGGATCTTAGGCGTAAAGTTGGGAGACTCTGGTTAGAATTGCAGCATACCATTGTGTGTGCCAAAGAGGGATGTCAAATGTGATATTTAGCTCCCCTACTTCCTTTTATTATTGTCCATTTCCCCATCGATGGAAGTGATTTTGAGCAGGAGTTGGGCAGTGAAGAGCCAACACAAACGCATAAATGTACTGGCAGTGGAACACAAATTGCTTCTTTAAAATTATACTATTTTTTTGAATGACCTCTATAAGGGGGTTTGATGCCATTGTAGGTTTACACCTCTTGGCATAACAAGTTGGGAGACTCTGGTTGGAATCATAGCATACTATTGTGTGTGTTAGAGAGGGATGTCAAATGCGATATTTAGCTCCCTTGCTTCCTTCTATTATTATCGATTTCGCCATCGATGGAAGTGATTTTGAGAAGGATTTAGGCAATGAAGAGCCATAAAAAATCAATAAATGTAATTGATGATGTACATATAGTAGTTCCGATATTTTTAGCTTTTTTGCATGTCTTAGTTGTCCAACTGGCAGTGGAATATGAACTGTTTCTTTAAAATTACATAGTTTTTAAGGATAACCTCTATAAGAAGGTTTGATGCCACTATAGGTTTATGATATCCCAACTTAATTAAATCATCTCGCGTGAATATAAGAAATTTGATGTAAATTGTTGGAAACAATTGTCTGAAGAAAATTGCTACTCAAATTATGTATTGTCTTTGATGTCACACAATGTCATAGTCCGCAACAATCAGTACCTACCAAGCTTAGTCGGTCTGCCTGGCATTAAAATTAGTGCTTACCGAGTTCACTCGGTTATCAAAGAAAATCAGCATTTACCGAGTTCACTCGATTGTCAAAGAAAAGTTAGCATTTACCGAGTTCAGTCGGTTGTCAAAGAAAAGTTAGCATCTACTGAGTTCAGTCGGTTATCGAAGAAAAAGGATTATTAGTGTTTACCGAGTTCCCTGGGTCTCCAAAATATTGTAGAAAATTTCATTATGGTCAACGAGCACTGTCGGCCCTTGAAGGATCTTTGCAAATAAAGTTTGCTTAATTCAGCTGACTGTTATACTAAGTAATGTCAATTTGACAAATCTGAAATCATATAAATAAAAGGTCAAATGTGAAAAACAAACAACAGTATTATGGAAGAAGATATATAGAAGAAAGACAGGAAAGGTGTGTGCGAAATTGTGAAGGATGACCAGATATCCTTGAGGAGTAGCAGAGATATATTCGATCAGGAAGGATCTCACTTATACAGAACAAAGATCTCTAATCAGCAAGGCAGTTGCATTATTATACAGGTCATTTTCATTGTTACCTTTTTATCATTGTAACAGTGAATTCTAAATCTCTTAACCGAGTTGGTTTAACAACCATATTGTAAATCCTCTAACAAGGTGACAATTCCATTGAATTGTTCTCAAGACATCTTACTAGGCCACTCCTAGCAGGGTGATTAAATCCTCTAACAAGGTCACACCTAACAGTGTGTTTTGTAACCTTTTACCGGGTTGGCTTCTAACCGAGCATCACTTCAGAAAAGTGAAAATCAGTATCTAGATACATTGGTGGTTTTTCCCATATTGGGTTTCCACATTAAATCTTGTGTCTCTTGTGTTCTTAATAGTTATCTTAATCATATACAAGTGGTGATGAATATCTAAAAGATAATTTTACTAATACTTTCTGCATCTACCAAGTTACTGGAATCTATTTACCGAGTGTTAAATAGATAATATTCATTAAGATATCCTAAGGGATCTGGAAAGAAATAATTGTGAAGTGTTTTATGGTTGATTGATTCACCCCCCCCCCCCCTCTTAGTCACTTCATCCATATTCCATCAATTGGTATTAGAGCTTTTGGTGCTTGCAGGAAGGGTTTCAAGGACCTAAGCTAAAGATCAGGATGTCTTATAAGAGAGAAATTCCAAAGCTCAATAGAGATAACTTTTCAGCATGGCAAGGTCTCATGAGACTTCATCTGGCTTCCATTGGTGATTCAGGATGCAAATACATTGATGAAGAATACACAATTCCTACTGGCGCATTAACTGTTGAAGACATTGCAGAGAAAAAGAATCATAACACCATGATGATAGACATTGCATCAGCTCTCAGCTATGAAGAATTTGATGATATTAAAGAATGCACTACTGCATATGAAATGTGGATCACACTGAAGAAAATATATGGTGGTGATGCAAATGTGAAAAGAGCCAAAGCAAAAAGCCTAAGAGGACAGTTTGACAAGATGAATATGAAAGAAGATGAAAACATTGCAAAATATGTTGAAAGGATCAAAGCAAGTGTTAGTGCAATTAGAGCTTCTGGAGGAACAATCTCTGATGAAACTGTTATAAGCAAGGTACTCAGAACATTACTCCCTATCTATGCAATAAGAGTATCAGCTATTCAAGAAAGAAGATGTGAAACAAACCACAATATAACTTTGGATGCTTTAGTTGGAAGATTGACAGCCTTTGAATTAGACAACTATGACAACTATGTTCCAATTTCCAAAAATATTGAGTCAGCATTTGAGGCCAAGGTTTCACTAAGGAAGAACAAGAAAATAAAAGAAGTTCAGTCAGAAAGTGAAGAAGTATCAGAAGAAAGTTCTGATAGTGATCTTGAAATTGTAGAAGCATTACTTGCAAAGAAGTACTCTAAAGGGAAAGGTAAATATAAAGGTAAAACTCCTTTAATCTATTTTTCATGTGAAGAAATTGGACATATTGCAGCCAGGTGCCCAAACAAGCAGGCCAAGGAAGAGAAGAGAGGTGACAAGTACTATGGCAAAAAGAATTTCAAATCATTCAAGGATAAAGGTAAGAAAACATGTTTTATGGCTAAAGATTTTGATGATAGTGAAGAAGAAATTGTCTTTATTGCTATAAAAGATGAATCTGATGATGATGAAGATAAGATGGCACTTATTTCTCATATAAGAAAAGATGATATATGGATAATAGATAGTGGATGTTCACATCACATGACTGGTGACAAGACAAAATTTGAATACCTAGAAGACTATGATAGTGGCAATGTAAGATTTGGAAACAATGAACCTTGTTGTATAAAAGGAAAAGGAAGAATCTCATTAACCAAAGAACTCATATGTGATAATGCTTATTGGGTTGAAGGACTAAAACATAATCTTCTAAGTGTAGCACAGCTAATCAACACTGGTTTCAAGGTTGAATTCATGAATAGTCAAGCAAGACTGCTGGATGGAAAAGGAAAACTCATTGGATCAGGCAAACAAATAAAAGGTAACTTATTTTATCTTGATCTCAGTGAATATTCATGTTTTATTGCTCAAATTGAAGAAAGTTGGCTATGGCACAAAAGGTTATGTCATGTGAATTTTGATAACATGATGAAAATAAGCAAATTCAAGAAGGTAAGAGGCATTCCTACTTTGAAGAAACCTGATACTGGTCTATGTAAAAATTGTCAGATTGGCAAAATGAGTAAGACTAGTTTTAAGAGTAAAAACTATCAGTCTAAAGAGATTTTGGAAATTGTGCATACTGATTTATGTGGACCTATTGGAATAGAAAGCTATACTGGAGACAAATTCTTTATTCTTTTCATTGATGATTATTCTAGAATGATGACTGTTATGTATTTAAGAGAAAAGTCAGAAGCATTTGAAAAGTTCAAATGGTACTTGGCAAGAGTGGAAAAGGAAACAGGGAAAAGATTGAAATGCTTAAGATCAGACAGAGGTGGTGAATTCATCTCCCATGAATTTAACAACTTTTGCATTGAAAGAGGAATCAAAAGACAGGTATCAGCTCCTAGAACTCCTGAGTAGAATGGAATAGCTGAAAGAAGAAACAGACCTATTATGGATTGTGCAAGGACTCTAATGATAGAAAAGAACATCACCATAAAGTACTGGAAGGAAGCTATCAGCACTGCAGTTCATACCTTGAACTGAGTACAATTGAAGAAAGACACATTCAAAACTCCTTATGAGTTATGGTATGGCTATAAACCCAATGTAAGTTACATGAAAGTATTTGGTAGCAAGTGTTATATCTTAAAAGAATCCAGAAGAAATAAATTTGATGTGAAAAGTGATGAAGGAATATTCCTAGGATATTCTAGCAAAAGTAAGGCATACAAATGTCTGAACTTGTCTACTCACAAAGTCATAGAAAGTATACATGTAAAATTTGATGAGTTTGCAGAAAAGACTGAAGAAGAAAGCAAAAGGGAACTTGAAAACTATAGGAGATTCATTTACATTGAACCTGAAACATTGCCAGACACAACTATCAATGAGGAAACTATATCTACTGAGCCTAGCACAGTAACTGAGTCACAGGAAGAAGTTCAAACTGAGTCACAGGAAGAAGTTCAAACCGAGTCACAGGAAGAAATTCAGACCGAGTCTCAGCCTGAAGTTACCGAGCAAATATCTACCGAGCCAGAGAAACCTGAAGAAGAGATCCTAGAAGACAACAACATGACTCATTCAAAAAGAAAGGAACCTATACTAGCCAAATATGTCAGAAGGCATCATACACCAGATCAAATTATTGGAAACAAATCAGATGGTACTATGACAAGAAGTAAGCTAAAAGGTACATGTCTGCTTACTGATTTTGAACCTAGAAATATCAAAGATGCATTGAAAAATGAAAGTTGGATTGAAGCAATGAATGAAGAATTAGAACAAATACAAAAGAACAAAACATGGACTCTTGTACCTAGACCTAAAGATAAGAATGTAATTGGAACAAAATGGGTATTCAGGAATAAGCTAAATGAAGACAGTCAAGTATCTAGAAACAAAGCTAGATTGGTATGTAAAGGTTATTCTCAAGAAGAAGGTATAGACTATGGTGAAACTTTTTCTCCTGTTGCAAGATTAGAAGGTGTAAGAACTCTACTTGCTTATGCAACACATAAAGGATTTAAGGTATATCAGATGGATATAAAATTTGCATTTCTCAATGGAATTCTTGATGAAGAAGTCTACATTGAGCAACCTGAAGGTTTTGTTGATCCAGATAAAAAGGACATGGTCTGCAAGTTACACAAAGCATTGTATGGTTTGAAACAAGCTCCTAGAGCATGGTATGAAAGACTCCATAACTATCTGATTCAGATTAATTTCAAAAGAGCCAATGATAACAGCAATCTATATATTAAAGAAGGACCGGATGACAAACTTGTATTGGCAGAAATATTTGTAGATGATACTATATTTACAGGGAATGATGATCAGTGCAAAGAATTTTCAGAGCAAATGAACAAAGAATTTGAAATGTCTATGTTTGGTCTAATAAAATTCTTTGTTGGTCTTCAAATTCAGCAAAGCAAGAATGGTATATACATTACTCAATCTAAATACATTAAGGAAATACTTAAGAAGTTTGGTATGGAAGATTCAAAACCAGTTGGTACACCCATGTGTACTGGACTGAAACTTACCAAAAATGATGATTCAAAAAAAGTAGATCAGACCTTATACCGATCTATGATTGAAAAATTGCAGTATGTAGTACATACAAGACCTGATATTGCCTTATCAGTCGGTATAGTAGCAAGATTCTCAGCAAAACCTAAGGAAAATCATATGATGGAAATCAAAAGAATCTTAAGGTACTTAAGAGGAACTGAAGAATATGGTTTGTGGTATAAATTTGGAGGCAATCTAGACTTAAAAGTGTTTACTAATGCTGATTGGGCAGGGAACATTGATGACAGAAAAAGTACAAGTGGTGGAGCATTTTTTCTTGGAAAAAGACTGGTATCCTGGACCAGTAAAAAGCAAAATTGCACATCTCAATCCACAGCTGAAGCAGAATATGTTGCTGCTGCAATAAACTGTTCAAATATTGTTTGGTTTAAATAGTTATTACAAGGTATGAAAGTTGAGATCAAAGAACCAGTTGTTATATTTTGTGACAATACCAGTGTAATAAACATTTCAAAGAATCCAGTAATACATTCCAAAACCAAGCACATTGCTATTAAATATCACTTTGTTAGAGAATTGGTGCAGGACAAGGAAATCAGATTAGAATATATTCATACAAAAGAGCAGATTGCAGACATTTTCACCAAACCATTACCCAAGGATGCATTTGTGTATCTAAGAGGTAAGTTAGGGGTCATTCCCCTATCTGAGGCTCACTAAATACAATTTTAGTGATGCATCAACCAGAACATGATTGAAAATCAACAAGTTGGTGCAGCATATTCAAGGAATCATTACATATGAATCAGTACTTGAGGTACATTAGTTTACACCGGTAATATGTGAATTGTCTTTGGCATGTGTTGTCAAAGAGGGAGAGTCTTTGCTATGTCTTTGCTATTACTTCAAGAAATTTTCAATAGTCAGAAGGAAGAATTTTTAAGAAAAAGGAAGTTTGCTGACAGAGGGAGATTTGAATCTGAACCAAGCTAATCCTTTCAAATTTCTTATGCTATGACATATTGTGTTGCCATCAATGCCAAAGAGGGAGATTGTTGGAAACAATTGTCTGAAGAAAATTGCTACTCAAATTATGTATTGTCTTTGATGTCACACAATGTCATAGTCTGCAACAATTAGTACCTACCGAGTTCAGTCAGTCTGCCTGGCATTAAAATTAGTGCTTACCGAGTTCACTCGGTTATCAAAGAAAATCAACATTTACCGAGTTCACTCGGTTGTCAAAGAAAAGTTAGCATTTACCGAGTTCAGTCGGTTGTCAAAGAAAAGTTAGCATCTACCGAGTTCAGTCGGTTATCGAAGAAAAAGGATTATCAGTGTTTACCGAGTTCCCTCGGTCTCCAAAAGATTGTAGAAAATTTCATTATGGTCACCGAGCACTGTCGGCCCTTGAAGGATCTTTGCAAATAAAGTTTGCTTAATTCAGCCGACTGTTATACTAAGTAATGTCGATTTGACAAATCTGAAATCATATAAATAAAAGGTCAAATGTGAAAAACAAACAACAGTATTATGGAAGAAGATATATAGAAGAAAGACAGGAAAGTTGTGTGCAAAATTGTGAAGGATGACCAGATATCTTTGAGGAGCAGCAGAGATATATTCGATCAGGAAGGATCTCACTTATACAGAATAGAGATCTGTAATCAGCAAGGCAGTTGCATTATTATACAGGTCATTTTCATTGTTACCTTTTTATCATTGTAACAGTGAATTCTAAATCTCTTAACCGAGTTGGTTTAACAACCATATTGTAAATCCTCTAACAAGGTGACAATTCCATTGAATTGTTCTCAAGACCTCTTACCAGGCCACTCCTAGCAGGGTGATTAAATCCTCTAACAAGGTCACACCTAACAGTGTGTTTTGTAACCTTTTTTCGGGTTGGCTTCTAACCAGGCATCACTTCAAAAAAGTGAAAATCAGTATCTAGATACATTGGTGGTTTTTTCCATATTGGGTTTCCACGTTAAATCTTGTGTCTCTTATGTTCTTAATAGTTATCTTAATCATATACAAGTGGTGATGAATATCTAAAAGATAATTTTACTAATACTTTCTGCATCTACCAAGTTACTGCAATCTATTTACCGAGTGTTAAACAGATAATATTCATTAATATATCCTAAGGGATCTGGAAAGAAATAATTGTGAAGTGTTTTATGGTTGACTGATTCACCCCCCCCCCCCCCCTCTCAGTCACTTCATCCATATTCCATCAGTAAATACATTTTTTGAAAATGATTTTTTATTCAATTTATAAAGAAACTTTCTACTTGTTGTAGTAATGATTATTAATTAATCGTATCTTTACCCTCTGTGACTTTTAGTTTCTGAATAAATACCATTCATTTTGTCAAAAAACTATATTAGTATTCACTTCTTTAAAAATGATAAATATCAACAGAAAAAAAAAAAAGAAACAACAAATATAACTATTCCACAATTTCTGGGGATCTTTCGTACTAAATATACCGAAACCCAAGTTTAAAGTGATAGAAACAAAGAAGGTTATTCATGATCACTAGTCAAGTATTGACTGCTCACAAAAAATGTGGAGGCATGTTAATGAAGCAGGAAGATCAGGTCGTGTTCAGTATCATTAGGTTTTGTTTGTTGCCAACACAGCACAGGCAATTGAAAATATCATCTTACCTCCTCTAATACTTTGAAACGAATAAGAAATTTCAATGAGCTGATATAATTTTGCATGAGACTGACCAAAATTAAATCTAGTGTGAAATATGAGGAAAATTAGTAGGGGGTTCTATTTATTTTTAAAAAAATATTTTTTTTTGGTCAGTAAAGGGCCGAAGCCGATTTATATTAATATATTTAATATATGATCAACATAAAGAGTTTTAAGATCAAAAGCAGTATGAGTATGGTCTTAGAAGTTGAAGGTGCAACAAATATGGTGCTATTAACCATAGATATCTATATTAATGCAAAAATTATGAGTTCCTAAGAGGAAAATTGCACCAGAACTAGTCCAATGGAGAAGAGGAGTCTTGTTCTGAGCTCTCGGTTGAGGATTCGTGGGCATCATCACCCTCCTCCTTGGAAAAGGTCATATTTCCCTTATCCATTCTAACTATTGCATCTTCTTCCTCATCGTTGGAATCCTCATTGTCATCCTCACCCCTTGCAGAAGCCTCATCCTTGCCCGCTTCAGAATCTTCCTCTGGAACTACCCCTGAAGCAACCACAGATTCATTCACCTCCTCCTCGTCAACATTTGAGGAAACCAGGCTGCCAAGTCCATCCATCCTTTCGTCGTATCTGTATTTATAAACCCATTCCACAGTGGCATCCAGGTCGTCACTATGAGTAGAGTCCATTCCTTCTTCAATTCCTAAAAATCTTGAGAGAAACTTCAGGGCTTTCTTCATCCCAACTGGCCTCATTTCCTTGGGATTTATGCCAATAAAGAAGCTGGGGACTATTTGTAGGGAAACGGTGATGAACTAAGTTAAGAGATGATGGGCTAGTCATCAGATGCAATTGATTTGATGTATGTACCACTAGCTGCTAAACTTGCTAATACATCCTCTTTGGAATTTCCCTCACAGAAAATTTGGTTAGCCGTTGTGGATTTGAATTTGCTAATTAGATTTAAAATAATTTCCAAAGACACTTGTAATCTCCAATTAGATATTGCTCTGACCTGACTGCATTTATCAAAATCATTGAGTCTCCCTCGATTTCCACTCTATTCAAACCTAATTCCTTAGCCAGATCTAACCCATGAAGTAGTGCTTTGAATTCAACCATATTATTAGGATAGAGGTTCCAGAGGAATAGCCAATTTTGCTAAAATTTTCCCTTCTGAAGAATGAATGATGCAACCCGCACCTGAAGGACCTGGATTTCCTTTTGAGGTACCATCAAAATTAAGCTTGGACCAGCTTGGGGAAGGAGACTTCCAAACACAAGACACTCTTTGAAAGTGGTTAGTTTTGCAACCTCTGCAAATGGTTGTCGAAGTTTTGAGACCATGCCAGCATTTGATCATCTCATCATCCCAACTAGTATAGAACTTGTGTCTGGCTAACTGAGATTGAATCTGGGAATTCATAATCTCCACTATTGCTACCTCCATTTTATTAAAAATAGACTCAATTTCCATAGCTTTGTCCTGAAAAAAAATACTTTTCATTCTCATCAAATATTTTATTATCATATTCAATATTTTACATTTTACATAATTTAGTTTCATTTATGATTATCTATTTGAACCTTATATATATGACATTTTATTAGTTTCATTTATTATTATCTATTTGAACTTTATATGACAATTTATTGAAATTCAAATGTTTTTATTTTTATAGATGCATATTTCATTGATTGATAGAAACCTACGTTTTATGAGGACAACCAATCTATTTATTACATATTTATAAATTTATAAAAATATCATCTAATCCAATACACTTAAATATCATCTAATCCAATACACTTAAACAGACTTAGATATAAAATTTCTCTTGAAATTATTTCTACACTATTTATTTATTATAATCTATTTAAAACATGGACAACAATCAAACTCCTATAATTATTTATTAAAAATAGTTGTACATAAACAACACAATAAAGAAGAGCAAAAAAAATATTTATTTGTGAAGATCTCAGTGACATAATGAGAATGAAAGAGTTTTTACGGCCTTGTTTATTAGTTCCTACCATAGGCTGTAGAACTATAGGCATCAACATGTATTTAACTAGATCAATTTTATATATAGATTTTTTATATCAAACTTTAATATTTGATAAAGTAAAATGCATAATATTTAACTTTTCTAATTTATTAAATTATTTATCTTTCATTTTATTGGTTAAAACAAATGGAGCGATAAGAGCGGATTTCAAGGAAAAGAGGGTGGGCACAACCTTAACAAAACTAAATATTTTTTTTAATAATGTAACGTGTCATTTTCTCTCTCTTACAAACGAGCTCTTCTTAACATGTTGTTGATGTTTTTTTGTTTTAACCAATCAATTTATTGAATTATCTTATGTACAATATATTTTTTGTTATTACTAAAGTTTAGATGCAAGTTTTTTAACAATATATATTACAAAATGTTATTATCTTCCTTTCTATTATTCAAAATATTTGAGAGGATAGGAGCGGATTTATAGGAAAACCTCTTATAAAATTAAATAGAAATCAAAATCAGCTCCATTAATAATAATAATTCATTAACATTAATAATAGAACTTCGGTTAAAAATGAGCAAGATGTATTTTACACTGTCAATAATTTCCATGAAGTTACATGCCCACGAATTTTTTCTGCTATTTTTTAGGGTAATGGGCTCTGATGTTCCTCATTGTTTTACTCTATTTAGACTCTTGTAGATTTCATTGAAATATCATTTGACGTTAGTAATAAAAAATGTAAGAATTTTTTTCTAAAATTTTCTTTCATTCTGATTTTCTAATTTTTTTGTTTCTAAAAATTGCTATGAAGCTTTGTAATTACAATGAGATTTTTCATTATATGTAACCTATCACTAATGGCTAATAATAATTCCTTCTCAGTGTTCTTGCATACAATGTAGAAATTTTTAATCTATTGCGTGTTTAGTATGTGCTTTCCACATATTTTTGGTCTAAAGATTTTAACTTTTTTGTCTTACTTTTACCATTTTATTTGTCGTTTCTCATAGCTTAGTTGTTTAACTTTGTAACATAAACTAAAATTTGTGCCCAATTATAGTATTATATACGTAATTAGAGATGGACAATATCTGGTAACTTTGGGTAAAACAATTAACTTTTAAATCATTTTAAGTCAGTTTATAATCATTTTCATTTTTTATAAATATTCAGATTTAACTATTTATATTTTTACTTATGATACTTAAGTATTGAAAAGTATCAACCGTATTATAAATGTTTTCTTTAACTAATATGATTAATTACTATAAAATATAGCCATAAATATTTCTATAAAATAAAGTAATATGATATGACTTTATCATCATGTATGTATATGAATTACAAAGATAAACAATAATCTATATTTCTACAATTGCATTGTCAACAATCATCCCTTACATTAGCATGTTAACAACACATTTACATTTTCATTTTCAATAGTTTCATAATAGTCTGCCCATTGTTTGTTAAGTTATGACAATGAACACATAGAATAGCAAATCCAAGTGAATTTTGATTATCAATGCAATTCTGAAATTGAAGTCAACCTAAAAAAAATTAAGATTACCTCAAATAGACACTCATATTATAAGTAACAACTAATTGTATTTCAATGCAAGATATATATACTCCATCCCTTTCAAAACTAAAACTTAGTAATTAGTCTTTTCTCAAATAAACTCAAATTTTCTACCAATTTTAATAATGATAGAAATTATAAGATAAAAAAGAAAGATACAAAATTAATTAATTTTATTAAATATAATTTTAAAAATAATATATTAGAAATAAAATTATTATTGTTCTGATTAAGTAAAAATAGGATTTGAAAGGTCCTGAAACCTTATACATAAGCATTAAAAGATAGAGCAATAGAAAGACCATAATGCAACTGTGGTGCCCCACCAAACAAGCCAAAGGGTCAAATCAAAGAACAACCCAGGCGGAAACAAACAAAGGGCAGTCAAGATATACATTTTTGCCCAGCCTTATGTGAACATAAGTTCATATCAAAAGGAGTTGATGACTTAGATTTCTTTCCTTTAACTGTAGTCCATCCATCCTCCATCAAACCGATTGCCTTCTACAAAGAAGAACTAGAAGAGCCCACAAAGGGGCACATAACATCTGAAGTGCCAAGAACGTTCTTCTGAACCCTCCCTAGAGAGATAAGGGATAAAGAACATTCAACTCCAGTAGCCAGAAAGTCAACAGAAGTAGAGACAGCGTCAAGAGCAACTGGGCCAGAGACAGCCCCATGGGTAGCAGGAATAGCAGCAGCAGGAGATAGCACAAAATGAGCATCATCAGAGATAGCAGCAAGCTGAACCAAGGCCGTGATAGAATCAGCAACATTATCATGATTAGAAGGAGGAGAGCCAGAAACTGAACCATCAACAGTTTTACAAATCGTATAATGATGGTTAGCAACCCCTGACCACCAAGTAGGCAATTTTTTTGGTTTGACCTTGTCAGAGACACACCACGCAGCAAGATGACTAGTCTTCTGGCATTTCCAGCATTTGAAAGGAATTCCCTCATTGTCAAGGGTCTAAGTCCAAGAGCCCGAAGAAGAAGCCAATGTGATCTTCTCAAGAAGACCCTTGGAGACGTCAATCTCCACAAGAATACGAGTATAAGTAGTTTTGAGAACATCAAAGGAGACGGGATCCACCATTTGGAAATCCCCAATAGCATCACCCACAACTTTGAAAACTGAATCAAGCCACAAGTAGAGCATGAGATTCGGAAGTCTAACCCATAAGGGGATTTTATTGAAGGATTCAGTAAGAGGTTCAAACCCTGTATACGAGAGTTTGGCCATCAAGG
Source organism: Chamaecyparis obtusa (assembly GCA_027943335.1). Lineage (NCBI taxonomy): Eukaryota > Viridiplantae > Streptophyta > Pinopsida > Cupressales > Cupressaceae > Chamaecyparis > Chamaecyparis obtusa. Next base: position 210,865 of record BSBK01012046.1, read on the forward strand.
GGAAATGATTCTCCCACATAAAATAGCTATTGCACAGAATAGAGTTCCTATCTTCAGCATTGTCAAATTTCACAATAAAGAAGCCCTTAGCCACAAGGTATAACTGAACAGCAGCAGATAAAGTGGGTTCCCAATGGTTGGAGATCCAAGCATGCAGGTCAGAGAGAGAGGGCCAAAAACCCTTAAAGCAAAAAATTGCAGCATTGGAAGAAAAATCTTCCTTATTTTTTAAAATTTCATCTACAGTATCTGAATCAAGGTTAACCCGGATGGGTTTACTCATGGAAACAAGTTGTATGAGGGAAGAGGAAGGTCCCTTACGCCCAAAAATAGGACCCTGGATGCTTGCCTCGAAGGCAGCAATGTCGGCATAAGAAATTGCAGATCCCTGAGTAGCAGGAGCACCGAACCGTGAGGACGCGAGAAGGGAGACCCCCGACACCACAAGGATTGCACCAACAGGAGGGGATGATAGTAGGCCTCGAGCATCATCCGTCAGCAGAGCCGTCGCAGACTGGGTGTGAGCTGCAGGGTTTTGATCATAGGCAGGAGAAACCAGAGCGCGGGTGGGAGAAGTCATTTTGAATAATTCAGGGACATAAAATTATTATTGTTACTTGTTAAGGTGAACTTTAAATCTAGTAAAGCAAATTAAAATAATAATAGCAATCTAAAATATAATCTAGACTGTAGGCTTGCTAAGATCCCCAGCCAGACATTCAAATATACACACTTGTAGAAGAGACTTAACATTCATGATATTAATATACATTTTCTTGAATATACATTTGCTTCTAGATTCAATTGCATTTTTTCATCCGTCAGAAAAGAAAAAAAAAATTGTTTAAAAATATACAAACAATTGCACCCAAATATAAGCCAAAATCATGACTTTCCCAAAACTAACATGCTAGTATGCTATTTAAAAAGAAAATTAAAACTTATACACAATACCAGTCCCACATAAATTAAAACAGGATGCTTAGCCAGATCTTGAAAAGTAATAAACTACATACCAATTTGAAATTAAATTAGTTAGATCTTACTTATTTAAACTAAACTCAAATACCCCACTAAATGAAATTGACTGTCAAAGAAGGGTAGGTATACCTAAACGACAGATGTGACCAATTTTAACCAATTTTTTAAGGTGGCTCCCGATAGAACACATCACATATTAAATTTTTTTTTTTCATATCTATGAAAATGCAGAGTTTTTTTTCGAATTTTTTTTGTTGTTTTGGATTCAAAACAATCAGATCATGAAGAACGGATGCTGAAATTTTCATAAAAATCTGTTGTGTTTTAGAATTTTTCAAATTTGGTCAATAGTACATTCTTCTAGAAGATAACCGCGTCCTTTTTTAAATCGAAATCTTGGTGAACTGATTTCTAGAGCATGATGGCCACAACAAAATGAATCAATGACCGCAAATGCACGGTGAACAATAACAATAATTGGACTTTGTTACAAGTACTATTTGTTTACTTTTGGCCGGTCGCACGAAGATTTAGACCATAATGGGTGGGGTAGAATAAGTAGATCCATACCAAAATCTCGGAAAAAAATCCTGTCTCTTTAATGATCAGGGGAAGACAACAAAGCATTATAGTTAATTTAAAATATGGATGATTCTTATAGTTATTTTAGGGAAAAAATAGTAGTTTGTCATAAATATATTTTGTATTGTTTATTATTTGTTTGTTTTGACAATTAAATATTTTGTACAATTGATCTAATACTTATGTACAAATATGTTAATAATGGTGCACTATTAATTTTAATAAATTTATACAATTGATTTAATTACAAATTTATTATTCCAAAAAAAATAAACAATATTATTAACTTTTATATTAAATTGTATAATCCTTTTTCTAATCTTCTTTCTTACTTGTAATTTTTTAAAAATAAGACCTCCTTGATCTTGAAGGACTTTTTTTTATAAGTAGGAGATCTTCATATTAAAGTGAGATTGTGATATTATTTTCAAGATTCAATCGTGTTGTTTTAGAGTCGTAGCCATATTAAAATCTTTTTCTCAACTACGTCAAGAGCACTAATTACAGAACGTGTTCCAATAACTGTAGTACTACTAGGACATAATTTGAAACATATACTGATACTGTCCCCTAATCCCCGTGCTCTTCAAAAGGATCTTCAAATTGTTCAGGCTGCCCAAAGACGGTATATAAAAGACATAACTGATAAAGCGAACAAAATAACAGAATATAAAGATAGCAGCGATCTTATTTACAGAGTTTAGTAACTGTCTCATTTCCTTCTGAAACGGGATGCTTAGCCAGATATTCAAAAGAAACAAACTAGATACCAGGATGACTATCATAATATTATCAAACCTAAACAGTTTTCCATGGTAGTGATGGCAGCTGTAGGCAAGCCCAATCCAAATATTAACAACAGCAGATAATAAAAAAACTAATTATAAATATATAATCTTTAAATAGCTTGTTGGTAGGACGCTTTCACTTTGAGCCAAGAAACAAAGTTGTGGATGTCTGATCGATAGATTTGGCAGTCGTTGCCCGTCAAGACTCTACTAATCTCTTGAACGTTAGATCTGATCTCTCTGCCCTCCTCTTCCTTCATTAACCTGCAAACAGCTGTCCTGACGTCTTCCTTGGAAAAAGAATCATCCTCGTCATTTCTACTGATCTCCACCCCCAGCTTGAGTTCCTCGGCTACGAGCTTAGCATTTAAGCCCTGTTCGTACCGCAGTGGAAGAGTCACAAATGGCACCCCGAACCTCAATCCTTCAGACACTGAGATCCAGCCGCAGTGATTGAGGAACGCTCCTGCAGAAGAATGGGCCAGAATGTGCACTTGAGGCGCCCACTCCGTTACCAAAAGTCCTCTTCCTTGCGTGCGCTCTGCGAAGCCGTGGGGCAACGCAGTAGCCATCTCGTGGAGGAGAACAAAGAGAAAAGGAAGCTCACTGTCTTCTAAGCCCAGCGCCAAGGCAGCGAGTTCTTGTGGGGTGAGAATACATTCGCTGCCAAAGGAAACCACCACCACAGAACGGGGTTTCTGCAAATCCAGCCAGGCCAAGCAACGGTCATTTGCCGGTGGCGGCGTTAGATCGGGCATCTGAATCCCCACGGGAAGCACGGGCCTGCCGGTGGTTCTTTCAATATATTCCAAGTATTTGCCTTCTAATTCTACGCACGAATTGAAGGCTATCACCCAGCTACCCTTAAAACACATGCTCCACCGCGCTGCCATGTTAAGGAGTTCTTCCTTCTTTTGGAATATATGCTGGTGCCTCCGTGCTCCAAAAGACGAATGGCGAATGTACGCAGAGGGGAAATCAGGCGGTGTCACTGTCAGATCTGGGACTGTTACGCTCTTCTCTTCTATCATGGCTTGATGGCCAAGAAGGAAGGCTGAACTGGAGGCAGACGTTATGACGAAAAATATGGCGGGAATGCCCAGTTTAGCGGCGATGGGAGAAGCCCAGTAGAGTGTCATATCGTGGATTAAAAAATCTGGTGAAACCCTTCCCAACAGGGCTTCGAATGGCTTCTCCAACTCGTCCATGGCTTTCATAAGTAAGTCAAATGATCCTCCTCGCTCCAAATCTGCAGTTGATTCAACGGCTTTGGGGAGTCCATCTATGGAGGGCAGTGGAAGCTCGAGCAAATCAATTTCTGGTATGGGTTGTAGCTGCGAGATCTGCTGCCTAATCCATTTGATATTGAGGGGAGTGGAGAGGAAGGAGATCTTGATACCGTGAGCACCCAATTTCTTGGCCAGCTCTAAGAAGGCTCTGATGTGGCTTTTTGAAAGCCAGGGAGCCATCATAACATGGAGTTGCCCCATCCTTTCTTCCATACTGCTGAAAATTAGATTGCAAGTTTTCCAACGAAGACCCTTCGATTGGTTGTTTAAAATGTAGCGGATTATCCAGCACAATTAGTGGATAGATGAGGAATGATTATGAACCACACAAGCTACCAGTCCGTGCATCCTATTCATAACTCCATTCACCTGTCTAAATTGATTATTGAAATATTAGGCTATCAATCAAGATTTCGGTTTATTGGTGTGTTTAAATGTTACGTATATTTGAATGGTTCTGAATGATTTTATGTTTTATCCTGGTTCAGTTGTTGTTCGTTCACTTCTCTTCATTCAATTTTTTAATTATTAATTTTTAAAAAACTTTAAAATGGTAATTAAAATTTTATTAATAAATTTGACATATACTAATAGCTGTTTATTTGTATTTCAATGGGCAGAAATTTTTAACACTAGTTGCAAATACAACTTTGTTGGTACTCATGTGCATGACTACCACGACATTTGAGCATAAATATTGTCAATTTTTGAGATGGTTGTAACTTCAACTTTAACTTCCAAATACATCAAGGACTAATGCAACTTTAATTTCCAAATACATCCATTTGTTATAAATGAGTGGTTGTGTGATTTACATTGGTTAAATTCTTATATAAATACCCTGAAGAAAAACTAACTTATTTTTTAATGTTATATTAGAATTGTTCTAATTCAGTCGATTGGGAAAGGGCCCAAACCCAACAACCTATATATCAAATTTGTTGACGTGATCATGATTAGAAGATGAACTGGAATCTTGCAAATGGTTCATAATTTTGTGAGAATTTGATTAAAAAAATTGTGTAAAGTATTGTTGAGAATTAATTATGCCATTTTTTGTATTGTCCAGGAAAAGAGGCTAAAACAATGAGGGTTTAAGAGACGTCAAGGCCAAGATAATTACTCCTATGGGAATTATCAAGTGTAGTCCTAACTAGGGATTTGGGAGTACTATTGATAAGATGAGTTATGTACTAATCTGAATAGTGTGGGTTGGCTTTAAAACTTGTTTTGGGGATAGTCTATTGGTGATGTAAGTTAGGCTTGGGTATGAAGAACTCTAGCTAAGTTAAAATTCATATGAATATATATGTCAATTTTCAAAAGTTGTTGTTTGGTCAAATTTCCTTATCCTTGTGGAGAAATAGGTGTCTAGAATCAATGTCATGGAGTTGGGGACCGCTAATACATGTGGTAGTGTCCTTTGAACTTGATGTGACCCTTCAAAAAAACCACTTATCTGGAAGTGATGAGTTAGTGTATGGAGGAGAGTGTTTTAGGGTTAATATCTCTACATATTTCTGGGCAATAGTTGAAGGTACGGGATTACCCACTTCTCCTTTTGTAGAACTAATGAAGTGAAGGGAAGAAGAGGAGATGGATGGGAAACAAGGAAGAGGATCAACATATGGGACTTGCAAATAAGATAAGTTCTATATTTTACATATTAGGTTTTGTTGTGATTAAGGTGCTTGTTATGTATAATATAGTGCATGGAAGGTAGTTTCAATAGAGATGTGACAGAACATTGTTTACTATTGAGTTGTTGTGCTATAAATTATCGCCAGTAATAGCTATGTTGAAAATGTGTCTTTTTCAGTCTAGGGTTTAGCTAGGGTGCACATGGCTTCATGATGACATTATAGAAGGAGAGGGAGCCCTTAAAAGTTGTTTATCCTTGACAAATCTCTATTTTTCATCAACTAGCTATTTTGAAAGTTATTTTAAAGGTCATTTCATTTTTTAATGTTTGAAAGCTTCATTATGAATTAGAGCAAGACTTTTATTTTGTTGGTATGCTTTTCTTATTGACTTGTATGCTTCTTTGGTAAGGGATTTTAAGGGATATGTGAATGTGTTGATTTTTTATTTGATAAATGAGCATGCATTTGTTCTTCAATTATTTTAATTTGAACTACCTCTAAGAAAGATTGTATGCCTATTCTTGAAATGTAGTTAAAATGTATTTCAACTTTATTTCAAGCTTACTAGTTCAATAGAAGAGCAGGTTGCATAATATTAGACAAAAATATGTAAGAACCATTGTATTGTGAAAAGAGAAAGTGGACCGTCAAGGAATATGTCCCTTTGGATATATATTCTAATAAGAAAGATTGTATGCCTATTCTTGAAATGTAGTTAAAATGTATTTCAACTTTATTTCAAGCTTACTAGTTCAATAGAAGAGCAGGTTGCATAAGATTAGACAAAAATATGTAAGAACCATTGTATTGTGAAAAGAGAAAGTGGACTGTCAAGGAATATGTCCCTTTGGATATATATTCTAATAAGAACTCTTTGTTTTTTTTTTAGTTTGAGAAGTCATTCCATAATGGGTTCTTGGAGGCCTCATTGAGTAACAAAAATGCTAGACGTTAGGTTTTGTTTTTTAAGTTTTGTGAGAAGAGAAGAATTTCAATGCTTTGAATTTTAATGTTTTTGTTTTACTCCTAAAATAAGAGATGAGTAATGGAACTTTGATATCTCGTAGCAGGGTGTCTTGGCACCATCAATATAAGTAATTAAAATGGTGATTAAGAAATAGCTTAGTTTTAATTTTTTATTTATCTCCAAGTGAGGAAAGCAGCGAAAACTTTAGTGGTGATTATTCTCCATTTAGCGAATGTCGCATGTCAGCAACCCTTGATTTGGAAAATATATTTTCCATATGGGATTGACCATATCGCCCCGCATTTATTAAAATTGGGCCCAATGCCCAGGCCCATCGCCCATCAGTTTATCTAATTTTGTCCATTTCTTTCACATTATCGCCAATGGCATATAATTTTTGGCCACGATATATTTTAAACATTCTCCTATGATTTCAAAGCAGCCCCAAATGGATGGCCTATATTTGCCAATATATATATGTGTGTGTGTGTGTGTGTGTGTGTATGTGTATATATATATTTATATATCTATATTTAGGCGACCCCAAATTTGCCAATAGTTTTATATATATAATTTTAGGCGGCCCCAAATTTGCCAGGCATTTTACGGATGCGTGTCTCAAACTGATGCATTTTCACCAACTTTATTAATCATACCAAGGTATTGGACAACCCATAATCACCTAGGAAATAACATAAGATGTGTTATAATTACATGGGCTTCGCCAAATATTTGGAGACCTAATACCTCCCACCGAATTCACCAAAAAAGGATTAATATAAATACATTCATAGATCAGTGTTACTGACATATTGTACCCAATTTGGCTCTGTTCAATTTAATCGATAGCAAAGTTCAGACTGTTGAGTCTTGACTGCATTCGTGAGTCATGACTGCAATTGAATTTGAGGCAAACGTAAGTGATTTTTATTCTGTGACTATGTAAATTTGAGTTCATTCTTATTTAGTGGGGACCAGTTAGTGAACACTGGTGACCTTAGAGTCTCAGACATGATTTAAGGGTTGAAATGAATCATATTTATAATAAACTCTCCCGGTGCATGTCCGTGTTGACCCAATGCCTATATATTCATAAGAGTTAAAGGTAATGTTCGTGTTGACCTGGTGCCTATCTTCATTGTGTAGAAACTCTCTGCCCAACACCATTTTAACAACCTCTATTACGAAAGGCCCACCCTCCTTACAAATTGATTCTAAGCTTTCATCTGAAAAGGAACCCAGAAAGGCCTTCTGGGGCTCCACAGATGTGCATCTAAGCCTAATTGGAGTGTCCATCTAAAACTTCAGAAACCTTAAAAACAAATTATTTGCAGAGTGCAACTGCAGACTAATGACCTAAAAAAATAATTTATCTAGCAAAGAAGACGAATTGAGGAATAAAGAAGCTAGATCATCTTTAAATAGCCCTTGAATCCTTGATCGTTACTTAGAAATAAATTATTCTATCTTTAATGGTATTAAATCCATCGTCCTTAATATGCCTCTAAATCTTTCATGTAAATCTTTCCCCTAAATGCATGCATGTGAGAAATTAAAATTTTGTCCTTAATCTTTCATATCTGGCAGTAAATCTTTCCGATAAATGCAAAAATGTCAGATATCGGTTATATCGTATGTATGAATTTGGAAGTGGTGCATGGCAGCGTGAAAGTTAAAGAATGTTGCTTGTCACTGACAAGACATTTATTTCTTACCGAGTTAAGAGGTTACAAGTTGCACTATAGTAATAGGACCATGATTATCGATACCAACATGTGTACATTGTAGTCTGCAGACAAGTTACCCTTATTTGATACTTGTCAACATTTTGGTGACTTCCTCGACAACTCTGTTTCCTTCAAAAAATTGAGGCCGAAATTAAACTTCAGCCATTGATCTTCGATCATCCGACGGTCTCCAATAATACATTTAACATTATAAAATAATGTATGTATGTTAGGTGTGTTAGGTTAGGTTACATGTCCGTGTTATGTCCCATCTTTTGAAAATCGCCAATAAATTATTTTTTCCCCATAATTAACGAATGATTAGCCAATAAAATAAATAAATTTTCAAACGGTACATAAAATTCGCCAATACAATTATTTTTTTTCCCTTAAAAAAAAATCATTCGCCTCACATATTATAATTTTTTACTTCAAAAGAAAATTATTCGCCTCATATAATATATATATTTTCCCACATGACTAAAGAATTTGCCAGCAATTTATGAAATTTTTATTCAAAAGGGAAAAAATCATCAATGCAAACAATGAAAAAATGAGGATTTGAAAAAAAAATTCCCCTTTATTAAAACAAATTCCCCCCTAAAATAATGTACGATTCACCAAGATTTTACACTTTCTCCTAAAAGCGGATTTCTTAAAGTTATCCCTGGAGGAAAGTTTTCTTGAATGCCTAATCGTAATGTTATTTTTATTTTTCTTGTTGGATAGTTGCAATGACAACATTCCTACTAAAAGGTGTTTGTGCAGTGCAAGCTATCTCAAATTGAATTTCATCCCATAGTAATTTCAAAGTGTATGCGATTTTTGTATGTCTGATCTCAGTTGGTCAAAGTGTAGAGAATTGGTATTCTTGAAATAGAGGTTTATTTGTATTGTACAATTACATGGCCTAAAAATATATAGTTTTAGCAGTAGACTAAAAAATGACCTTTCCTTTTTCTTTTTCTTTTTTTGTTTGTTTTTAATTTTTTTATAGCATATTGTGCACATTATGCCAACTGTATGATGGGATGTGCTTGGCTTTGCAACACTCATTGTTTATGGCACAATTAGGTGGTTCCCACAATGAATATTGAGTAGTCTCATATTGTTGTCACCATATATAAACCCAAAAACACATGGCTGCTTTTGTAGACTTAAAATGACCTTTCCTTTTTTCTTAATTATTTTTTAATCTTTTTATATATTGTACATATTATGCTAGTTGTATGATGGCAGGTGCTTGGCTTTGTAACACCAAATGTTGGTAGTACATCTTGTCTTCTTTCCAAGATATCTCCTACTATTAAGTGTATTTTATTCTCTAAATCAGCCCCTTCTAGCCAATGTGGCCAACCCATGAACCTCTACGATTTGATTGGGACAATGTTAATGCATACTTAGGTGGAATGCATAGTTGGGTGGTTCCCACAAGGAGTTTGGAGTAGTCTTATATTTCTATCAGTGTATTTAAACCCACAAACACATGGCTGTTATAAGGACCTCTCCCTTTCTCTCTCTTTTTTCTCTTATTTTTCATATTGTGCATATTATACCAACTATATGATGGAACATGCTTGGCTCTACAATACCTATTGTTTGTAAAAGAGTTAGGTGGCTCCAGCAAGAAGTACGGAGTAGTCCTATATTCCTGTCACCATATGTAAATACAACAACACATGACTGTTATTGTAAAATTAAAAAGAACCTTTCCTTTCTTTTTTAATTTTTTATTTTTTTTTAACTGTATGATAAAAACTGTACATCCTATCTTCTTTCCAAAATATCTCCTCCAGTAATTTTCTAAATCAATCCCTTCTAGCTAATCCGGCCAACTCAAGAATCTCCACGGGATAATGTTAATGCTCCTCAAGAAAGGGCCATACCATGGACAAGATGAAAAATGCAACTTGCAACAAGCCGCGTACCTTCCTGTTGCACGAGAAACCTACTATTCTCCCCACTGACGTTTGGTCACTCTCAGCGTCACTGCTTTCGCCTTGAGGAACATGTCTTAAAACAATCATGGATCAATAGTTGACTAATGTCGTACAATGCATCATGCCAAAATAGTTCTTGTATAAACATGATGTCATTGCTTAGCTCTTTGAATGTAATGGATCTCATATAATTATTAATTGTACACATCAGACTGCATTATCATAGGGCACTTGGTTGGAATACAAATCAATCAGCAATTTATGTGGTGGGTTACTTTTAATCTGGTTATTTAGTGTGTGGTATATGCCCTCGTAGGGATTACTGACTATATCTCTACTCTCAATGAAAAAAATTCATTAACTATTAACTTATTTGGTTTACCAAATACATGGACAATTGATTTCTCTAAAATTCATGTAAATCTATTCCTCGTAACAAATTGTCCTTAAACTAGATGATTCTACATCTCCCAGTAATGCTCAAATTGTAATTGCTGATAAGTGTGCATTAGTAGATACTTTAACTTCCCTTTTGAAATAGAAAATTAAATTTTAAAAGAAGATTACCTTGGGAGATGTACTTCTAAGAGAGTTACGTATTGGTTATGTAACTACTCCTTTGAAATTTGCATACTTCATTTTTTAATCTCTTCGTTACTTTGAGCTTATAACCATACCACCATAATACTAATAATAATCCGCTTTCCTTATGCATATAAAAATATTAATCTTTCCTTGAAATATGGTTATATATGGGAAATTTTGGTGACATTGCATTGAATTTAATAAGTCCTAAATACCTTAAATAAAATATGATAAAAAGGAATAAGGAAAAATAAAATAAAGTATTATTCATTATTGTTGCATAATAATCAATATTAATTACTAATAACTAGATTATGTTTCATTCTTTTAGCTATTTCTATTATAACTATATGATTCATTCTTTTAGCTATTTCTATTATAACTATAAGATGTGTATGTTAGTATTAATTTAGGAATAAGATATAATAACAAGTATTTCTTAATCAATGATTTTTTGTTGGGTCAGGTGAAAATTAGCTCTATAAATTTATTTCACTTAGCAAATATTTATATGTGTTAGTATTTACTCTAAAATATGAGTTGGCATAATAGGAGTGGTGTACTGTTATTTTTCAAAGTTTTAAATTCTTATTTATTATTATTATTATCTATTTACTTCTTAATTGTGCTTATGGCTAGAATGCTTGTGGAACAATAATTACAAAGACCCTAAAAGTTAACCTAATCCAATGTGAGTTAATAGAAATATAAAATCGAAGTGGATTTCAAATTAATAACGACCTTATAATCATATTATTTCTTTTCCACCCATAGGCGAGAAGTCAAAATTCATGTCACATAGACAATAATTATAAGGGAATAGATTCATTTACCTTATGTATGTATGTATGTATGTAAGCAAGAATTTTTGTATGTTATGGGATAATGAAATCCAATTTTAGTTTTTGTGGGTTTTAAATAAATTCTAATATTAAGAGATTCCAAATTTATTTTAATCGATTAGTTTTAGGTTGCTAATTCATTTCAATCTACATATGCAGTAGTGATGTTAGAAGTATCATGGAAATGGCATTTCAGAACAATAGAAAGTGCATTGCCAACACAAATGAAATGTGCGTTGAAATCCTATTAAGGATGTCATAGAATATATGTAAAATCTAAAGAATTATAAATCACTACTTCCATATCTTCAATTTTATTCATTTCAACATCACATGTGTTGATTGTTATGAATTAGTATCACCTAAGGAGCTCCAAAATTGAAACAACATTTTATGATCTTCTTCTTATGGCAAGTTGTGGCTTACCATACTTTCAACACTAAAGAGATTCTACAACATCCCCAAGTAAAGGGAACTTTCAATACCTTTAATGGGCTTGTTCAAACATAAATAAAAATAGTTAGGACTGTATAGAAAATAGAAAGTGAAATGAACATGAAAGGATTCAGTAAACCAGTTGTTGGTTTGTGCACTCTTGTCACTATGATTTATCAATTTATAGGTTTACTTGCAAGAAATCATCTGAGTTGTAACATGGACATGTCCAATGGTTTAGGGTGGTCATATCTACATAAATTAAAATAGTTAGAGATTCCTCATATTTTTATTTAGGGTAGCCACCTCAGTCACGCAGGGTGGCAAATAAAAAATTGGGTGTGGATTGTATAAGAAGGCATACGAAACAGTAAGTATGAAACCCTTCAACCAATAAATTGTAATGACTTGTATATCCCTTTTGATGGTAATTAGTTTCAAAAAAATAGATAACTCATTAAACCCTTAACTTGGAACAATGAAATTGAAGTTGTTCTGTCACTTTTCAGTAGCTAATTCCAAAAAAATATTTTTTATGGGCCCCAATGTGTTAGCTCAAAAGGAGACTATTAGGTTTACTATTGACCCTTATTTGATTCCTACTTTGAAATCCCTGGACGACCACTCTAAGAATAATGTTTTACAAAAAACAAAAGAAGGGATTGTGGATTTTTACAAAATTACTAAATCGTCTATTCTTGAAATTAAGGATTTGAACATAAAACAGAGGGCTATGGAAAGTAAGATTGATCTTATTAAAGTGTATGTGATGGGAAATGATGTTGTGAATTCCATTAGCATCAATGATAATGTAGACATGGTTAAGATTAGTAATGTCAAGATCATGGAATTTGAGGACAAGATCAACATAGTGGAAAAAAGAACTAGAAGCATGGAAAAAACCCTAAAGTGTATTGTAGATCAAAGCTATAAAATTATGAAGACCTCTGTTGAACACTTGCGCATCCTGATTAATAAAGTGGAAAGCTCAGCTAATGAGAAGGCTATTGTTAAAGTTGTTGATGACAAGGATTCCACGGATTTGATGCTCATTGGTCCCAACAAAAGGACTCATGTTAGCACCAGGAAAATGGAGATGTCTTCTAACCAGGAGATTCACAAGTTGAAGAAGACATCCAACATAGTGGACCAACTAGAACTTGAAGTTGAAGATCACATAACGAATATGGTCTAGGTTTTGTTGTTTTTCTTAGGTTTTTTTTTCTGTTGTTGTGTTCTGGTTCTATGTCTTTTGGTGGTTAGTTGCATGTTGTTTGGAGAATGACTTTTGTTCTGTGTCAGCTTCTATTCTAGCTATGTTGTCTTTTTTATCATCTTGGATACTACTTTTTAGCTCTCTTTTTTGTTTGAGCTTGAAGTCCCTGTAAAACCTATTTTATTTTTCACAAATATTGGAATTGAAGTTGCATACATCTAGAACACTAAAATTGACAACCTAAAATTAATAAATAGAATTAAATTTGGAAAAAAGTAACAAAAACATTGAACCCTAGTTTGCCAAGAGTAGGATTGAAATCAACTATAACTGGTTAATAGAAAGACAAATTCAAATGCATTAACAATCATATTGAAACCATGTTACATATAACTTAATAAGCCCTGACCCTTAAACATTCAAATTGAAATCAATGCGGAAACCCTCAAACCCAATAAAATAAAATAAATTAAATATTGATTGTTTTTTGGATTAAAATAGAAAACCTAAAACTGATAATGTGAAATGAATGTGGAAAGAAGTAAAAATCACATTGAAACCAACTGTCACATAACATATTAAAGTCTTCATCTATAACATTGGAATTTAAATCAAAACCCTAAACACTAAAATTGAATTAAAATAACATATATACATTTTGAAAGTCTTAACTCCCACCATTGGAATTGAAAATAACGTTGCATGGGCATATGAGTAATTTTGGAGGACTACTCAAAGTAGTATGGAAGAATGACAAAATAACATATTTTCCTAGTAGAATTCAATAGAACTTTGAGTGATCCTTTAGAGACACTCAATCCCAGGCATGATTGAATAAAGTGAAGCCCTTAACGCTAAATCTAAAACCATCGAATCAATAAAATGTAATGAATTTAAAATGCTTATGGATTAAATTTGAATCTAATAAAATAGACAACTTTTAATCCCTTAACTCCCAGCATTGGAACTGAAATAGTAATCATCCACTACATTGAAATTGGCAACCTTAAAGTGATCAATTCAAATGATTTTGGAAAGCACTAAGAAGCAAATGGGAACCATGTTGAAGGTAAATTATTAACCCCTTTATCTTTAACATTGGAATTGAAATAAGAAACCCCTAACAGTAAACATAAAACCATCGAACCAAGAAAATGAAATGAATTAAAAATCACTGTGGAGTAAAATTGAATTTCAAATAACTCGTAACTTTTTAAATGATCATTAGAATAGGAAATAGTAGAATGAAAAGACACGTGCAAATGAATTGAACAAAAAAGACAATATATGCATAACATTAACAAGTAGTAAGTCCCAATATTGGAATTGAAATAGAAAACATCTAAAATACCCAAATTGACAACCTAGAATTGGTCCATTGAAATAAAATTGGAAGGCGGTAACAAACACATAGAAACTATTTTGTAGATAACATATTAAATACTTGCTCATTAATATTGAAATTGAAATGAAAACCTATTTAGTTAGGCAGATAACTTATTGAAATGTAAAACCCCAATAGTGGTTCATTAGAATTGAAAACCCTTTAAAGTAAATTTGAAACCATGCAACCAACTAATTGAAATTGAAATTGAAATTGAAAACAATTGACATGTATCGAATCCTTTCTCAATATAAGCATATCTACATAAAACCCGTAACAGTAAATATGAAAACCTTGAATTAAACTTGACAACCCAAAACTTAGAAAATAACTTTCAACAAGCATTAACAATGACATTGAAATCATTAAGAAAATAAATGATTAAACCCTCAATCCCCAACATTGTAAGGGCCCGTTTGGTGCATGGAATATGAGCTCTAATTCCAGAATTAGATTTCCGGATAATGTAATTCCATGTTTGTGTCCATCCAAAAAATTGGAATTGGAATTTCAAAATTCCAATTTTGCCCCCAAAATGGGCATTTCATCTTCCACTCAAATAGGTGGAATTGGAAATTCCAACTCCAATTCCAATTTTTATAAAACCAAATTTAATATTTCGTGGGATCCGTGACTATAAGGATGTATATTATATTTCTTTAAGGATGTATATATATATACATGTGTGTATATACACACACACATGTATATATATACACAAATTTATGTATATGTATATACATACATGTGTGTATTTGTGTATATATATACACATGTATATGTGTATACATGTGTGTATATACACACATGTATGTGTATATATATGTGTATGTGTGTATATACACACATGTGTATATATAAATGCACGTGTGTGTATATGTGTGTGTGTGTGTACACACACATGTGTGTGTGTGTATACACATGTGTGCATGTGTGATGAAGGGTGCTCCCCTTTATACCACAAACATATAACAGAAATAGAGAAACAACAACAATATGCAAGATCAGAAAATTGGCTTCTTATTATCTCCACAAATGTGGAATTACAAACTTTCAGAATTACAATATGCAAAGCCACATGGGCATTCCCTTACAATATTCTATAGGATGAGCCTCGAATCATTACCCAAATCTACCCAGAATTGCCCTAGACAACACTACGGGCCTTCTTTATATAGGCAATTTCCACCGCCCAAGAAGGTTCCAGAAATTTAGCCCTTAGGGCCGACCAAACTTAGAATTATTTTATTTTACAATTTATTACATCAAAGTCGGCTCAAAATGACTTTTGAAACCCAAACAGAAATTTTGAAGGAAAATTATTTTCTGCCATTTCAGGTGACCCAACTTCCGAAGACCATAAGTCATCGCCAGTTGACCCGATTGACTATTATAACCCCATTCTAGAAACGCCACGAAGCGCTTTACAGGCTTGACCATGCAAGCACCCATCACCCAAATTTTTGACCTCATTCGGGGCCTCTAAAGCCTTCAAAACTGAGTTCGAAGTTTCTGTACCCTACTGCCAATACCAAAAATCTTCAATATCTTCAAAATTGGACTTGATCTAGCCATGAAACTTTACCAGCAAGCTGATACGACTGAGATGAACCTCCACATGTGAAATCAGAACATTCCAAGATCATATGACCAACTTACTAAAAATAGCAAGTTTCCATAAATAGCAGCCCTACACAAGATAGCCCTTATTGAATTCAAAAATAGAAATATTTTTGGGTGATGCAAGATTGCTCTTACACCTAGGATGCTCCTGCATCAATGTGTATATATGTGTGTATATACACACATGTATACACATATACACACGTGTGTATGTGTATATATACACATGTGTGCATATATGTATATACGCACACATGTATGTGTGTATATATACAGATGTATACACATGATATTTAAAGAAATTAAAATATAGAATTAAAATTCATTATGCATCTTCTTAGTCATCTTCCGGGTGAACCAAACAGGTCATCCCATATTTTGGAAATCATTTTCAGGATTTGTATCTTCCAGAATTGTAGCATCTTCTAGAATTGATTATAGCTGGCATTTGGTATTCCAGCACCCAAACAGGCCCTAAGTGAAATTAAAAATATATAATAGGAAAAATGAAACCCTGCAACATAATACTTGAAATGTTATTTATATCCCTTAGTAATGAAATTGATTTTGATGCAGGAGCATCCTGGGTGTAAGGGAAATCTTGCATCACCCAAAAAAATATTTGGGCTATCTTGTGTAGAACATCTATTTTTAGAAATTTACTATTTTTAGTGCATTTTTTGTTTGAGCTCAAAATAGTTTATTTTCTTCCCTGGAGGTTCACTTTGGTCATATCAGCCTGCCAGTAAAGTTTCATTGCTAGATCAAGTCTAGTTTTGAAGATATTGAAAATTTTCAATATTGGCAGCAGGGTAAAAAAATTTTAAAATCAATTTTGAAGGCTTTAGAAGCCTCGAATGAGGTTAAAATTTTGGCTCACTAGAGCTTGCACAATTCAAGTGTTATAGAGTACTTTGCACCATTTCCAAAATGGGGTCATAATAGCCAATTGAGTCAACGAGTGATGACTTATGATCTCCAGAAGTTGGGTCACCTGAAATGGAAGAAAATGAATTTCCTTCAAAATTTCTTTTGAGTTTTGAAAGTTGTTTGAGCTGACTCTAATGTAATAAAAATGAAAATAAAATAATTCTAAGGTTGGTCAGCCTTAAGGGCTAAAATTCTGGAACCTTCCCGAACGACAGAAAATTGCCTATATAAGGAAGGCTCGTAGTGGTTTTGAGGTAGTTCTAGGTAGTTCTGGGTAATGATTTGAGCCTTTGTCCTACAAAATATTGTAACGAAAATACCCATTTAGCTTTGCATATTGTAATTCTAAAAATTTTAATTCCACACTTATGGAGATAATAAGAAGCCCATTTTTTGTTCTTGCAAATTACTGTTGTTTTTATATTTCTATTATGTGTTTGTGGTATTAAGGGGAGCACTCTTCATCAAGTGGTATCAGAGAATGATTTCCTGAGTGTGTAGATAGATCACCGACTATGAAGCAATTTGCAGTAGGATCATGGTTTAGGGTTTCAATGATAAGCGTGAAAATGCCTCCACGAAGAGAACATGGCGGAAGAGCCGGAGGTGTGTCACCTGAGGTTAGAGCCCTCCAAAGACAAATGTGAGAATTGCAGGAAGAGATTCCCAGAGGCATGAATCTTACTATAAGAGAGGAAAATTAGGTTGAAGTCAAAGAAGAAGGAAATTTTGATTAGGAAGGAGAAGGAGAAATTCTGAATCAAGAGGAAGAAAGACGTTTCTGAACCATTTCCAAGATTGGGAAAAGACCTAAGATTGAGGTGCCTACATTTTTAGTAAATATTAACCCAGAGGTGTTGATCGATTAGATAAATGAATTGGAAAAATATTTTGAGTATTAAGATATTAAGGATCTTTATAGGGTCAGGTTTGTGAAGGCTAGCCTGAAGGGTCATGCAAAAATTTGGTGGTAGGAGATTCAATTGGAGTGAAATAGAAGAGGAAAAGAGAAAATCACAAGATGGGATCTGATGGTGGATAAATTGAAGAAAAAATTCATTCCTATTAATTATGAGCTTGATCTATTAAAAAAAATGCAAGGTTTGAAGCAAGCGGGGAGATCTATTTAGGAGTATAGAGAGGAGCTCTATCGAATCCTCATTAGAATAGGCCATGCAGAAGTTCAAAAGGAGAAATTTGACTATTATCTTAATAGGTTGAGATGAAGCATTCAGGAGGAGTTAAATTTGGTCTGAATGAATAGTATTGAAGAGGCATACTAATTTTCCCTAAAAGTAGAGGAAAAGATGAACAAAAAATTTGAAAGCAGACAAAGTGGAAGAGGTCATGGTAGAAGATCCAGTGGATGGTCTTATGGAGTCCAAAATAAAGATCAGAAAAAGAAGGATGAGGCTACTAGCAGTCAAAATCATAGAGGAAACAATTTCAATTATTTCCAAGATCAGAATAATAGAGATCGGAGAGGAAGAGGAAGAGGATAAGGATCAGGAAGAGGAGGCTTTCGTGGAACATGTTTTCACTATGGAGAAGAAGGTCATAGGGCATTAGAATGTCCTCAACACCAAGGAAGGAGGAATAGGAGAACTAAAGGCTAGGCTAGAGTTTCACATGTGGATTAAGATGGCAAGTTATCACATTTTGAAGATGCTGAAAGAGGAGAAATCCTAGTTAACAGAAGAGTCTTTCTTAGTGGTGAGAATGAACCTGAGCAAAGGAGGAGTTTGTTTCACACTAGATGCAAGTGCAATGATAAGTGTTGTGATGTGATTATCGATAGTGGAAGAACTAAAAATTTGGTGTCATCAGAGATGGTCACAAATTTGAAGCTCAAGAGGAAGAAACACCCAGGTCCATATCAGATCACTTAGGTGCAGGATGACCACAAGGTCATGGTCAATGAACAGTGCCTAGTGAAGTTCAATATTGGAGGATACCATTATGAGGTACTATGTTATATCATACCTATAGATGCATGTCATATGTTGTTGGGTAGGTCATGGTAGTTTGACAGACGTGTTGTACATGACGGTCATGTGAATACCTATTCCCTGACAAATGATGGAGTGCGACATAAGATAAAGCCATTGAAGGACAGAGAAGAAAAGGTATGTAGTGTTGCAAGAATAAGTTTTTTTTATGGAAGAAAATTCCTAGAGAGAATGAGGCATGAGCATATGTATTTTTCTTTAATCCCAAAAGCTGGTAAAGAGGAAGTAGAAGATGTACATATAGAAATTATAAATTTCTTAAATGAGTTTCAAGATATTGTATTTGATAATGTGCCTGATGGATTACCACCTGTAAGGAAGATCACTCATCAGATGGACTTGATTCTAGGATCTATTTTTCCAAATAAGGCAGCACACAAAATGGCATCAGCAAAAAGTGAAGAGTTGAATAGACAAGTATAGGAGTTGTTGCAGAAGGGGTTGATTCGAGAGAGTCTAGGTCCATGTTTTGTACCAAAAGTATTAGAACCAAAGAAGAATAAAGAATGGAGGATGTGTATGGATTCTAGGGCTATAAACAAGATCACAATCAAGTACAGGTTTCCATTGTCATGGATGGATGATATTATGGATTGTTTGAGTGGAGCTATGTATTTCTCAAAAATAGATCTAGAGAGTGGATATCATCAGATTTAGATCAGAGAAGGAGATGAATGGAATACTACTTTCAAGATAAAGGAAAGGTTATATGAGTGGTTATTCATGCCTATTGGGCTAACTAATGCGTTGAGCACTTTCATGGGACTCATGAATTAGGTTCTGAAAGAATTTTTGTGTAAGTTTGTCATTGTTTACCTAGATGATATTTTGATCTTTAGTAAGACATTGGAGGAGCATATCATGCATATTCATAGGGTTGTTGAGAAGTTAAGGGAAGAGAAATTGCTACTTAATTTAAAGAAGTGTAGTTTTGTGAAGGAGTTAGTGTATTTGGGATTTGTAGTTTGAACTGAAGGTCTAAAGATGGATCTAGAGAAAGTGAAGGCTATCCTTGAAAGGCCTACTCCAAGGAGTGCTAATGAGGTAAGATATTTTCATCACTTGGCTAGCTTTTACAATAAGTTTTTCAGAAGTTTTAGCAGTATTTGTGGACCCTTAACTAAAACAATAAGAGGGGATAGGAAAGAATTTAAGTGGACTACTAAGGCAAATATGAGTTTTAAACTGTTGAAATAAAAAGTTATAGAACAACTTGTTTTAGCACTTCTAGATTTTAATAAGGTGTTTCAAGTACACTATGATGCTAGTGGTACTACAATAGGAATTGTTTTGAGCCAATAAGTTAAACCTATCGCTTCTTTTAGTGAGAATTTAAATGATGCCAAGAGAAAAAAAAATTTGTATGATTAGGAATTTTATGTTATAGTTCAGGCATTGAAAAAGTGGATACATTATCTTCTTCCTAAAGAGTTTGTTTTGTATACCGATCATCAAGCTTTGTAATATTTAAATATTCAAGGAAAGTTGAATCAAAGGCATTTGAAATGGGTTGAGTTTTTATAGAGTTACACATTTATTTTGAAACACAGGAGTGGAAAGTCTAATAGGGTTGTAGATGCTCTTAGCAGAAGGCAACTTTTTGTTGACAGAAATGAAGATTTAGGTTATTGGGTTCAAGGAACTCAAGAGTTTGTATTTAGAGGATCCTGATTTTGGTGAACCTTGGAAAGCTTGTACATAACCTGTTACTCTAGACAGATCAAAGTGGTTGGATTTCATCATCCAAGATGGTATGCTATTCAAAGGGAGTCAGTTGTGCATTCCAAAAAGTTCTACGAGGGAGAATCTCATCAAAGATAAACATAGTGGTGCATTGGCTAGATATTTTGGTCAAGATAAAACTCTTGCTCTAGTTATTGAGAATTATTATTGGCCACATTTGTAGCAAGATATCAAGAATTTTGTATAGAGTTGCAGAGTATGTGAAATGGAAAAAGGAGCAAAGTAGAATACAAGATTGTGTCAGCCATTACATGTACCAAATAATCCTTGGGAGGATATCAGTATGAAATTTGTTCTTGGTTTATTGAGGACTCGGCGGGGACATGATTCAATTTTTGTGGTGGTTGACAAGTTTTCAAAGATGTCACATTTCATTCCTTGCAAGAAGACTAATGATGTTCATGTGGCATAATTGTTTTTCAAAGAAGTGGTGAGACTACATGGTTTACCAAAGAGCATAGTTTCAGATCGAGACACTAAGTTTGTTGGATATTTCCAGCGCACATTATGGAAGAAGTTAAAGAGATATTTGAGGTTCATCTCATCACATCATCCATAGACTGATGGATAGATAGAAGTGGTGAGTAGGAGTTTGGGAAATTTTCTAAGATGTTTGGTTGGACATAAGCCAAGAGAATAGGATTTGATTTTACCATAGACGTAATTTGCATACAATAATTATGTCAATAGGAAAATTGGTAAATCACCATTCGAGATTGTATATGGAAGTAGTCCCAAAAATGCTTCTGAAGTTGAGGAAGATAGACAAAAGAGAGATAACTAGTGTTGAAGCTGAGAATTTTGTAGAAAATTTTAAGAATATCCATGAGGATGTGAGGAAGAACATTACCAAGATGAATATGTAGTATTTAAGGCTAAGGCAGAAGAGAAAATGAGGCATAAGGAATTTCAAGTTGGAGATAAAGTCATGGTTCATTTGTGAAAGGAGAAATTTCCAGTATGTACATATAACAAGTTGAAAATGAAGAAGTTTGGGCCATGTAAGATATTGAAGAAGCATGATTCAAGAAATGCCTATGAAGTAGAATTGTGTATTAGGGTATGTGCAGGATCATGAGGGGCCAAACTATGCCCTTAAGTGGCAATGAAAAATTAGACAATCAGGATTAGTCAACTTGGCGTGAAAAAATGAACTAGTTATCAACCTAATATCAAAAAATTGTAACAATATAATTTGTAGGAAATTGAATGTAGTTTTTAAACTACTAAGCCTTTTTTGAAAAAAAATTAATATGATTGGTAAAAAGTATAGATTGCAATGCAGCACTACAAACATTTCAGCAAAAAAATAAGTACGTGTATGTCTGACCACCCTAATCAAAAGCAAATGATAATATTTTTTTATAATATTCTATATATAAGTAGCTGACTCATGCCCAGATGTGACGCATATTATTTGGTATTTTTATTCCAAACAGATAATTAATTATGATTTTTTGCTACAGCGCTTTCATAATTTAAAAACTCTCGTGTCTGACCACCTTAACTCATTGAAAACTTATCATAGTTCAATTTTTTTTAATTTTTTCTTATACTAGATGAAGCATAGAATGTGAAGCATCTTTTGGATTTCAAAAATGTTATACCGTTTGAAAGATATAGTCATTTTTCAATCAGTATATAAATCAGCACTTTAGAGGTAGCTCGATTAGAAAATAACTAATAATTACTTAACGAATTCAAAATTTGACAGCAATTATATCTATAGAAAGATGATAATCTCCTTAAGATACCCTTTTCATTTTATCAAATTCAGGTGAAAAAAAGTCATCAGCTACATGGTTGAAGTCTGGAACTGAGAGAAACAGAAGAAAAACACATTTTTGTGACACTTGAAGAGTTAACCAGGTAGGTTTGGTGCATAGACCAATACCGAGCCTAATCGGGTACCCGATATTTTTGGGTACCCGAATCTGGTGGCAGAATTTCAAATTTTTGCTTTGCCTCCACTTTCTCTAATTTCTAATTTCGAAATTTGGTTCCACTTTATCAATTATAGTTATATAATTGATAGTTATATATTTGATATATATTTGATAGTTATTAGTTATATATTAAATATTATATAATATCAATTATATATTAATTGTTATATATTAGTTATATATTAAATATTATATAATATGAATTATATATTAAATGTTATATTTAATATTATTTAATATATATTAATATTAAAAATTATATATTAGATTACATATTATATATAATATTATATATTATATATTAAATATTATATAATATACATTTTACATTTTAAATATTATTTAATATGATTCAGAGCACGAGCATGAGTCCCTACAATGGCATAGTAGTGCCTTTTACAAGTGCCAAAAGCCCTAGCTATGCAGAAATGGAGGCTTTGAAGAATAGTTCACTGGAGGCGGATTATAGAAGTAGAGGGCAAGAGAATCACTCTATTTCCACCACTTGTGGCTATGAAATGGTATCTTTCCCTACTTTTTCAACTGAAATGCTAAATTGTAAAGGTTCTCGAAATAGATTCTAGTCATGCCAGACAATTGTACCATGCCTATTGATAATCCGGTAGCTGAACAGAGTCATTGGGAGGTTAAACAAGAACAACCAGATGGATCTTTGAACCGGTCGAAGATTATGGAGAGCGGGGAAGGGTTTGGTAAAATGAGCAGTTGTACTAGAAATGATGCACGTGCCATAGAACTGGCCACATTAATAAATTTAAAGAAGAGATCAGTGGCGACATGACATTATGAGGAAAGCCTTGTCATTTCAATGGTGCCCCCCCCCCCCCCCCCCCCCCCGCGATATTATGAAGAATGTCTTACTGCTACAATGTCGGCACCACCTCTGTCTCAGACTTTCACCATTACTTCTCATCAGTACTCTGAAATATGGCAGGGATTGCGGGCACATTATTACCCCTAGGGATTGGGATTGAGATATCACACATTAGGACCCCTAAGGAGTCCCCATGACCCCTTATGACACATTGGAATGCTCAAATGTGTCTTAAGAGGTCTTAGGACCCCTTCAAACACACTTAAACATTCCAATATGTTAAAAGGGGTCATTGGGACTCCCTAGGGGTTCTATTATGTCTTATCACACATTAGGACCCGTAGGGAGTCCCCATGACCGCTTTTGACATATTGGAATGCTCAAGTGTGTCTTAAGGGGTCCTACAACCCCTTAAGACACACTTGAGCATTCCAATGTGTCAAAAGGGGTCATTGGGACTCCCTAGGGGTTCTAGTATGTCTTATCATGCGTTAGGACCCCTAGAGAGTCCTCATGACCCCTTTTGACACATTGAAATGCTCAAGTGTGTCCTAAAGGATCATACGACCCCTTAAGACACACTTGAGCATTCCAATGTGTCAAAAGGGGTCATTGGGACTCCCTAGAGGTCCTAGTATGCCTTATCACGTGTTAGGACCCCTAGAGAGTCCTCATGACCCCTTTTGACACATTGGAATGCTCAAGTGTGTCTTAAAGAGTCCTACAACCCCTTAAGACACACTTGAGCATTCTAATGTGTCAAAAAGGGTCATTGGAACTCCCTAGGGGTCCCAGTACATCTTATCACGTGTTAGAATCCATAGAGAGTCCCCATGAACCCTTTTGACACATTGCAATCATGTAGTGTGTCTTAAGGGGTCTTAGGACCCCTTAAGACACAATTGAGCATTCCAATGTGTCAAAAGGGATCATGGGAACACCCTAGGTGTTCTAATGCATGATAAGGCATACTAGGACCCCTAGGTAGTCCCCATGACCCCTTTTGACATATTAGAATGTTCAAGTGTGTCTTAAGGGGTATTAGGACCCCTTAAGACACACTTGAGCATTATAATGCATCAAAAGGGATCATGGGGACTCCCTAGGTGTCCTAATGCACCTTATCACGCATTAGGACATCCAGGGAGTCCCCATGACCCCTTTTGACGCATTAGAATGCTCAAGTGTGTCTTAAGGGGTCCTAATACCCCTTAAGACACACTTGAACATACCAATGTGTCAAAAGGGGTCATGGAGATTCTCTAGGGGTCCTAACGTGTGATAAGGCATACTCGGACCCCTAGGGAGTCCCCATGACCCCTTTTGACACATTAGAATGCTCAAGTGTGTCTTAAGGGATCCTAATACCACTTAAGACACACTTGAGCATTCTAATATGTCAAAAGGGATTCTGGGGACTCCCTAGGGGTACTAGTACACCTTATCATGGATTAGGGCACCTAGAGAGTCCCCGGGTATGTGCAGGATCATGAGGGGCCAAACTATGCCCTTAAGTGGCAATGAAAAATCAGACAATCAGGATTAGTCAACTTGGCATGAAAAAATGAACTAGTTATCAACCTAATATCAAAAAGTTGTAAGAATATAATTTATAGGAAATTGAATTTAGTTTCTAAACTACTAAGCCTTTTCTGAAAAAAAATTAATATGATTGGTAAAAAGTATAGATTGCAATGCAGCACTACAAACATTTCAGCAAAAAAAAAGAAGTACGTGTATGTCTGACCACCCTAATCAAAAGCAAATGATAATTTTTTTTACAATATTCTATATATAAGTAGTTGACTCATGCCCAGATGTGACGCATATTTTTTGGTATTTTTATTCCAAATAGATAATTAATTATGATTTTTTTTCTACAGCGCTTTCAGAATTTAAAAACTCTCATGTCTGACCACCTTAACTCATTGAAAACTTATCATAATTCAATTTTTTTAAATTTTTTCTTATACTAGATGAAGCATAGAATGTGACGCATCTTTCAGATTTCAAAAATGTTATACGGTTTGAAAGTTATAGCCATTTTTCCATCAGTATGTCAATCAAGACTTTAGACGTAAGTGAACTAGAAAATAACTAATAAATACTTAACGAATTCAAAATTTGACAGCACTTATATTGATGGAAAGCTGACAATCATCTGAAGAAACCCTTTTCATTTTATCGAAATCGAGTGGAAAAAAGTCATCAACTTAATGGTCAAAGTGTTGACATAAGAAAAATAGAGAAAAAACACATTTTTTGCACACCTTCAGCGTTGACATTGGAGCTTTGGTTTCCAAAGCTATTACCCGATTTTGCTTTAATTTCAAATTTGAAAAGTTTCCCCCTCTCACTCTTTTTTTATTTCCCTTTAATTTTGATATTTTTTTCTTTCACCCTGACAATGAATAATTTATATATTTTATATTTAGGTTTTATATTTTATGTTTTATATTTTATATTATATAGTATATATATTATATATTATTTATTTATATTATATATTCGATAATATCAATTTAAACGGCCTAAGTATATAGTCTGTTCAGATTTATATTAAATGTCATATTTTTATATTATAATATAAATGTTACATAATATATATATGTATATATTATAAATTATATATTAAATATTGTTGTGTATATAATATAATAAAATATAATATAATGTATAATATATATAATATATAAAATGAATAGGACATTAATATATTGTATATTTGATAATATATATTAAATGTAATATCTAATATATCTTATAATATATATATTATATATTTAGTCTATTAAATATTATATTTTTTCAAATATTTTATATATTATTTTAATATTTAATTAAAGTTATAACAGATCCTCTCATGAGACAACAGGTCGAATCGGGGTCGCTAGATGTCTTAAGGGGTAATTAGGGTTTGTGAGGCAACTTCAGATGTATAGTGACCATTTGGAAGTCAATAGGGCATGTCCAAGTACCAATGTACCAAATTTTAATGACTTTTTCCTAGTCCAACTCGAAAAGGGTGCTTTCAGGAGACCATATGTCCAATCAGTGTCGCTAGGCGTCTTAAGGGGTCATTAGGGCTCGTGAGACAAGTTTTGATGCACGGTGACCATTTGGAATGCATTAGGACATATTAGAGGACCTAACTCTACAATTTAGATGAATTTTGATTAGTCAAACTTGAAAAGGGTCCATGGGGTGCTCTTGGGAGACCCTTGTGCGATTCGAGGTCGATAGGTGACTTAAGGGGTCATCGGGGTTCCAAATGAAAATTTTGATGAATGGTGATCCTTTCGAACGCATTAGGACATATCAGATGACCTATGTACCAAATTTGGATAAATTTTGACTAGTAGAACTTGAAAGGGGTCCATGGGGTGCTCTCGGGAGACCACATGTCGAATCAGGGTCGATACCTGCCTGTTAAGAGGTCATTAGGGTTCCAAATGAAACTTTGATGGAACGGTCACCCTTTGGAACACATTAGGATATGTCATAGGACCTATGTACCGAATTTGGATGACTTTTTCCTAGTAAAACTCAAAAGGGGTCCATGGTGTGCTCTCGGGAGACCACATGTCGAAATGGGGTCGATAGGCCTATTAAGGGGTCATTAGCGTTCCAAATAAAACTTTGATGAAATGGTGACCCTTTGGAATGCATTACGACATGTCATAGGACCTACATACCAAATTTAGATGACTTTTTCCTATTAGAACTCGAAAGGGGTCCATGGGGTGCTCTCGGGAGACCTCATGTCGAATCGGGGTTGGTAGTCCTATTAAGGGGGCATTAGGGTTTGAAATGAAACTTCAATGGAATGGTGACCCTTTGGAATGAATTAGGACATGTAAGAGGACCTAATTCCATGATTCATATGACTTTTTCCCAAAATAACTTGAAAGGGGTCCATGGGTTGCTCTCGGGAGACCTCATGTCGAATCGAGGTCGGTAGGCCTGTTAAGGGGCCATTGGGGTTACAAATGCAACTTCGATGGAACGGTGACTCTTTGGAATGCATTAGAACATGTCATAGGAACTACGTACCAAATTTTGATGACTTTTGCCTAGTAGAACTCGAAAGGGGTCCATGGGGTCCTCTCGGGAGACCACATGTCGAATCGAGGTGGATTGGCCTATTAAGAGGTCATTAGGGTTCAAAATGAAACTTTGATGGAATAGTTACCCTTTTGAATGTATTAGGACATGTCATAGGACCTACATACCAAATTTGGATGACTTTTTCCTAGTAGAACTCGAAAGGGGTCCACGAGGTGCTCTCGAGAGACCTCATGTCGAATCAGGGTCGGTAGGCCTGTTATGGGATCATTAGGGTTTCAAATGAAACTTTGATGGAATGATGAGCCTTTGGAACACATTAGGACATATCATACGACCTATGTATAAAATTTGGATGACTTTTCCCTAGTAGAACTTGAAAGGGGTCCATGGGGTGCTCTCAGAAGACCTCATGTCGAATCGGGGTCGGTAAGCCTATTAAGGGGTCATTAGGGTTCTAAATGAAACTTCGATGGAATGGTGACCCTTTGGAATGCATTAGGACATGTTAGAGGACCTATGTATCAAATTTTGATGGCTTTTTCCAAGTATAACTCGAAAGTGGTTTATGGGGTGCTCTCGGAAGACCACATGTCGAAACAGGGTCGGTAGGCCTATTAAAGGGTCATTAGGGTTCCAAATGCAACTTTGATGGAACGGTGACCATTTGAAATGCATTACTACATGTCATAGGACCTATGTACCAAATTTGGACTAATTTTTCCTAGTATAACTTGAAAGGGGTCCATGGGGTGCTCTTGGGAGACCTCATGTCGAATCGGGGTCGGTAGGCCTGTTAAGGGGTCATTAGGGTTCCGAATGCAACTTTGATGGAAAAATGACCTTTTGGAATGCATTAGGACATGTCAAAGGACCTACGTACCAAATTTGGATGATGTTTCCCTAGTAGAACTCGAAAGGGGTCCATGGGGTGCTCTCGGGAGACCACATGTCAAATCGGGGTCGGTAGGCCTATTAAGGTGTCATCCAAATGAAACTTCGATGGAATAGTGACCCTTTGGAACACATTAGGATATGTCATAGGACCTATGTACTAAATTTGGATGATTTTTTCCTACTAGATCTCGTAAGAGGTCCATGGGGTGCTCTCGGGAGACCACATGTCGAAACAGGGTCGTTAGGCCTATTAAGGGGTCAATAGGGTTTGAAATACAACTTCGATGGAATAGTGACCCATTGTAACACATTAGAACATGTCATAGGACCTATTTATTAAATTTGGATGAATTTTCCTAGTAGAACTCAAAAGGGGTTAATGGGGTGCTCTTGGGAGACTACATGTCGAAACGGGGCCGGTAGGCCTGTTAAGGGGTCAATAGCATTCGAAATGAAACTTTGATGGAATGGTGACCCTTTGGACCACATTAGGAAATGTCAAAGGACCTAATTTTATGATTCAGATGACTTTTTCCTAATAGAACTCGAAAGGGGTCCATGGGGTGCTCTCGGGAGACCACATGTCAAATCGAGGTCGGTAGGCCTGTTAAGGGGTTATTAGGGTTCCAAATGCAACTTCAATGGAATGGGGACCCTTTTCAATGCATTAGGATATGTCATAGGACCTACGTACCAAATTTGGATGACTTTTGCCTAGTAGAACTCAAAAGGGGTCCATGGGGTGCTCTCAGGACACCACATGTCGAATCGGGGTCGGCAGGCCTGTTAAGGGGTCATTAGGGTTTCAAATGCAACTACGATAGAATGATGACCCTTTAGAATGCATTAAGACATGTTAGAGGACCCCTTAAGACACACTTGAGCATGATAAGACGTACTAGGACCCCTAGGGAGTCCCCATGACCCCTTTTGATGCATTGGAATGCTCAAGTCTATCTTAAGGGGTCCTACGACCCCTTAAGATAGACTTGAGCATTCCAATGCATCAAAAGTGGTCATGGGGACTCTCTAGGGGTCTTAACATGTGATAAGGTGTACTAGGACCCCTAGAGAGTCCCCATGACCCCTTTTGACACATTGGAACCCTCAAGTGTGTCCTAAGGGGTCATAGGACCCCTTAGGACACACTTGAGGGTTCCAATGTGTCAAAAGGGGTCATGGGGACTCTCTAGGAGTCCTAACGCATGATAAGGCTTACTAAGACCCGTAGGGAGTCCTCATGACCCCTTTCGATACATTGTAATGTTCAAGTGTGTCTTAAGGGGTCTTAGGACCTCTTAAGACACACTTGAGCATTCCAATTTGTCAAAAGGGGTCATGGGGACTCCCTAGGGGTCTTAAGGCGTATTAAGGCATACTAGGACCCTTAAGGAGTCCCAATGACCCCTTTTGACCCCTAGGACCCCTTAAGACACACTTGAGCATTCCAATGTGTCAAAAGGGGTCATTGGGACTCCTTAGGGGTCTTAACGTATGATAAGGCATACTAGGACCCCTAGGGAGTCCTCATGACCCCTTTTGACACATTGGAACACTCAAGTGTGTCTTAAGGGGTTCTAATACCCCTTAAGACACACTTGAGCATTCCAATGTGTCAAAAGCGGTCATGGGGACTCTCTAGGGGTCCTAACGCGTGATAAAGCGTACTAGGACCCCTAGGGAGTTCCCATGACCCCTTTTGACACATTAAAATGCTCAAGTGTGTCTTAAGGGGTTGTAGGACCCCTTAAGACACACTTGGGCATTTAAATGTGTCAAAAGGGGTCATGGGGACTCCCTAGAGGTCCTAGTATGCATTATCACACCTTAGGACACCTACAGAGTCCCCACGACCCCTTAAGACACATTGGAATGCTCAAGTGTGTCTTCAGGGGTATTAGGACCCCTTAAGACACACTTGAGCATTCCAATGTGTTAAAAGGGGTTATGGGGACTCCCTAGGGGTCTTAATACACCTTATCATGCCTTAGGACCCATAAGGAGTCCCCAGGACCCCTTTTGACACATTGAAATGCTCAAGTATGTCTTAAGAGGTCCTAATACGCCTTATCACATGTTAGGACCCCTAGAGAGTCTCCATGAACCCTTAAGACATATTAGAATGCACAAGTGTTTCTTAAGGGGTCGTACGACCCCTTAATACACACTTGAGCATTCTAATGTGTCTTAAGGGGTCATGGGGACTCCCTAAGAGTCCTAGTATGCCTTATCACACGTTAGGACACCTAGAGAGTCCTTGTGACGTCTAAAGACACATTAGAATGCTCAAGTGTGTCTTAAGGGGTCATAGGCCCCCTTAAGACACATTTGAGCATTCCAATGTGTCAAAAGGGGTTATGGCAACTCCCTAGGGGTCTTAATATGCCTTATCATGCTTTAGGACACCTAAGGAGTCCCCAGGACCTCTTTTGACACATTGGAATGCTCAAGTATGTCTTAAGGGGTCCTAATATGCCTTATCACACATTAGGACCCCTAGAGAGTCTCCATGAACCCTTAAGACACACTTGAGCATTCCAATGTGTCTTAAGGGGTCATGGGGACTCCCTAGGGGTCCTAGTATGCCTTATCACGCGTTAGGACCCCTAGAGAGTCCCCATGACCCCTTAAGACACATTGGAATGCTCAAGTGTGTCTTAAGGGGTCATAGGACCCCTTAAGAAACACTTGAGCATTCCACTATGTCAAAAGGGATTATGGGGACTCCCTAGGGGTGTTAATATGCCTTATCATGCCTTATGACCTCTAAGGAGTCCCAGGACCCCTTTTGACACATTGGAATGCTCAAGTATGTCTTAAGGGGTCCTAATACGCCTTATCACATGTTAGGACCCCTAGAGAGTCTCCATGAACCCTTAAGACACATTGGAATGCTCAAGTGTGTCTTAAGGGGTCGTACGACCCCTTAAGACACTTGAGCATTCCAATGTGTCTTAAGAGGTTATGGGGACTCCCTAGGGGTCCTAGTACACCTTCTCACACATTAGGACCCCTAGAGTCCCCATGACCCCTTAAGACACATTGGAATGCTCATGTGTGTCTTAAGGAGTCATACAACCCCTTAAGACACACTTGAGCATTCCAATGTGTCAAAAGGGGTCATGGGGACTCCCTAGAGGTCCTAGTAAGCCTTATCATGGGTTAGGACCTCTATAGAGTCCCCATGACCCCTTAAGACACATTGGAATTCTCAAATGTGTCTTAAGAAGTCAGAGGACCCCTTAAGACACACTTGAGCATTCCAATGTGTCTTAAGGGGTCACAGGGACTCTCTAGGGGTCCTAGTATGTCTTAGGACCCCTAGGGAGTCCCCATGACCCCTTTTGACACATTGGAATGCTCAAGTGTGTCTTAAGGGGTATTAGGACCCCTTAAGACACACTTAAGTGTTCCAATGTGTCAAAAAGGGTCATGGGGACTCCCTAGGGGTCCTAGTATACCTTATCACACATTAGGACCCCTAGGGAGTCTCCATCACCCCTTAAGGCACATTAGAATATTAAAGTGTTCTAATGTCTCTTAAGGGGTCATGGGGACTCCCTAGGGGTCCTAGTATGCTTTATCACACCTTAGGACCCCTAGGGAGTCCCCATGACCCCTTTTGACACATTGGAATGCTCAAGTGTGTCTTAAGGGGTCCTACGACCCCTTAAGACACACTTGAGCATTCCAATGTGTCAAAAGGGGTCATGGGGACTCCCTAAGGGTCCTAGTACACCTTATCACACCTTAGGACTTCTAGAGATTCTCCATGACCCCTTAAGACACATTTGAGCATTCTAATGTGTCAAAAGGGGTCATGGGAACTCCCTACGTATCCTAATACATGATAAGGCGTACTAGGACCCCTAGAGAATCCCCATGACCCCTTTTGACACATTAGAATTCTAAAGTGTGTCTTAAGGGGTATTAGGACCCCTTAAGACACACTTGAGCATTCCAATGCATCAAAAAGGGTCATGGGGACTCCCTAGGTGTCCTAATGTGCATTAGGAGACCTAGGGAGTCCCCATGACCCCTTTTGACACATTGAAATGCTCAAGTGTCTCTTAAGGGGTCCTACGACCCCTTAAGACACACTTGAGCATTCCAATACGTCAAAAGGGGTCATGGGGACTCCCTAGGTGTCCTAATGCACATTAGGACACCTAGGGGGTCCCCATGACCCCTTTCGACACATTGGAATGGTCAAGTGTGTCTTAAGGGGTCCTACGACCCCTTAAGACACACTTGAGCATTCCAATGTGTCAAAAGGGGTCATTGAGACTCCCTAGGGGTCCTAACACGTGATAAGGTGTACTAAGAACCCTAGGGAGTCCCGATGACCCCTTTTGACACATTGAAATGCTCCAGTGTGTCTTAAGGGGTCCTACGACCCCTTAAGACACACTTGAGCTTTCCAATGTGTCAAAAGGGGTCATGGGAACTCCCTAGGTGTCCTAATGCGTGATAAGGAGTACTAGGACCCCTAAGGAGTCCCCATGACCCTTTTTGACATATTGAAATGCTCAAGTGTGTCTTAAGGGGTATTAGGACCTCATAAGACACACTTGAGCATTCTAATGCGTCAAAAGGGGTCATGGGGACTCCCTAGGCATCCTAGAGCGTGATAAGGCATATAAGGACACCTAGGGAGTCCCCATGACCTCTTTTGACACATTCAAATGCTCAAATGTGTCTTAAGGGGTCCTAATACCCCTTAAGACACACTTGAGCATTCTAATGTGTCAGATAAGGTGTACTAGGACCCCTAGGGAGTCCCCATGACCCCTTTTGACACATTAGAACGCTCAAGTGTGTCTTAAGGGGTCCTATGACCCCTTAAGACACACTTGAGCATTCCAATGTGTCTGAAGTGATCATGGGGACTCTCTAGGGGTCCTAAGGCATGATAAGGCATACTATGACCCCTAGGGAGTCTCCATGACCCCTTTTGACACATTAAAATGCTCAAGTGTGTCCTAAGGGGTCCTACAACCCCTTAAGACACACTTGAGCATTCCAATGTGTCTTAAGGGTTCATGGGGACTCTCTAGGTGTCCTAATGTGTGATAAGGTGTACTAGTACCCCTAGGGAGTCCCCAGAACCCCTTTTGACACATTAGAATGCTCAAGTGTGTCTTAAGTGGTATTAGGATCCTAGGACCTCTTAAGACACACTTGAGCATTCCAATGGACCCCTAGGGAGTCTCTCTCTGCCTCTAGTGAACTATTCTTCAAAGCCTCCATTTCTGCTTAGCTAGGGTTTACGATGCCTGTAAAAGGCACATTTAGTACAAAGATTTAGCCGACGACCTTTAAAGACCTAAAAGAAATGAGAAAAAAATTTAGGCCAAAAATACATACCGCATTTCTGTATGTAGTACCGTAAGCTTGAACAATCCAGCTGGCTTCCTCTGCTAAGGCATGAAGAACTTCATTAATGTATGCTCTAGGAGGAAGATTATAATTTCCATATTTTTGCAAGAGTTTCTCCTTAATTTGTAATATTATATATAATATATTAGTATACATTAGTGTGTGTGTGTGTATATATATATATATATATATATATATATATATATGTTAGTATATATTATACATTAGTATATATATAATATATTATATATATTAGTATATTTAATACATTAATATATATAATACATTAGTACATATATAATATACATTATATATATCATATGCCTCTTTTTTATAGATATATTATATACATAAATATATGTAAAAGTTCAATTGTTTTCATTTGCTCCTGCTGGTTTTTCATTGGCGGGAGAATATCAAGTACCCGATATTTTCGGGTACCTAATTTTTCCCAGGCAATATTTGACCAAAATATTCCCTGTCCCCATAGAGCAGACAATCATGGGATTTTATACTTTTTTCACGCGTTGCAAAACAAAAAACATGATTTGGGGCCCATTGTTTGATTTTTGTCGACTTGTGGTCTCACCATGGGAAGCACCAGTCGTCGAAAGGCTAAATGCAAGAGGAAGCTGACAGATGATGAAATTCAGGCATATAGGGAAAAAGATAAGGAAAATCACCAAAGAAGGAGAGAAGGTATGTTAAACATTAATCAAGGTGACCTCGTAAATGTAGTTGTAAGTGAAGAGGATGTTTGATTTGAAAATGCACAGATGGAGATTGAAAATGTAGACTTTGGGAATGAAAATGTTGCACAAGAACCACATGAATGTTATAAATCTCCAAATTATATGTGAAATGAAGTCCCTTGCAATAAAGATAATCAATCTTCAAATTTGGGGCTTTCAAGAACACCTAAATGGTTAATTGAAATTGAGGAGAACATTATGAATAATTGGGAAGGAAAGAGGTCACATAGAACCGTTAGGTTGTGGGCTTCAAGACTTTATGATCAATTTTTTCGAAACAAGACATTGGTTGAGAAATGTCAATTTTTTGTGCAGTTGTTAAAGATGCAAAATATGAGACCTGTGCTTGTGAAATTGAAGATTCATGTGAACAAGAAAATGGAGAGAAATGCCATTGTTGTGAAGAATCTTTTCAATGCTCTCAATAGCATTGGGAAGACTAGCAGAGAAAAAGACAAGAGAGTTGCTCGGAGGGTTATTACAACCTCCTTAGTAAGTCATCAATTGAGAAAGGCTTGTTTGATGAGACAAACTTGTGTTGACTTCAATATAGACCGTAAAACTTTGGGTAGAGCACTTGCAAGAAGAGAAGGACTTGATGATCCCCTTCAAATTGATACATGGGCTTATGGTGGGAGACTTCCATGTTTCGATAAGAAGCTAATAGATGTTGTCAAGGATGAAATTCAAAAATTTTGGGATGCTAACTCAAGAGTGTCACCAAATGTGAAGGATGTCTTGAAGTTGAGAGTTGGCAATCAAGACCGCACTCCACATCCTAAACATTATGTGGAGGTAAGTCAAACAATGTTGTATAAAAAATTTTGTTAGACACATCCAACATTGAAGATATCACAAAGGTCTTTTGAATCCGTGAAGCCATTTTATTGTGTACCCCTTAAGATTCGAAATACATGTTGTTGCAAATATCATGTTGAGTTTTCAATGCATCATGAATTATTATGGTCCATTCATTCTACTTTGCATACTAATGAAATGCTAGAGGATTGTGGTGCAAGTGGTCTTCCCAAATCATCAAGAGACTTGCTAGATCAATTTTTATGTCAAAGAGATGATGGTTGTTTATTTTATAAAAAAGATTGCTTAAATGCGAAGTGCTCAGAATGTGGTGACTTGTCCAAGTTTAGAACATGTTTTCATGAGGGTTTGGAACACAATTTTGGAAAGACACTCGTCCAAAAAAAGGTATATGAAACAGTGAAATATACATTGAAGAGTGGAGGTGAAGGCTCTAGATGTGAGTTAGTTGCAAATGAATACAATGTTGCTGATTTTATCTCAGATTTCAAGACAAATCTTTTTTACAAGTATGCAAGGCATAGTCACAGGTCTCAATGGTTGGATCAACAATTCAGGACATGTAAGGACACTTTCCCCATTGGAACTATTATATCCGTTGTAGACTTTGCGGAGAACTATACATTGCAGCCCCAAAATGAGACTCAAGCTCAATATTACAATTTGATTCAAGTTGCTATTTTTGTACACATCACTTATAGACATTCCCCTGATAGCAAAAAAGATGAGAAAAAGATAATCAGAGAGTACCATTTTTATATGAGCGACGACAGGTCTCACTCTCATGAGTTTGTTCAACATTGTTTCCAAAACTATTTTGACTTCTTGCAAGAAAATGGTATTGCTATGGATAGGCATCTCATTTGGTTGGATAATTGCACCGGTCAATTTAAGAATGCCAAAATGTTTTATTGGTTGTTTAGAATGCATGTGGAGAGAGGTGTACCTCATATTTGGAGTTTTTTTGAGTCAGGGCAAGGGAAAGGGGAGCATGATGGAGCAGGTGCATGTGTGAAGAGAGCTCTAGTTAAGGAGCAATTGAGGATTTCAGGTGCTATACTTCTTGATGCTCATTCTATTGTTGATTGGTGTACTTTAGCATTGTCACAAGGGGGGACTCTTGATTCTACAGTGCGTAGATTCTTTTGGTTGGTTGAGGAGGGAACTATAGGAGATAGATTGGATTGTCAAATAGTGAAAGACTCTTCAAAAATGCATTCATTTCGAAGCTCCAATAGTAGTACATGGACCATTTGGACACGAGAGTTGGCTTGTTTTTTCCCCATGTGTTTTCAGTATGATTGGGATCATTGCGAGTCAAGTGAGTGAGTGGATACATGGGTTCCACAGTATCTGACTCCTTTATCTTTGACACTCTCTATAAGAAATGATGACATGGACACTTCAGTTGACTATGATCATCTTTCAGATCTTTTGAAGCCAGGAAATGTTTTTGCATTAGTTGCACCACAAGGCAATGATGAGAGGTCAGATTATTGGTTAGCATGTTGTGTACAAGGTAAACAGAAGCTTGTACAACTGATGACAGATGGTGATGGGTTCACATATCCTACTGGTTCAGTTATTGTTGTGGGAACATGGTTGCGAACATACATGATTAGAAAGAATGGAGTTCCCACATTTGAAGACTATGAGAAGCACAAAACTATTCTGATGTATTCACACCTTGTTATAGCAACAAATGTCAAGTTTTCAAAGCATCATGGAAGACCAAAGACAAAAGAACTTTGGACTATTACTACTGCTGATCATGAAGCACTATTGGAGACCTTGAAGCAAAGAGATGACCCTTCAGGAACACTTGACTAGGTAATAAGTTAACTTAGTGCATTATTTTCTAAGTTCGTTAAGCTTAATTTCAATACATTAATTTGACCTTTCTTAGATTGTATTTTGAGTCAATAAACTTGGTTTTGTATGTGGAATGTAACTTGTGCAGGAGTACCTATGAAGATGCCTACGGTCACCATGGATCCAATCAGAGATAGAAGGACAAAATCCTTAATGGTTAATTGAGATCTTTTGAAGCCTATAATGGCAATTTGTAACAATCAATTTGATTTAAAATTTAAATGTCCTTAAACTCTTCATAAGGACTTATAACCAAAATCATGTATGGGTGGCCAATAGTGCCAAGAAGAGATATTACATGTCATATACTTATGTCATTTACATGGTTTGAATTCTTACATGTTTGATTGTTGTTTGTAATGCTTTAAGGATATTATTTTTTATCATTTCAAAAAATCTATAAAAGTTAAACCTCAAACATAATAAGCTCCACAGTTCAAATTTAACAAGCTTAATCATGATTAATTTCACAATTCAAATTTCAAACAAACCACTAATAGTCAGTTGAAAGTGGCTCGTATCTTAGACCTCGTGAGAGGTATTAACAAACTATTAGATGCGACAAGATCATTTTTTTGAGGTCTACAATAACCTCTCTCAGTTTTGGGCGATTCGACTTCGTTTGCATTTGGAAAGGCGATCTCAGTCGATGCCAAAACTTGCAGTGAGGGTCAGTTGAAAGTGGTTCAGCAGCGTATCTTTCAAACCGTCCAACCTGGCATTGAACCATCTACTCCATCAGCTCTAGTTGGCCAGGTAAACACCAATGACAATCCCATTCTGACCACAGAGTCACCGGAACGCTCGCGACCACGCTCAACACAAGTGACCCCAAGGTGCACTAAGCATGATTGGGCAGCGATCTTCTAGGGCTCGTATCTTGGACCTCATGAGAGGTATCAACAAACTATTAGGCGTTACAGGATCATGTTTTTGAGGTCTACAATAACCTCTCTCAGCTTTGGGTGATTCGACTTCATTTGCATTTGGCAAGGCGATCTCAGTCGATGCCAAAACTTGCAGTGAGGGTCAATTGAAAGTGGCTCAGCAGCGTATCTTTCAAACCGTTTGACCTAGCATCAAATCATCTTCTCCATTAGCTCTGGTTGGCCGGGTAAACACTAGTGACAACCCCGTTCTGCCCACAGAGTCATCGGAAAGCTCGCGACCACGCTCGACCCAAGTGACTCCAAGGTGCACTAAGCACGATTGGGCAGCAATCTTCTGGGGCTCGTATCTTGGACCTCATGAGAGGTATCAACAAACTATTAGGTGTTACAAGATCATTTTTTTGAGGTCTACAATAACCTCTCTCAGTTTTGGGTGATTCGACTTCATTTGCATTTGGCAAGGCGATCTTAGTTGATGCCAAAACTTGCATTGAGGGTCAGTTGAAAGTGGCTCAGCAGCGTATCTTTCAAACCGTCTAACCTAGCATCAAACCATCTATTCCACTGGCTCTAGTTGACTGGGTAAATGCCAAAGACAACCCTGTTCTACCCATAGAGTCACCGGAACGCTCGCGACCACGCTCGACCCAAGTGACCCCAAGGTGCACTAAGCACGATTGGGCAGTGATCTTTTGGGGCTCATATCTTGGACCTCGTGAGAGCTATTGAAAAACTATTAGGTGCTATAGGATCATGTTTTTGAGGTCTACAATAACCTCTCTCAATTTTGGGCGATTCGACTTCCTTTGCATTTGGCAAGGCGATCTCAATCGATGCCAAAACTTGCAGTCAAGGTCAGTTGAAAGTGGCTCAATAGTGTATCTTTCAAACCATCTGACCTGGCATCAAATCATCTACTCCATCAACTCTGGTTAGCTAGATAAATGCCAGTGACAACCCCATTCTGCCCACGGAGTCACCGGAACGCTCGCGACCACGCTCGACCCAAGTGACCCCAAGGTGCACTAAGCATGATTGAGCAGCGATCTTCTAGGGCTCGTATCTCGGACCTCGTGAGAGCTATCAACAAACTATTAGGTGCTACAGGATTTTTTTTTTGAGGTCTACAATAACCTCTCTCAGTTTTGGGCGATTCAACTTCATTTGCATTTGGCTAGTGATCTTAGTCGATGCCAAAACTTGCAGTCAGGGTCAGTTGAAAGTGGCTTAGCAACGTAACTTTCAAACCATCTAACCTAGCATCGAATCATCTACTCTATCAACTCTGGTTGGCTAGGTAAACACTAGTGACAACCTCGTTCTACCCACAAAGTCACCGGAACGCTCATGACCACGCTTGACCCAAGTGACCCCAAGGTGCACTAAGCATGATTGGGCAGTGATCTTTTGGGGCTCATATCTTGGACCTCGTGAGAGGTATCAAAAAAATGTCAGCTGTTACAAGATCATGTTTTTGAGGTCTACAATAATCTATCTCAGTTTTGGGCGATTCGACTTCATTTGCATTTGGCAAGGCGATCTCAGTCGATGCCAAAACTTGCAGTCAGGGTTAGTTGAAAGTGGCTTAGCAGCGTATCTTTCAAACCATCTAACCTGGCATTAAATCATCTACTCCATTGGCTCCAGTTAGCTGGGTAAATGCTAGTGACAACCCCGTTCTGGCCATAGAGTCAACGGAACACTCGCGACCATGCTTGACCCAAGTGACCCCAAGGTGCACTAAGCACGATTGGGAAGTGATCTTCTGGGGCTCATATCTTGGACCTCATGAGAGGTATCAACAAACTGTTAGGTGTTACAAGATTATGTTTTCAAGGTCTACAATAACCTCTCTCAGTTTTGGGCGATTCAACTTCGTTTGCATTTGGCAAGGTGATCTTAGTCGATGCCAAAAGTTGCAGTGAGGGTCAGTTAAAAGTGGCTCAGCAACGTATCTTTCAAACCATCTGACCTGGCATCAAACTATCTGCTCCATCGACTCCAGTTGGCTGGGTAAATGCTAATGACAACCCCATTCTACCCGCAGAGTCACCGGAGTGCTCGCGACCACAATCGACCCAAGTGACCCCAAGGTGCACTAAGCATGATTGGGCAGCGATCTTCTGGGACTCATATCTCAGACCTCGTGAGAGCTATCGACAAACTGGCAGGTGCTATGGGATCATTTTTTTGAGGTCTACAATAACCTTTCTCAATTTTGGGCAATTCAACTTCCTTTGTATTTAGCAAGGCGATCTCAGTCGATGCCAAAACTTGCAGTCAGGGTCAGTTGAAAGTGGCTCAGCAGCGTATCTTTCAAACTGTCTAACCTGGAATTGAACCATCTACTTTGTCGACTTTGGTTCGCTGGGTAAACATCAATGACAACCCAATTCTACCCACAGAGTCACCAAAACACTCGCGACCACGCTCGACCCAAGTGACCCCAAGGTGCACTAAGCACGATTGGGCCACGATCTTCTAGGGCTCATATCTTGGACCTCGTGAGAGCTATCAAAAAAATATTAGATGCTACGGGATCATGTTTTTGTGGTCTACAATAACCTCTCTCAACTTTGGGTAATTCAACTTCCTTTGCATTTGGCAAGGCGATCTCAGTCAATGCCAAAACTTGTAGTCAGGGTTAATTGAAAGTGGCTCAGCAGTGTATCTTTCAAACCATCTATCCTGGCATCGAATCATCTGCTCCATTGGCTCTGGTTGGCCAGGTAAACACTAGTGACAACCTCATTCTACCCATAGAGTCATCGGAACGCTCGTGACCACACTCGACCCAAGTGACCCCAAGGTGCACTTAGCACGATTGGGCAGCAATCTTTTGGGGCTCATATCTTGGACCTTGTGAGAGGTATCGACAAAATGTCAAGTGTTACAAGATCATGTTTTTGAGGTCTAAAATAATCTCTCTCAGTTTTGGCTGATTTGACTTCGTTTGCATTTGGCAAGGCGATCTCAGTCGATGCCAAAACTTGCAGTGAGGGTTAGTTGAAAGTGGCTCAACATCGTATCTTTCAAACTGTCTAACCTGGCATTGAATCATCTATTCCATTGGCTCTAGTTGGCTGGGTAAATGCTAATGACAACCTTGTTCTACCCACAGAGTCACTAGAACGCTCACGACCACACTCAACCCAAGTGACCCCAAGGTGCACTTAGCATGATTGGGCAATGATCTTCTAGGACTTGTATCTTAGACCTCGTGAGAGCTATTGACAAACTATCAAGTGCTACAAAATTTTGTCTTTGAGGTCTACAATAACCTCTCTCAGTTTTGGACGATTCGACTTCGTTTGCATTTGGCAAGGCAATCTTAGTAGATGCCAAAACTTGTAGTCAGGGTCAGTTGAAAGTGGCTCAGTAGCATATCTTTCAAACCATCTAACTTGGCATCAAACCATCTGCTCCATCAGCTCCAGTTGGCTTGGTAAATGCTAGTGACAACCCCATTCTACCCACAGAGTCACCAAAACACTCACGACCACGCTCCACCCAAGTGACCCCAAGGTGCACTAAGCACGACTGGGTAGCGATCTTCTGGGGCTCGTATCTTTGAACCTTGTGAGAGGTATTGAAAAATTTTTAGGTGCTATGAGATCATGTTTTTGAGGTCTACAATAACCTCTCTCAGTTTTGGGCGATTCGGCTTCATTTGCATTTGGCAAGGCGATCTCAGTCGATGCCAAAACTTGCAGTGAGGGTTAGTTAAAAGTGGCTCAGTAGCGTATCTTTCAAACCATCTGACCTGGCATCAAACCATCTACTCCATCCACTCCAATTGGTTGGGTAAATGCTAATGACAACCATGTTCTGCCCACAGAGTCACTGGAATGCTCGCGATCAAACTCGACCCAAGTGACCCCAAGGTGCACTAAGCATGATTAGGCAATGATCTTCTAGGGATCATATCTTGGACCTCGTGAGAGGTATTAAAAAACTATTAGGTGTTACAAGATCATGTTTTTGAGGTCTATAATAACCTCTCTCAGTTTTGGGCGATTCGACTTCGTTTGCATTTGGCAAGGCGATCTCAATTGATGCCAAAACTTGTAGTGACGGTCAGTTGAAAGTGGCTCAGCAGCGTATCTTTCAAACCGTCTGACCTGGCATCAAATCGTCTACTCCATTGGCTCTGGTTGGCTAGGTAAATGCTAGTGACAACCCTGTTCTACCCACAGAGTCACCGGAATGCTCGCGACCATGCTCGACCCAAGTGACCCCAAGGTGCACTAAGCACAATTGGGCCACGATCTTCTGGGGCTCATATCTTGGACCTCATGAGAGATATCAACAAACTGTTAGGTGCTACAAGATCATGTTTTTGAGGTCTACAATAACCTCTCTCAACTTTGGGTGATTCTACTTCATTTTCATTTGGCAAGGTGATCTCAATCGATGCCAAAACTTGCAGTCAAGGTCAGTTGAAAGTGGCTTAGCAGCGTATCTTTCAAACCGTCTGACCTAGCATCAAACTGTATGCTCCATCGGCTCTGGTTGGCTGGGTAAATGCCAATGACAACCCTATTTTGCCCACAGATTCACTGAAACACTCGTGACCACGCTCGACCCAAGTGACCCCAAGGTGCACTAAGCATGATTGGGCAGCGATCTTCTAGGGGTCGTGGATCAAG
Source organism: Chamaecyparis obtusa (assembly GCA_027943335.1). NCBI lineage: Eukaryota > Viridiplantae > Streptophyta > Pinopsida > Cupressales > Cupressaceae > Chamaecyparis > Chamaecyparis obtusa. The sequence goes on from BSBK01012046.1 coordinate 253,653, forward strand.
TAGAAATTTTTCTGAGCAGACATTGTCCTATTTGGTATGGTTATGAAGGTAGACTAAAATGGTTGGAGAGGCTATCAATGCCACTGTCTATCCAAGGACATGCCATCATCCTTGGGGTCAGTTATAATTTTAACTATCGAGTCCCATAAAAATTGTGACTTGGAAGCATAGACAATATATGTAAACTATTCAACAGAATGCCCGCAAGTCGAGCACAGCATATGGAATTGCAGATAGGAGTAGTAGAACTAGTAAAAGGTATCCAAAAATGAAGTTTCCAAAGCTTTGTCAGGTTAGACTGGTCGATGACAATGAGAATTGGTTTTGCACATCGACAGTATTGGCATTCAAGAACATGATAATCTATAACGCAATTTCAATATTAAGACATTATCATTTCCTAAGAATGCCCCAACACCGAATGTCAAGGAGGACCCGACATCTTCCTTGATGGATAGAACCTTGTTTCATGCTCGGTTGTTGGATTCATAGAGGTCTGGGACTATATCAGTGGGAAACTTAAGAGCGATTTTCAATACCAAGCTGATGATGCCTTCATGAAGCATGATAATGCAATTATTTGTGTTGACATCAGTCATGATTCAGAGATGTTGGCTTCAGGTTCACAGGGTGGGAAAATTGAGGAGGACGTGCTCGCAATTGAATCCCAAAATACATATGTATGACGGCTTCGACAAAATGTTTCTTGGTGTCACTTGCATGAAGTGGTATGTTTGTGGAGAGCAAGAAATGACATGCTCTAGTTATAGCACCAAGTGTCCAATCAAAACACAGAGGCATTAACACTTGTGTTGCAATAAGATCCAGATGGCACTATTCTATAGGAATAGATCCATTTTGAAAGATGTAGAGCACCAAGTAACATGGAATTTCATAACAAAATATTACTAAGGCACTCACAAAGGGATACTTTAATGTATTCAAGAAAGAAGATGTGGATAGACACGTCCTCGAGAATTAGTTATTATAACAGGAAAGAAACTAACCGAAAGGGGAAAATAAGTAAGGCTCGTAGAGGAGATTTTGGGGGTTCCAGATTCTACCTGACCCAAGAGACTTTGTGCCAGGGGAGGAATAGATTAGGATTTTTATTGTAATGTAGGGAAAGAGGGATTTTATTTTCAAATAATGATTAATGTACAGGAACATCAAAATCTTTGTTGTTTTGCTGTGTTTAAAGAAGGATATGTCAGCATATTAAAACTTTGATTTTAGATGCTCACTTTCTAATTGATATTCATCTTTCAATGATATTGGTTTCTTTTGAATGCATATCTGTTACGTCTGATCATCAGCACAATCATCTATGGACTTTATGCTATAGTTTTTCATGTATTTGGAAAGAACCATTCGTCTTTCTCTCTTAGTTTCTTTCTGTAATGCATTGTTTAGGCAAATGAAATTTGTAGCATTTACCGTCCTTTTCTTTTTAGTAAATTAGTCCCTTTGCATCTATCTCATGTTTATGAATAGATGTTTGTAAGCCTTTATTGCTTTTAGGTTAAAAGCATTATCATTTATAGTTTAGTTGATTCATTGTAAATCCTACATGGGGAGCTGTACCCAGATAATTCAAAGGGTGCTTACGCTTCTCAATAGTGAAGTGACCCAAATGTTGGTGTTGGTTGAGTCTTTTTGTTTGGGCTTTAAGGGTCATTTTGGAAGCATTTCTTTCGAAGACAAATCTGTTCACCAACAAGAAGTTAAACCTCAAACATAATAAGCTCCATGAACAAGGTATTCCAGAGTAAAGAAAAACAAATGTAACTTCAACAAGATATAATTTAAATCATAATGATAATCATAGTCAAGATATAACTTCACCATTCAACTCCATAAACATGAATAATAAATATGTATATACAAAAGATGATGCAAATATAACATATAAATGAATATGTTCTATATATGTATCAAATGCATCAAAAGTATGTCCATATACAAATATGGCACATGCCATTTCAAAATGTCTACAAAATCAATGTTTTAAGGTGTACAATGTGGCATATATTCCATCTCAAAATGTGCCAAGTGTCATCTCTAAATGACCACAAAACTAAAACTGCATCCTATGCTGTAGGGGGATCATCAAAATGTAGCCTCTTTGAAGGAGTGTTGGGCTCTGATTGATCCTGCATAAAAAATGAGTTCAAACCAAAGTTAGATTGCTTACTTTATATGATTTGTATATATATATATATATATATATATATATATATATATATATATATATATATATAATTCATAATTTTCAAACACTAATTTAATTAAAATTATAACCGAATACAACTAAATTTGTACCTGGTCTCTCGATCACCTACCATGATCAGGTGTCCTAGCATAAGTCCTGGGTAGCGAAGGGACCATGCCAACAATACCAACTCTGACCTATAATATATATTTGCAATAATGAGATTAGTAGACTGGTGCAACATAGAGTAATAAATCTACAAAATAGGATGATAGCATAATAAAATTACAAATTGATTGAACTAAAATTAAAACTTACATCTGGTGATCCCTCCTCTGGAATAGTGGGCTGGGTCAACAAAGAAACAAAAGATTCTCATGGGACCTCCCTCACAGTCGGAGTAACCTATGAGAGTAAAAAGATTGTCAATTATATATCAATGTACTTCATCATAGCAACCCTAGTTAAAAAATACAAATAACAATATGTAAAAGTCTACGTACAATCAAGCTATCACTCTGAATCGAGACGCCTATAACCCTACACCACTGAACCAGTGTCGGGACATCATCAATAGCCACACCCTATACAATAAAGTGCAAGTAAAATATTTATTACTACACACAAGTGGCATACATATGCATGCATAATTAATCTTAAACAATTAACTACCTTTTTCTCTGTCGACACCTGATGAAGGAACCCCCTCATGCCCCCCACTGATGTCGGCTGCAGCTTGCAATAACATAATAAGATGACAATATATATTAGTAAATGTATGAATTTTATTGCTCTAATTGATAGAGATTTAAGCATGTACACCAAATGATATAAAAAAAAACTAATGGGTACATAATTTATAATATACCGTATAGTCATCAAGGCCAAATGAAATGGCTGAAAGTGTGGACTCATCCACCTGTCTCACCTCCTCCTGTGTCATCGAATGAACATAAATGGAAAAAATATATATACATAAGTGCATGCAATCATTCAAACTAATCTAAATAAATAAATTATTTTTAAATTAAATAAGTCATGTGACAAATTTATTTATAATGTTTACTCTTACTACATCAACAGGAGTCAATGGCTCTACGTGCACCTCCTGAGCACTCTCATGCGATGTAGATGCTCCATGAGGTGTTGCAACCTCTGCAGCAGCCTCTCCTGTATCTCCCTCATCAATATCATGAAACTGATATATATTAGAATCAGTAAGCGGTCTGAGGCACATATGCCTACACATAATGCACATATGGGGCTGGCATACACGTGAACTTCGATGAGATGTCAATGTGCCAGCAACATCCATAAGAGGCAACACTAACCTAGTCTGTGTGATCAACTGATCACTCAGTAAATGAATGACCCTAATAGTCAGTTAAGCAGCCTCATAAATGATATCGGGATGCTGCACTAGAGGAGGGGGTGTGACATTAGTGGGGGGGACAAAGGTAGTGGCCTTTTGGCACTGGGAAGATGGCCTAGTCTGAGGAGCTCCTCTACCTACGGCCATGTTGGGCCTCATACTCCAATAATCAACATGGTGACCAAGCACAAACTCAGCATACAATTTTTTAAGGAAATAAAATGGGACCTCCAAATTTCTATGTGGTGGTTTATCAAAAACCATCCACCAGCGATCCCAAAAGTTTGTGCGCATTGCTTCATTTGTGCACCATTTTATTGATAATTTGGGCTTTTTGGGGTCAACTGGTATTCCGATTTTAGGATCGACAAAAAGGGTGGCTATATCTTCCTTACTTATATTAAGGGCCGCAATCCCATCATGGTCAAGCCCATCATCAAATTGGGCGTGCATATCATCACGCCAATGAAGAGCAGCATTATGTTGTTGCGTGAGTGTGTCAATATTTCCAACAATTGTATTTAGTGTGGCAAGCATGGGACCTAATGTAGGTATATTTTGATACATGTTTTGGAAACCTCGTATTGTGTTCAAATTTTTTTTCTATCAAATCTTGTAAAGATTTAGGGTTTAGATATGGGGGATTATTTTCAGGATTGTTATTTGGAGGGTTATTTTCTTCATTGTTGTCAGCCATGCCTGATTAAATAAAAAACAAATCTAAGTTTCAAATATTATTACAAATATAAATACAAAACCCTATTTTTTTTAAAAATTCTACATTTATAATGAAAATGAAATAAATTAATAAAAATATGCAATTAACTACTTATCGAATATGCTCAGAGTCGAATTTGGGGTTTCCAATATCAGGTATCCGAAAATATATCAGGTATCAAAAAAATGCGGTTAGAAACTTGAAGAAATCATGCTAGGAAATGAAGAATAAGGCTCACGGGTGTCGGATATATGCCACAGTTATCGGGTACCCAAAAATATCGGGTACCTGATATTTTTGGGTACCCAATTAGGTATGTGCTTTGGTGGTAGCTTTGCCCAGGTGTACTAACACCCAGGCCTACTAAAAAGTCAACAAGCACTTTCATGCACTTTTGGACAAGTGAAAAGTGAATATTTTTCACATCGCCACTTTTTGGCCCCTCATGATCTTGCACAGACCCATTATGATGAATATTTTACTAGTATTTAACATTTCATAGCTGACAGAGTATCATGAAGGGGGTGTTGAAGATGAGATCATAGAAGCATAGTGGAGTATTTTGGAAACTACTTCATCTATCAAGGAGATTGAGGATATACTGGATAGTTGTGTTAGAAGTACAAGAAACAAGACATATGAATAATATCTGATCAAATAGAAAGGAAGACCTATAGAAGATTCATCATGGCTAACAAGGGAGGAGGTTAACTGTCTTGGTTTTCCTCTGCACACCTGAGTCATGATAGGGTCATTTCTCAAATTACCCTCGGTGTCTGATGTAGGAGCATCCTAGGTGTAAGGGAAATCTTGCATCACCCAAAAATATTTTTGGTTTCTTTTCAATAAGGACTATCTTGTGCAAAGCTTCTATTTTTAGAAATTTACTATTTTTAGTAAGTTTTTTGTTTGAGCTCAGAATGGTCTATTTTCTTCCTTGGAGGTTCACTTTGGTCATATCAGCTTGCCAGTAAAGTTTTATTTCCAAATCAAATCTAGTTTTGAAGATATTAAAAAAATTTGGTATTGGCAGTAGGGTGTAGAAACTTTGAACTCATCTTTGAAGGATTTAGAGGCCCCAAAAGAGGTCAAAACTTTGGATGACTAGAGCTTTCACACATTAGGTGTTGTAGAGAACTTCACGTCATTTCCAAAATGGGGTCATAATAGCCAATCGGATCAATGGGTGATGACTTATGGTCTCCAGAAGTTGGGTCACCTAAAATGGAAGGCAATGAATTTCCTTCAAAATTTATTTTGATTTCTTAAAGTTGTTTGAATCCAATCTAATGTAATAAAAATAAAAATAAAATAATTCTAAGGTTGGTCGGCCTTAAGGGCTAAAATTCTAGAACTTTCCCGGACGATGAAAAATTGCCTATATAAGGAAGGCCCGTAGTGTTATCTAGGTAGTTTTGGGCAGTTCTGGGTAATGATTCAAGGCTTTGTCCTATGGAATATTGTAAGGAAAATGTCGATGTGGCTTTGCATATTGTAATTCTAAAATTTGTAATTCCACACATGTGGAGATAATAAGCCCATTTTCTATTCTTGCAAATTATTGTTGTTTCTTTGTTTCTATTATGTGTTTGTGGTATTAAGGTGAGAAACCATCATTAGATTCCAACAAAAGACTACTTATGAATACCTTAATCCATACTTCTATAATTGGAAATGAAAACCCTTGAAATTAGTATTTGAGAAGCTGGAACTGACAAAATGAAATGAATTCATAATACATGGACAATCACATTGAGATCCCCAGCATTGGAATTGAAATTTATAAACCTTAATAGTAAGTTGACATAGAAAGAGGCAAAAAGAAACCCAAAAAAAGTCTTCCCGCATGCAACAAATAAAAACCTACAAAATCCAATTGGACAAAATAGCTTCAAACTTGCAAGAGAGAAAATGTCTTTTCCATAGACAATGAGTAAAACATAAATAACTCAAAAACCATAACTAAATTTGCAATTAGTGAACATGGAAAACCTATAATAGAGAAACTATAATAAAATTACAACACATTTAGAAATCATGTTAAACCATGTAGCAGACAACTTATTAAACCCTTAAACCCCAACGTTTGTGCAAATCATTTACACTCAAGGTCAAATCATCAAGAAGAAAGGTTAATAAACTTAAACCCCATCATTTCAGTAATTAAGAAAAATAAAACTTGTAAAAAATGAATAGAAAAACAAGGATAAAAATACTAGGAGGCCAAAAATGAATAGGGATGCATGAGGACCCAAAAATATCTATTTTCCTTCACTATAAACATGCCACTCACAATAGAACAAAAGAGTTTGATTCTCTTAACTTTAATAGTGTTAATGAACACAGTAAATCATGTTTAACAAAACTAAGAAACACACATGTTGTTTGAAATAAAAGACATGCAAAACAACATCCAATAGAGGTATGTGTTATTAAAACAAGAAGAGAAACAAAAAAACACATATTTAAATGGGCCCAATGGTGAGAGATGGCCTTATTGAGGAAAGTTATCCTCACCTCCATCAAAGACCAAACAATAAGTATTCGCCCATATCTCCTCCCAAAGCTCATCTTCATCATCTACCTCCTTCACCTCAAAATCTCGAGCATCATGAAGAAATACGATGGTTTGTCCCGCAACTAGAAAAACAAGTGGAGAAAATGGAAAGAAGTTATTTGTAGTGAGATGAGACTAGAAGAAAGGGACATGAAAAAATTTGTAAATAACACAAAGAAACTGTACAATCACTTTCAAAGTCAAAATAGAAGGTGGTCCATTTATGAGCAGATAATGACTGCATTCTATGTTTGGAGGGTTCTCTATCGAGCATATTTTAGATCACAACTAATGGAAGACTCCAGAATAGGTGGGAACAAAAGGAATGTTAATTTTCTTGATCTATAGAGAAGAAGGCATATTGAATGGAATTGTGATGAGATATGTAGTCACATTAAGGGAAATTAAGCTGACTTGACGCATAGTAAATACAACATTATGTTGTAGTGTAAGGTGGTCACATGAAGTATTTTATAGTCAGGATTGTGGATAGAGTGGTGCGACAACTATATGTCATGTGTCCACCATGAGTTGTACCCAAGGATAACCAGCTATGATTTCCTTGGAGATCACACACGTTCTGTTAGATAGTTCAAAAGGAAATTTTTTCCTATGTTTTGCCAATCGTGTCATGAAATGTGGATAGGAATTTCCAAATGGGCTCAACCTTTTGATAGGGAGACCTCTACCACTCCTTTAGCCAAGAAATCTCAATCTCTAAGTTCACCTCCTAGACCTCTTTATGAGTGTCTTTTCTCACCCTTACTCCTTGGGAGAAGCTAGACAAACCCTCCACAACTTAGGGGTCTTCCTTCCAATTACTTACCCTTCCTCTTTCTTGAACTCACAAGTGTAAGTTCACCATCAACACACCACACCAATCACCAGCATTCAACAGGGTTAAATTGATTGTAGATCAGTGATTCTCAACTCATTTGATGTTATTTGTCACTAACTGGATAGATCTTTCTTACCGATCTCAATGTTTCCTACTATTAAGGCTTGTAGCCCTATTAGGCCAAAACTTGGTCTTTGAACATGGTTTTTGTCCAATAGATCCAAAAATTCACAAATAATCCCCCAACCTGATCTTGGTTCTAGATACCCTTTTGGAAAAAATCAAAGACTTTCAAGGTTTAGGTTCCCCAACTATCCCTACAATACTTTAAGTTTACCGAGTCTTCTTCCTAGAAAATAGGCCTAATTGACTAGGTCATTCAACTAAGTTTGAGAGATTGGTTCTTCCAACTCTTGGAATTAATTATAATGCTTCCTCTAACCCTTATTGTGACTTTCCAATCCACAAATGTCTCTAACCATTCTAACCCTTCATCAAAACAATCACTGTCATAGGTTTTCTCTTAACTGGGATTCACTATCTCGCCTAGGGAAAGCCACCAAAATAAGCTCCCATCACTTCTTGCACATGTACAAGAAGGAACATATTGTACAAGGGTTCAACTTCACTTCCTCCAAAATCCATCAAGTTTCCATGGAGGGAAGTCATGGTGGAACCATTTTTAGACCGCAACCACTCAAACTGGCAAGGTACAGTCTAATGAGGGTTTGGCTTTACAAAGAAAAAAAAACTAAAAAAAAGCACAAAAACCTATATGTAGAGAAAGAATTTACATAGAAGTAATGAAATTGAAAAAAAAAAGGTCTTCTTCAATCAAGTTCCAATGATTAGTCTCAAACTCCTATAGATTGTATTATAATCACAGAGAATGAAAACATGAAATCTAACTTGGGACCTGTGTTCTCATAATGTCTAATCTCGTAACTTCTCTCCTAAAGTATTTTATACCACTTCTAACCTTATAAAATGACCTGACTCGATCTCTAACTATGATTAGGGCATTTTGACACTTCTTGTTTGAATGTTGTCAAAAGTTGTCAAAGTTGCTCGAGCAAATTTCATAGCTTTTATATTTTGTCATAGAAAATTTATGCTAATCCAAGTTAAAGGTCCTCAAGGTTACCAAACTAACCTCAACTCTACCCCAAATCTTGAAACACCCTAAAAACAAGAGTATTAACCTATTTTAACATCTTTCACACAGTACACCATATTTGGCCACCTTGGCATGGTAAGACCAACTAATGGCAACTTAGTGCCAAGTCCAAAACTTATCCTATTTATCTCAGCTACTAGACTCTACTAGACTCTCTAGGAATTTTATTTCATTCCTTGACTTGGCTAATGTTGGGTACAAGCCAAAAACAACTAGGGAGTTAGCCTCATTCCTAGGTGCTCCTACACCATACTTCCCAAAACAAAAGAAGTCAAGTACCATCTGCTATCAACAAAGCTTTGTATGTTCCTAACTTCTTGAACTTTTCCTTAGCAACCCATGTGGCTTCTGACTCTGGTAGCTTATTCCATTTGACTAAGTGTTTCATGTACACTACATGCCTCTTTTTCTTTTGTACTCAGGAGTCTAGAATCTTCTCTTTCTTGGGCTAACTCTTAGGTGGTAATGCCACTTTGTGGAGATATTCAACAACCTCTGTACCATGTATGTCCTTTTCTACAACATGGACCTTATACTTGGTTAAGTCCTGAACATTAAACACTAGGGAGATGGCTAAGTCTACAAGAAGTGCCACCTTATAAGCATTATGTCCATACTTGGCCAAAATAGAACAAGGGTTTATCTTTCTCATCTACAACTTGGTAGGGACTCCCTTCTATAGTCTAGCCTTGTTGAGGTGAACCATAACAAGTTACCCAACCTCAAATTGTACATCTATTCTCTAATCATCCACTTTAGATTTCAAATTTTGTGTAGCCTCCATTATTGTATTATTCACCTGTACATGAACCTCCTTCATGGATTGTATAAAATCTTCAGCATGACCACTCTCAAGTTCTTTGTACTTTTCAAATCCCTAAGTTCACATACCCCTCTTGGATGAACACCATAAACAACCTTAAAGGGACTTTTACCAGTGGTTCTATTAACACTATCATTGTTAGAAATAGGGAATACTGAGAGGGGGGTGTGAATCAGTATTCTACAAACTTTATCTTTTGCCCAATTATGGATATAACAAATTATCTTTATACATGCATAACATAAGAAACTAAACAATATGCATAACAATAAAGAACTCATAACACATGATATGTTCTCGAGGAAACCCTGGCCAAGGGAAAACCTCAATGGGGATGGTACCCACAAAGATCCACTAATCAAAAGTATCCTATTAAGGATGTTGACCTTGTTAGGAGTCTATTACATATGTATAGTGTATCAGTCCTGGTTAAGGGACTATAGGCCTTGTTAGAAGCCTCAACGCTATTAGGAGTTGTAGATACAAAAATCTGATTACAAGATGAGCTCACTACCCAAAAAAGTAATATACAATGTAGGTTAAGGTACATAACCTTATTATACTTGAATCAATATTCCTTTGCTACTCTTATCTTCACATCATCACTATTACATTCGCTTTACAATTACATTCATTACATCACTTTTTCATCGCTTCTTTTCTTTACAATTACAATTGCATATATACAAGTTATTAAGGCTAATAACTTTACATGGTCGGCTTCCATATATCTTTATCTAACGCTTAACATCTAGGATGTCATCCCTTTATATTGTTAAGTCATTATTTTGATAAACAAAATAATCCCTTAACTCTTTACCAATTCTGCCTTCATATTCTATCCTATCGGCTTCACACTATCTTTAGTAAAACTGTCATAACTAATTCCGTACATGTCGTACTAACTTGTGATCTAAGATGGATCATTAGTAGCCATCATAGCATCTATGTTCAAGTGTGCAAGCACTGAACTTGCTCCAGTCAATGTTGCATACCAAAACTGTATCATGGTACACTGTGAAAATACTATCTCACACTTAGACAAATTTGCATTGTGATCTTCCATACTTGCTCTTTGACTTGTGCACTCTTAATGTGGATCATATGTTGTCATAATGACAACATCTATGTTCTCACTTCAGCCAAATTGCCAACAATCTCCCCCTTTGTCATTGGTGGCAACATATGAGAAAATTGGCTAAGTGTACAAGTCAAAATCTCAAAATTTATAACAAAATTTTGGCCATAGTATAGAATATGTATACTATCCTTATAACTCCTCAAAATATATTTTCTGATACAAAACTTCATAGAATACTCCCCCTAAGAGTATCAATCCTCATATACATAACAATTTTCTACTTTACTACAATCACTCCCCCTTTAACAACAATGACAAAATAAAGTAGGGAGGATTACAAAATTGTAACCCAAAAAAGATTATACCTCCATTTACTTATTGCAAAGCCGATAGGCTTGCAACACAATCTACAAAATTTACTTTCATGGCTTCAAACTCTTTCTCCCATGACTTTCTGATAGAATATGCCACATTCAGAAGTGTGCTTAATCCATAAGCTACTATCTGACAAGCTTGAAGGTTCTCAAAATTAAATTTTTGAAATGATGTCTTAGCAGTAAGACATTCTTCTAACTGTTCCTCAATAATGCTCAACTTTATAGACGTATGCTCTCTCAAAAGTTCAAATCTTCTCAATTTCCTATTCTTTTCATCTTGCAATTATCTTATTTCATCATAACACTTCCTAACTTTCTTCTCAACATCGCTTACTTTTACATTGGGTCCAGAAAGAAGATTAGATTCATTCTGAATTTCAGCTTCCTTCACCTTGATTTTCTGCTCCTCTACTACTGTCAAAATCTCAGGTTTTGTACACTGCATGTACAAAGCTTTTCCAGTCTCCAAATGTTTCCTCAAGTTCTTGATACAAACATCAAGACTAATAATATCATTTCTGATATTCTGACTTATGCTTAAAAGAATTTCAGCTTCATAAGTTGCTTGAGCTCTTACTTTAGCAATTTATGATAAGTTGGTAAACTCATCATCAAAATTACTTAGTACCTTTTTGGCTCTCTCTAAAGGATCTGCTTCTAAAATATGTGTAGTTACAATACTTTGCAACTTCTCTATCAATTCCTTCAGACTTCCTTCTAGATTCTTTACTTTCTTATTCTTACCAATAATCTTATTCAAAGAACTAATCAGCTCTAGCTGATCATCATCATCAACTTCTTTACCTAAGTCTTCAAACAAAGTTCCAATTTCCTTCTTCTTTGCCTCAGGAGTGGGTGCATGAATTTATGTCTCTTTAGGTCCATCACTCACCAATTCAATCTGCACTGCTTCTTCAGTCCTATCTGGTTCATCAAGAGCTGAATTGTCAACAATGTTATCTAAATTCTTAAATACATTATCTTCCATGTCCAAGGTCACCTTAGTGCCTTCAATGTCCATTGTATCATCTTCAATGTTAATAGCTGAAGGAGAGGGAATATCCTCTGGTTCAGCATCAACTTCATGTCCTGCTGCAATTGAAGTTTCTCCAACAATTTCTACCATTACTTTAATTATTGCTTGCTCTGTTTCTATTCTCACTTGCTCATACTATCCTTCCATGATCTAAATGGTTCTCCTCTTAGTCCTCAAAAGAGTGTCAAGGGTCTTCAAAATCTTCTTCAAATGATCATCATCTTTCACTTCACAAAGCTTTCTCACAAGATTCTCTCTTATAGTTTTGTCTTCCTCAGATGCTCTCTATTTTCTATTAATAAGTTTATTGTACAAATCATCAAGTATCTGACCTTGAATTGTATCAAACTTCTTGTTAGATAGAATCATGTACTTAACAATAGAATTTTCAAGATTCAATCTTTCAGAATAGTTATAAAGATCATAGTACTTATTCATCTTAGTAAAGTCTCCATCTTGTATGATTTCTTCATTCACTCTCTCAACTCTAGGTTTCCATGCTTTCTTCTTCATAGTAGAGTCATCATCTTTAACTTCTAAAACCTTTCTTGGTACTAGTTGAACTATAGTCTTCTGTCTCTTTCCTAGTCCAGTAGCAATTTCTTTCTTTCTCTTTCTTGGTGTTCCTTGTTCCTTTTATGGTTCTTCTACTTTCACTTTAACTGGTGTAGGCTCTTTCTGTACTGCACTAGATAAAGGTGGTACACTCAAGACTTCTCTCTATCCAACATCTCTCAATGTTTCTGTTGTCTGTTTAGCTATCAAAAATTATCTTTCTGTCATCCCTATGTCTTTCAATATTCTCTTTATGGTACTGTCAACTCTTTTCTTAGACTGTTTCTCTTCAATTTTATCTTTAACAAAATTAAAGTTGTCTTCATAAGTTCCAAACCTGCTGCATTGGGTGTCCAATTTGCTTCTCAACAATCTTCCAACATACTCTTCTGTTTCAATCTCAAAAATCTCAAAACCAAGAGGGTCTATGAATTCAACTCTAGGCTCTACTGCTTCAATGTAAGTAAAGTCAGTGTCAACCATGAAACAAATATCATTCTGATATTTCTCCACAAGTGACTGTGGAATCCTTGATCTGCTAGATACCAATCTTTGAAATGTCTTCAAAACTAACACAACACTCTCATTAACTTGATCAATAACATGACTTCTATAAACTTTGTTTATTCTTTCCATCGTAGACTATCCATCATTCCAATTATTTCCAATTGTGTAAGGAAATCTTCTCAAAAGGTGGAAAAACATATATGTAATCAAAGATGAGAATCTAAATTGTGCATATTTAGACTTCTTAATCTTCTCCAAATTCTCAAACAATTGAATTCTCAAAATCTCACACATATCAACAGAAACTTTGTCTACACACATCAAATAGGCAATGTGAACCATGCCAGCTGCCACATCATCTTCTCTGGAATTAGCACAAAACTTTGTAGTCAAAATCTTACGTAGATATCTTACATCATGTTGTCTAATCTTGCTGATAATAATACCTCTACCATTATAGGATGATCCAGTGTTGTCAATGACAATCTTCCTCATATTTTTCTCATTTAAAGGGATAGCACCAAGTTTGGATAAACCGGTGACTTCATGAATTAGGTCAGCTATGATGTCAATCACTCTGTCTTCTAACCAAAATTTCCCATTGTGAATTCTACTTAAAATGATCTTTGTGCACTCTTCATTGTCGAATTCATACTGTAAACCATATGTGATGATTTCATTGTTTTTCAAATGTTCATAACCTTACTTCAATGACATATCATGGTTATATATATACTAATACTCACTTGAAAAATCATTGTCATTTACTATTTCCAGTTTACATCCAAGATAACTCTTTACATTTTTTGAATGCAAAACTCTATCTGGTACGGATGATAAAGCAAACTCAGGGTCTACTTCTAAAGCTTCTACTTGTTCTTTCTTCAATTTAGGTATGTTCTTATCTCTAATGTTGTGAATCAAAGATGTATCCATGTTCCCTTCCAATTCTTTATACTGATTCAAAGATTTGTCAAGATAAATACCTCAAATTTGTGATTCTAGGGTTTGCGAAGATTCGGTGCTTCAATCCTTCACAAAATCTCTGCAAAACACTTCCAATCTCTTCTTTTTGCTCTTCCAAAAACTTCAATTCACTTTGATAGACAAATAACATTGATCATAACCTTTTATCACTTGAATCTCACTTAATTCTGACATCACATTCAGTTCTTTTGCCGCTTCTTTCCAAAAAGTTATTTCTACTATCTTGCAAAACTAAAAACTTCTTGCAATCTCGCAAAACATAACATTTTCTTTTGTGCTCTTAACCATAGCATTAGTACATCATAAACTACCTTACATTAACTGTGCAAGACTTAATGCATCATAAATATACTTCTATACTAATTCTAAGTTCCTAAACTACTGCAATTTACATAATTTAAGTACTTAAAGATAGGTCAGGTAAGGATTCATTCTTACCACTTAATACTTCACCTGTCTGATTACCTTCCATGTTGATTATGTCTTCTTGATCTATGCCTTTAACAAACTTTACTTCATCTTCATTACTACAGCAACCTTTCTGACTATTTCCTGTACTTTCATTTCTTTTTGCATTGTTTCTAGGGTTAGGGTTCAGATGATAAGTTCCATTGTTCATTCTGCAAAACCTTGCTATATGTCCAATCCTATTGCATATCTGACAAACAATTCCATTGTTCCCATATCTTTTTCCTTTCTGATTAATCTATGACCTGCAATTTCTAGCAATGTGTCCAACTTTGTTGCATCTATAACACACTACTTCATTTCTTTTGTTCATGTCTTCAGTAGGTCTCTTATCTACATTGTTAGTATTCCTAAACATTCTATTACCATAATTATTCTCAATAACTTTAGGTCTTCTACATTCAATAGCTCTATGTCCAAAACCATGACAATTATAATAATAACCATTTAGAGGTTTAAACTGTTTACCTGTGCAATCTCTTTTCATATGACCAATAGCATTACAAGCAAAACATCTACCTTTGAATTCTCTTTTCATACCTTTGGGTGATTCCTCTTGCTTCGGTGATTCTTCTTCTTTAGGTGCATCTTCAGATTTGTTGATCTCATCAAGCTTCTTCTCATCTATGCTTGCAGATGTCTTCAGATCTGGTTTCTTTCTTTCATCATTTGTTCTGAATATATTAAATCCAAGTCCAGTCTTATCATAGGATGGTTTCCCAAAAGAAACTTGTTCATCGATCTTCTCACTATTTGAATATAGCCTTTCAAGTTGTTGTTTGGATTGAGTCAGTTCACCTTTCACAATCTTATTGTACTTCTCAAGTTCTGTATACTACACATTTACTTTCTCAAATTCGGATGTCACTTTTTCAAGTTTAGATTTCAGTTCTTCATTTTCAGTCTTTAGACTTTCATTCTCAGATTTCAGATTTAATTCATTTTTTCTATTTCCATCTTTCAAACTAAGCTTCAAATTCACTATCTTCAATTCATGCTTAAGGATCTCATTTTCTTTTTCCAAGTTGTTATCACAATCTTCAATAAGAATTTCGGATTCCTTTTCAGATCTCAGATCTTCTAACTTGTTTTTCAATTTCTCAATAAGGTTCTTTGCATCATCATATTTCCTTTTTAGATTTTTTCTTTCATCAGTAAGCATATCAATCTACTCAAGAGCTTCATCAAGATTCTTTTTTAGTTGATCCATATCCATAGAGATCTTACTCAAGCTGCTAGGCTTTCCTTGAATGATTCTTCTCTGAGTAACTATGCTCTAATACCAATTGTTAGAAATATGGAATACTGAGAGGGGGGGGTGAATCAGTATTCTACAAACTTTATCTTTTTCCCAATTATGGATATAACAAATTATCTTTATACATGCATAACATAAGAAACTAAACAATATGCATAACAATAAAGAACTCATAACACATGATATGTTCTTAAGGAAACCCTGGCCAAGGGAAAACCCCGGTGGGGATGGTACCCACAAAGATCAACTAATAAAAATTATCTTGTTAAGGATGTTGACCCTATTAGGAGTCTATTACATATGTATAGTGTATCAGTCCTGGTTAAGGGACTATAGGCCTTGTTAGAAGCCTCAACCCTGTTAGGAGTTGTAGATACAAAAATCCGATTACAAGATGAGCCCACTGCCCAAACAAGTAATATACAATGTAGGTCAAGGTACATAACCTTATTCTACTTGAATCAATATTCCTTTTTTGCTCTTATCTTCACATCATCACTATTACTTTCACTTTACAATTACATTCATTACATCACTTTTTCATCGCTTCTTTTCTTTACAATTACAATTGCATATATACAAATTATTAAGGCTAATAAATTTACATGGTCAACTTCCATATATCTTTATCTAAGGGTTAAAATCTAGGATGTTGTCCCTTTATATTGTTAAGTCATTATTTTGATAAACAAAATAATCCCTTCACTCTTTACCAATTCTGCCTTCATATTCTGTCATGTCGGCTTCACATTGTCTTTGGTAAAATTGTCATAACTAATTCCGTACATGTCATACTAACTTTCACTCTAAGATGGGTCATCAGTAGCCATCATAGCATCTATGTTCAAGTGCGCAAGCACTGAACTTGCTCCAGTCAATGTCACAAACCAAAACTGTATCTTGGTACACTGTGAAAACACTGTCTCACACTTAGACAAATTTGCATTGCGATCTACCATACTTTCTCTCTGACCTATGCACTCTTAATGTGGATCATATGTTGCCATAATGACAACATATATGTACTCACTTCAGCCAAATTGCCAAAAATCATTATAGGCATATTCAGCTTGGGGTAATACCTAGTCCCACATCTGACAATACTCTTTTTAAAACACCTAAGAAGGTTACCCAAGACTCTATTGATGACCTTAGTTTGGACATCTATCTATGGATGATAAGCTGAACCAAAAGACAAGTTGGTCCCAAGCCTCTTCCACAATATCTTCTAGATATGTCCCATAAACTTCACATCCTAGTCATAGACAATACTTAATGGAAATCCATGGATTCTCATTATTTATTTGAAGAATAGGTGGGCAATATAACTTGCATCATAGGTGGTCTTACTTGGAATGAAGTGACTCATTTTTCTAAATTTATCAACCTCCACAAACACACTATCAAATCCATTGTTAGTCCTAGGTAAACCCACAATAAAATCCATGCTAGGGAACTCCTATGGTCTATTAGGTATTTGGAGACGTTGGTAAAGACCGATATTGGTAGTAATCCCCTTTTCCTTTTGAAAAATAATACACTCTTCCACATACTTCTTGACATCTCTTTGAAATATTGGCCAATAATAGTTCATCTGTTAACCAATTCAAGGGTCTTGTTAAGCCTAAAATTCCCACTAAGGCTTCCATTATGCTTCTCTTGTATGAGATTCTCTCTCATAGACCCTTTAGGTACACATAATTTCCCTCCCTTAAATAATAGACCATTTTTCAAGGTATAATCTTCAAACTAACTATGGAAATGATTTCTAAAGTTTGCAAATACCTTGTATGCCTCTACAAAATGTGCACCATCTTGATATAGGTCATTGAAACCTTCTACTCCAATGCTCTACAACTTATCCTCTTTAACAGTAAGTAACCTTCTACTAAGTGCATCAAAAACCTTGTTATTTTTCCCTTTCTTATGCTTGATGCTGAAGGTATAGGCTTGTAGGAATTCCATCCATTTGATATGTTGATGGCTTAGTTTTTCTTGAGTGTTGATGTAATTTTTAGGAATAGTCCCAAGAGATAACTGAGAGGGGGGGTGAATCAGTTATCTACTAGTTTCAATTCTTTGTCCAATTAAGTATGTAATAACATTAAGCATAAATAAAATGAAATAAAACTTAACATGACACCATGGTTTTGGTTATGAGGAAACCCAAATAGGTAAAAACCCCAGTGGGAATTGACACCCACTAAGAACTACACTAGTGTATTATGATCCTTTTTAGAAGACCATGCAACCCTGTTAGTAGTTGATCTTTACAATGCATTAAGTACAGTCACCTGGTCAAGGCTCAGACCTTGTTAGGAATCTTTTACAATTAACCCTGTTAGGGGTGAGGATGCACTATCCGAGAGCACACTGCTCAAAGGGGTGAAGGCTGCAACCTTCTATTTAATAGATACACACTATATCTGGATCTTGGTGAACTACATGTAGACCTATTGTCTTGATAAGTTCCAACGAATAGAATATACTTTCTATTGTATCACATAGACCTTCTTCTGATGTCTCAACACTTTGCACTCTCTGCTCTGCTCTTCTCTTTCAACTTTGAACCATTCTTGATAATCATAAAATGACTGCCAATAAATATATTTCCTCTAAATGATATAATCAATTCAACCTATTAGAACCATCTTGAAATCATATCAGAGAAATAATACAAATCTCTAATAATACCTCAGTCGGCTCTACCAAGCAGGCACCATAAATTGGGACCTATCCAACTCAATATAAATGAACACGTTACTTCACACTTTCGGCTCCACCGAATTAATTGATACTTTCTCCTCATGCTAAATTATGACATGCACTCTTAGCCAAATATTATTGACTCTCCAAAAAACACTAATCCAAGTTTTCATACCAAACAGATGGGCACAACTAATTTTCCAATATAATCTATGTTAGCTCCTCTGGATAGACTCGGGAAACTATGGCTATCAATTGTGAACATCATAACTTAACTTCTACTGCATATCCGACTCTATGTCCATGAACATAGTATCATACATATGTATACAACATGAATGTAACCACGCAAGACTCTACTACAATTGTACTTGAAATCATGTACATAACTGTTCCTGGGACCTGTCAAAAACATTCACTAATATGCACAACTATATTGTTGTCTTTACTCAAAATCAACCTCTGTGTCTATGATAGCATGCACCTATAGCCCATTTTTGGGGTATTACACATATTCTCAAAGCTCTCTCCATCAGGCTTCCACGCATGCTACTTACCATATGTTGTTATCAATGACAAACATATAGTCAGCAATCTAGCTTGCTGGCAAATCTCCAACAATCTCACCCTTTGGCATTGATGGGAACATATGTAATGAGAAACACCACCAATCCAAATTTTCAATTCTTGTATAACATTCTCCATTTCTTGAAAAAAACTCCCTCAAGGAAGTATCCTCCACCTACTGCAATATTCTTTGATATTCTCCATTTCCTCAACTGTACTGCTTCCCATGACTGCATTTTTACTCCCCCTTTCTTCTTGTTTTTTATTACTATATATTCCTTCTTTTTATGTTTTTCATGACTATATACTACTCCCTATTTTACATCAATGGAAAAGGGTGCCAAAAACATTAAGCATTGGTACTACTCCAGAGATGCAGTAGTCAACCTTTCATCAGTCACTAAGGACTGATGCCCTCATGCATCCTATAATCAGATTCAAGGAAGGGAATTACTCCCAACTTCTCCTTGAGATACTCAAAAGTATCCTTAGGTAAAGGCTTTGTGAATATATCTGCTAGCTGATCTTTCGTACTCACATAGTCCACCATTACTTCTTTTTCTGCTACTCTCTCTTAGGAAGTGATATTTTATGTCAATATGTTTTGTCTTTGCATGCATCGCATGGTTCTTTGACATATTGATAGTGCTAGTGTTATCACAATGAATAACAATAGGGTAGTCAATCTAAATACCAAAATCTTTTAGCATCTTCTTGATCCACACAATTGTGGAACAATTCAATGCTGCTACTACATATTCTGCTTCTACTATTGACTAAGAGATACAATTCTACTTTTTACTTGTCCAAGTAACAAGTCTATCTCCAAGGAATACAAATCCTCTAGAGGTACTCTTTCTATCATCCATGCATCCTGCCCAATCTACATCTGTATATACATGAAGCTTTACATTTTCTAAATTGGGATACCATAAACCATAGTCTAAGTTTCCATTCAAATATCTCAATATTCTTTTTACTACCATGAGATGACTTTTCTTGGGTTCTGTTGTAAATCTTCCAACAATACCAACTGCATTGGAAATGTCTGATATGGTTTGAGTAAATAATATAAGTTTACCAATCATAGATTTATACAAAGTTATGTCCACTGGTGGTGAATCATCTTCCTTTGAAAGCTTGCATCTAGTTATCATAGGAGTACTTACTGGCTTACAACCATCCACCTTGAATTTCTTCAAGATTTCTTTCACATACTTGGTCTAATTTATGAATAGGTCTTTATCTATCTACTGCACATTCAATCCCAATAATTACTTGATAGGTCCAATCATGCTCATCTCAAATTTTCTTTGCATCTCCTTAGAAAATTCAACACTAAGCTTGTCATTTCCACCAAATATAATGTCATCAAAAAATATAGCAACTAACAATAGTCCATCAGATGTTTCTCTTATGAATAGGTTACAATCTGCAGCTCCTTTCTTGAATCCAATCTTAGTCAAGTAACCGTCAAGTCTTTCATACCATGCTCTAGGGGCTTGCTTAAGTCCATAGAGGGCCTTCTTCAATCTACATACCATATCACACTTATCTGATAAATTGAATCCTTCTATCTGTTCAATGTAAACTTCTTCCTTCAACTCTCCATTCAGGAATGTTGATTTAACATCCATTTGGTATACCTTAAAATTCTTGAATGTAGCGTGGGCTAAAAAAAACTTTATGGCTTCCAGTCTACTCACAGGAGCAAATGTATCAGAATAATCAATCCCTTCTCTTTGCACATATCCTTTACACACTAGTCTTTCTTTGTTTCTTACTATTGTACCATCTCCATTCATCTTGTTTCTAAATATCTACTTACTTCCAATTACATTCTTATCACTAGGCCTAGGGACCAATTCCCATGTATCATTCTTAATTATCTGATCTAGCTCCTCTTTCATAGATTTATGCCAATCTAAATCATTGCATGCATCTTCAACAGTTAAAGGCTCAATTTGTGATAATAAACATACCTCTTCATTTGCTTTGGAACTCTTTGCTTTTGATCTTTTCATGAATTTTCTGCTCTAATCTCCAATGATGTCTTCCTTTGAATGATATCTAGATGTGAATTTAGGAACATTAGGTGTGACTTTTTCATCTGCCTTTTGTGTTTCTTCTTCACTTGTTTCAAGGTCATTGAATAGAACATCTATGATGTCAAACATTTCTTCAACAACTGCTTCACTACTGGTAGGTCTAGGTTCTTCTTCAATCATACGTGCATAATCATGTTATCTCTCTTGAATCATGAACTTCTCATCAATATTAACATGAGCACTTTCAATGATCTTATTTAGTCTCAGATTAAAACATCTATAAGCTCTGCTTTTAGTAGAGTAACCAAGAAAAATACCTTCATCACTTCTTGTGTCAAACTTGCCAATTGCTTCATCTCTCTTGATGTAGCACTTGCTTCCAAAGATTCTAAAGTATTTCCCTATAGGTACATTACCAAACCATAGTTCATAAGGTGTCTTGTTTGCACCTAGCCTTAATTGAATTATGTTGATTGTATAGATTGCGGTATTGACCGGATATCTCCAATAGGTGTGCTCCACCTTTCCTTCAATCATGATAGTGTGCACTATGTCAAGAATGATCCTATTCCTCCTTTCTGCTATTCCATTTTGCTAAGGGGTTATAGGTGCACTTAACTTTCTTTTTATTCCATGTTCTTCATAGTACTCATAAAATCTATCAAAGGTGAATTCTCCTCCTCTATCTGATCTTAGATATTTAATCTTCAATCCAGACTCATTTTCAACCTTAGCCTTGAATATTTTGAACTTGTCAAGTGCTTTTGATTTATCCTTTAAGAACACAACCCACATCATTCTAGAAAAGTCATCAACAAACAAAATAAAGTACCTTTCACCATAGTATGATCTTGTTTGAGTTGGTCCACATAAGTCTGTATGTATTAGATCCAACTTGTTCTCTGCCAAATTATTCTTGCTTCTGAATGAATTACTTACATGCTTTCCCATCATACATTCCTTGCATATTTTGTCTACTAGCTTTGCAATGCTAGGAAGATCTCTTATTGCCTTTACATTACTTATCTTTACTATATTATCAAAATTGATATGACATAGTCTTTTGTGCCATAACCAACTGTCATCTACTTTAGCAACAAAACAACTTGCTTCTGGATTAAGCTGAAAAACATTACCTTTAGTATTTGATCCTCATGCAATCATTTCTCCTTCTTTGATGTTAATGATGCATTTTTTATCTTTGAACTCAAACTAGTAACCTTTGTCAAGCAACTGTCCAACACTCAATAGGTTATGTTGTAAACCATCAACATAAAGAACATCATCAATGATGTTCTTTCCATCCAAGGTGATAGCTCCTCTAACTATGATGGGTTTAGGTGTGTTGTCACCAAACCTAACCATGCCACCTTTCTATCTATCCAGATACACAAATCTATCCTTGTCTCCTTTCATATGATGTGAGAAACCGTTGTCAATGATCCAGTTTGTTCTGATGTCCGCTTGTGAAATCAGTGTCAATTCTTGTTCTTTCTTTTCAAGATTCATTTTCTCCATGTCTTCAAGAGAAATGAATCCAATTTCATCTTCTTCTAATTCATCATTTGATACCCCATCAATAGCATAGTAATATTCTTTTGCATACTTAGGCTTGTAGTTATTTTTGAACTTCTTGACTCTTGTAGGCCATTTAGAAGCAAAGTGACCAATCTTATTACGTGAAAAGCATTTGAATGGTAACTAACCTTCATATTTCCCTTTTCCTTTTCTTTCCTTCTTAGAAATCATAGAAATAAAATCATCTAGTTCTCTATCATCATCTTCACCATCAAAATTACTAGAGGTATTCAAAGATTTCTTACCATGGACTGAAGCTTTGAATGTTGTTTCAATTTTAGGCTCTGTCTTCAATCTTGATATCTCAAAGGCTGAAAGCTTGCTGATTAAGGTCTCTCTTTTAAAGTCTTTTATAGAATGCATAGTTTCATCTAGGATTCATATCTTGTTGTCATATTCTGGTGTTAAAGTAGTCATCAGTTTGTCCATTATGTCTTCTTCTAAAATTTCTCCACCATTGTTTATGATTCCAGCAACTGCTTCATTAATCCCTTGATTGTAGGCTCTGAAATTCTCATCAGCTAACATTTCTAATGTATTGTATCTTTTCTTCCATGTCTTTCTGCATGCATTCTTGGCTTGAATATCTCCTTCAAGCATGTCTTCTAGATACTTCCATATCTTATAGGCTTTGTCCATCTTCTTGATCTTTGAAAACTCACTGTTAGATAGGGCACTGATAAGGGCTTCCTTGGAAATAGCATTTGAAGTGAACATCTCCTTTTTCTTCAAAGTTGCATAATATTTTGCAAGATCTGCTAGAGAGGTAATCTGAACTTCTTTGGTAGCTACTTCAAAAATATCAAAGGCAATGCACTGTAAATGTTTCATCATCTTGTTTTTCCAGTCAAGATAATTATCTCCATCAAACTTAGGACTATCTTTTCTAAAGAACACCATCTGATCAACCTCAAGTTGTTAAAATTTATCTCGAAGGTGCTTGGCTCTGATACTAATTGTTAGGAATAGTCCCAAGAGATAACTGAGAGGGGGGGATGAATCAATTATCTACTAGTTTCAATTCTTTATCCAATTAAGTATGTAATAACATTAAGCATAAACACAATGAAAGAACACTTAACACAACACCATGATTTCGGTTATGGGGAAACCCAAATAGGTAAAAACCCCAGTGGGAATTGACACCCACTAAGAGCTACACTAGTTTATTATGATCCTTGTTAGAAGACCTTGCATCCCTGTTAGTGTATACACCTAAAAATGGTCACCTAGACTATTAGCCCCTTTTGCTAAATCATCAATTGCTTGTTCTTGATCAAATCCTAGTCCTATCATTTATTCGATTATTTTCTATGGGCTAACCATCTTATCCTAAGTCTTTATTTATTAAAAGGAATATTCCCTCCCATTTTAATAAATAAAAATCCCCCACTTTTCCTCTTATCCTAAGTTGCACAAATAAAGCATTATTCTTATTTTATAAAAAGAAGAAAAACACTTTTTGTCTCATATGGACACAAAAGTCAACTCTTATTTTCCTATTGGAGGATACTTGTGCACATGGATTGCTCCTCTTTTAAGCTCCACCATTGATTAAATCTTTTGCCTCTTAATCTCTATGGTCCATTTCTTCTCATTTCCTTTAAAAGAAGAGCTCTCTTCTTCATTCTAGATCCTCAACTTTTTATGCTAACTTTATGCTACAGGTTTTCTAGGTCACTTTGGAGCTTTTGAAGATTTGGAGCATTCTTAGCATCTACATCTCATTCTTGCATTCTACATCTCATTCTTGCATTCTTAGCTTAGCTTCATATTTATGCTTTCTTAGATTAGCTTCATTTCTATGCTCTAGATTAGCTCACATAGATTAATTAGCTTGGGTTGTAACACTTGCATATTTCCTTTCATAGCTTAGCTTGCATTTCCATTTCTAGCATAGCATTGCATTGCATTTTCATTCTTGATTCTTGAGGATATTGGCATTCTTGCCCTTGTCTTCATTAAATCTTCCATTGCATGGTTTACTAGCAAGGTTATAGGCTAAATAGCTCTAGCTGAGAGCATTCTTAAAAACCCTTGCACTCCATGCCTAGGGAGCTATGGATCGATTTGTGAGGGCTCATTCTTGAGTTTCCTTACATGTAATGATTCATAGAAGTGTGACACATTTATAGCACACATTTTTGGCGCCCACCGTGGGGCAGAGTAGATAGACTTTGTCCTTTAAATTCTACATTTTTGTCAATTTTTGTTAATTTTTCAGTAAGTTTTTAGCGTATTTTTTGTTCTCTGGGTTTTTGTCTCAGAATATCGCGTGATGCTTCTCAGTATATCGCATGATATACCTTATAATACCCGCGCGACACTTCACATCTCAGAAGAATCGCACGCCTAATGGTATCAAAAGTTTAAGTGTGATATATCGTTGGAAAGGTCTTTCTGAGCCTAATCCAACCATGATGGTTTCATTTTCAGATTTTATCATTTGATTAGTTATTTTTTGCACATTATCTAATTTTTTTATGTACTAATCATTGTTAGATTTTAGATTTTGATTCTCCTAACTCTTGTTGGTCTAACAAGTTGTGGTTGTAGGTGCTTCTTGCTTGAAATTTGCTAAAATCGCATGTCAAAGAGGGCTACTAATGGTTTTTGCAGGGCTTCCCTAAGCATAAAAACCAAATCAAGTGCTTGTTTAATTGCTTTCTTTATTAAGTGCGGCATATACTAGTTGTTTCCTTTCTTAGGCACTTAATACCTTGTTGTAGGAATTTTGAGGTGGTAGGAGAGTATGCTCTTCACCCTTGTGGTGAAACAGAAATCTTGACCCATCTTGAAATTTTGAAAGCAAGGGGGTAACTAAATCTTTTCTTGGTGTGTTTGGGTGAAATTTTTGAGATAGGGGAGTATGCTCTTCACCCTTGTGGTGAACCAAAAACCTTGAACCTCAAAAATTGATCAAATTTTTGTTTAGATTTAGAATCCTTTAGCGGGCCTGCTCTTGAGCAATCAAGAGGAACGACCCAAGTGGGGACAACCTTGTCATCATTTTCCTTGGTGGCAAGTGATTCCAACTCACTATAATCTCAAGGCTATCGAGGACTCAAAACCTTGGTAGACATAGTACTTATCTTCGCTTGATGTGAGTAACTTGTGGGATTGTGACCATGAGGAAAGTATTAAGCAAGAATGCTTAAGGTACTCTTGAGGCCGCGAGGTCCTAGTCCTTTATGAGGAGCAAGAGGGGTGCTATGAATAGAAACTCTTACTATGAACCATTAGATAGAGGCCACCCTATTTTAGCCGCTTAGCTTCTTGGTGCAAGGATTGATCCAAGTGGACTTACCCGGATCACCCCAAGACACTCACCATATGTGTTCCTTTGGTTGTGTTTTTGACACTTCCATGACAATGCCAATATCTCTTGTGGGCAACCACTTGGTGTGAGGCAAGGGAGCATCAAGTTGTGGGCCACGTTGCTAAGTAATGAGCCTTGTCCTTCTAGGTAGTAATTGCTTGAATTGTCTTCAATTGTGCTATACCAGTGTAAACGTTCTTAACATTCAAACAAACGATAGCATTCATAAGGTTCTCTATTTTGATATCACAAGTGCTTGTCTTGGCAAGGTTGCTTTTGCCCTTGTTTCAAGTGTTCTATGACATGTTTGATCCTACACTGTTTGCAAACCTATCTTTTATCTGCTGCTACTACTTGTCAAACTGAGAAATTGCACTATCCAATCTTTGAAATTGATCAAAACACTTTAAAACTAAGATTTTTATGTTCACTGGTCAAAGAATCACCCAATTCTGCAACAGTATCGCATGCCTTACTGAGAAATATCGTGCGATAGTTCGCGCCCTGCTATTTTATCACGTGCTTTGCTAAGGTATATCGTGCAATAGTTTGCTCCTGCTGGACTATCGCCCCACTAGCCTGGAGTCTATCGCCCAACCATACTGTAGTCTATCACCTAGCTTAAGGCAAAGTATCACTCAAACTAAGAAGTATCGCCCTGTCTGCCTGGAAAGTATCGCCTAGAATCTTTTTGCTGTCCTATCATTGCTGCAATTCAGAGTTGCTAAACTTGCACTTTAACCTATCGTAGAGTGTCTTTTTCTGTTCTTACCTGAAACTGGTTTGTTACCTACATGCTTAGATTTGTTCTAGACTGAAACAAATGAGCTAAAACTATTGGGTTTGAGTTTAATGAATGCTACTCTTGATCACTTGCTGCATCACGGTTACCTCTCTAGCTACTTGCTTATTGAGCTTCTTGCTCGTTGCTCGGCTTTAGTCAATTGATTGCTGTAAGTGCTTGAGCACTTTTGACGAGCCATCTCTCTATTGTTCTACTTTGACAAGTGATCTTTATTATCTTTGCTTATCTCAAATCTGAGAAACTTTGTCTCATTCTATTAGTCAACCAACATCTCTTTTCATGCCGGTTACAACTCGGTCTCAATTTGAGTAGGAGAGTCATCCTCCTTTCAATTATACACAGCTACCTTCTCCAACTAGACATTCCAAAGCACCCATTAGCAACAACAGTTCTAGTTCTAACCAATCTAAGAATTCTAAGGCTACACCATGGTATAAAGGAGGTTTCCTCTTTTCCGCATTCAAGACCCCCAAAAAAACAGACAGTGTCTCACTCACTTTGACTGAACAAGAAAAGTTTCAACTCTTGCAAGAACACTTTGAGCGTAAGGATAATCAAGCACGCTTAGATAAAGAGCACAATCAACAAAGGATGGATTCTACTAGGCGCATGGCTTATAGAGGGACATTTCATGAGCAACCTGAGACTAGTAATCATGAGCATAGACCTCTTTTTAATGGCAACAATGGCAACAACACGCCACCAAGATCTCCTCCAAGAACCACTTTTGGTATGCCTTCTTCACCTCCTAGACCTCCTCCCTCTCAACATGAGGCAGAAGCTAATGATGAGATTTCTAGTGAGGATCTTATGAGATTTGAACAAGATGTGGATTTCCAACGCATGATGCATAAGCTTTTAGAGCGTAATGGTGATCAATATTTTCAATATATGACTTCAAGAGGATACAAGCTTCCTCCTGGCTATGATGTCAGACAAATTGTCCAACAAAGAGTACCAACTGAATTGGAAGTCCTTCAGGAAGAACTGCATTGGACAAATCAATGGCTTACCCAAATGGCATTAGAAAGAGAGCCTCCAAAGGTCTCTTTTGTAGAATCAATTTGTGCTCTTCCTTTTGATAAAGATCTATACATGGTCCCGTTTCCTAAGGATATTGAGGTTCCTAAATATGACAAGTATGATGGAAATGGTGACCCTCATGACCATGTGCATCATTTTTATGCTCTTAGTATGGACTTTCTTAATGAAGACACATATCTCCTACGCTTATTCCCTTGAAGCTTAAGAGGCCAAGCTTTGGAATGGTTTGTGAAATTGACACCACCGCTTAAGACTTTTGATGAGTTAGCTCAGTGATTTACCTAGCAGTACTCTTACAACATCCAACAACCTATCACTGTGATAGATCTTGGTAATCTAAGACAACATCAAGGTGAGCCATTTGTAACTTACTTACAACGTTGGAGGTCATTGTATTCTCGATATCCTCGTCAGCTACCCGAAAGAGAAAAGATTGACATTTTCATCAACACACTTGTGCCTGAGCTATTTTATGATCTAAGGAAGCAACTGTTCTCCTCCTTCCATGACGTGGTTGAAAGTGCATATCGGATTGAGGATGTAGCTATAAGAAAAGGGGATATTGTTATTAATAAAGATGCTAAAGGCAATGGTAAAGACAAGAAAAAACCTTGGAATAAGAACAAGTATGTTGTTAATGATGGGGTTGTTGATGCTCCTAAAGTTAAAGAGCCCGCTTTCAATCTCTCCAACGCTATCTATGCAGCAAAACAACAAGAAGCTAGCAATGCTCACAATGCTCCTAAACCTCAATATGCAGATAAGCCTAAGAAGTCATTTCGAAAGTGAGTCTATAACAAGTTGGCAGAACCTTACGATGTGATCCTTAAGACTTTGGTTGACAATGGATATCTTACGCTTCCTGATAAACCTGGTAACTGGGATCCGATAAATAAGCCTGATTGGTGGAGAGAGGATCATTACTACCATTATCACAAAAACAAAGGACATCCAACAGACAATTGTTTTAGGCTTAAGGATGATATTCAGGATCTTATTGAGAATGACACAATCTCCACTGATGGCTTAACTAAAAATTCTGATCACACAGCTTTCAAAGATCCTCTACCTAAGCATGATAAGGGGGAAACCTCTCAAACACATAAGAAGAATCATGATGCAAAGATCAATTACATGTATCCTTCTAATACGCTTGTGATTAACATGGTAGAGCCCGTTGAGAGTGTTCTAATGATGAGGTCTCAAGATGATAATAACACCAATCATGGTAAGCCAAAGTTAGTCTTGCAAACATGTGGTTGTTCATCTTCCCGAAGTGAGACACTGAATGCTGTTACTAGGGGGCAAGCCAAGATTGTCCTTAAAATTGCGCAAGATCCCAAGCAAGCTTTTCCTTCCAAACAAGTGGCTCCTTCAACCACCCCTAGCTACGATCTTGTCCAACATTTGCAAAAGACACCAGTACAGATATCTATCCTTGAGTTGCTTCGGTTATCCTCTTCGCATAGAGAGATTCTTGATGAGGCTCTACATACAACACGTGTTCCTAATGACAGTGATCTAGATCAATTTCAGGCTATGGTCAACCACATTTCATCTCCGCTATCTCTTTCTTTTTCTACAGGCGATGACATATCTATTGCTCACCCGCATAATCTAGCTTTACACATTGAAGTTCTAGTCTACAATACCCGAGTCCACCGAGTCCTGATAGACAATGGTGCAGGGTTAAATATTGTTTCTTTCAATGTCATACAATAATTGGGTTTGTCAAAATTCACTGTGGATTCTAAAAAGAAGATTACTATAAAAGCTTACGATGAAGTGGAAAGATCTTCCAAAGGTCTTGTCACGCTGCCTGTCTGAGTGGGCCCTGTCACAAAAGATATTAGCTTCCAAGTATTGGACATCCCACTCACATATAACATTCTTTTGGGTCATCCTTGGATCCATGACATGCAGGCTGTTCCTTCCACTTCTCATCAGTGTGTCAAATTTTTGTACAATGGCAATGAAGTTGTGATTCCTAGAGACCATACTATTGCTATTAATGCTCTTGCTGCTACTGAAAAATTTATTCCTCACAATGAACCTACTGATGATCCTAGTACGTCTCTAGTTGCTACTGAGAAATCATTTAAGATGATGAGCCTTGGTATGGGTGAATATAAACTGGATTCCTTTGCTTCTATACCTATTTCTCCTAGGTCATATGGGAAACCTTCCACTTCTGCTATGGTGATCCTTGAAGCCGAAAGAGAAGAACAAGCTGTTCACGAGTGGATCTATAGAGAAGATGCCCAAAATACTCCCATGCTTAGTAATTCAGACACAGATACAGATGAGTCACCAATACACACTATGGCTCACATGGGAGATGATCTTCCCTCTACTTCACTTCTTTGGGGAGAAAAATGTATATCTACTGATGATATGGATGTTGATATGGTTCATTCTTGTAGTAACCATCCCGACATGGTTGATGGGTCTTGTGTGGGGTCTGATGAGTTTGTTCCTCGTATTGCCTTAGTGGACTACGTTGGTCCTTCTATGACAAATCTAGATCTAGCTACTTTTGGAGCTTACCCTATAGGCTTGACCTCTCTTGTCACCAGAGATGACACCCCTCGCATAAATACTATTGAACCAGTCACTTCATTTCATCTCACATCAACACCTGTTACTTCTTCCACCAAAGAACTAGCCACAAAAAATATTGAATCAGCAATCTAACATCACAGTCATCAAGTCAAAAGAAAAGAGCAATGGTCGGATGCCGAAAACAACATTGTGGTGGTATCCGCACCTAAGAAAAGTAAAAATAAAAATCTGCTCAAAAATAATGATTCTCAAATAAAAGATGACAAGTTGATTCTCTACAAAAAAATGATGCACTACCTCAAGCATGATCTCATATCTATTATACTTCAGCCCATTCCTAGAGCTAAGAACAAAGTTGGTAATGCCTTGGTTACTTCAACATCCATCTTACAAATGAAAAAGCATAAATTTCGCTTCAAGTTCCTGGTGGATGAATTATGCTATCCTGCTCACAAATCTTACAATCCTACCATCTTTTCATATCTTCCACCTCATATTCCTCTTGCAAATCCACCACGCCATTCCTTCTGCCATCCCTTACACTTTGCCTTTGTCTCTGGTGACTTGTATAGGAAGGGTCTAGACGGAACTCTCCTTAAGTGTCTAGAAATAGAGGAGTCAGAAAAAGTGCTAGCTGAAATCCACAATGGCATATGTGGATCACATTCTAATGATCCTCTACTAGCTCAGACATTGCTTAGGTCTAGTTATTATTGGTCAAAATGGTTGAGAGCTCCTATTGTCACAGTTGCAGCATTTGGGCCTGGGGCCTATCAGTTCTCTACATCAGAGGAAGCAGATTCTTGATGCCCGTTTCTGTCTAGGGCATTCTTTGTACATATTTTATGATCCTGAAAAAACTCCAAAAAAATTTATATATGATGTTGAAAAAATCAAAAAAAAAATAAAAAAACTTCAAAAAAATCAAAAAAAAAATTTGAAAAAGTGCCTTGGTGAAAACTTGGAAACAGGCTCCTTGGTAGCAAAAATACAAAAAAATTATAAAAAGTCTTGAAAAAAATTGCAATAAATCTATCAAGTGGTGAAAACCTAGAAATAGGCACTGCTTGAGACCCTCTGCACCTATGTCTATCAGTCTTGCGTGGCGCTCATTCACTCCACTTCTCGCTTTGCCTCTCCTAGCCTGGAATTGACTCTTGTCTTAGTCTAGGGGGCATACGTTGTTTTGAGCTTATCTTGGGTCTCTTTGTGCATCTATATTTCTTAGGCACCTCACAAACAGTGTTTTTCAACACCACCCCAACTATGTTTTTCAACACTACCCTCGCATCGAGTGTTTCTCAACACTTATCAGATGTCCTACCCATAGTCTAGATGATGCAATATTTCTCACTGGCAGATGCGATACTCAAAGTTTGACTCTATGACCTACACACACGCACTTGACTTGCTGAGATTTGTTTGACTTTATTTCTTTGTGTGCTGTCTATGATGATTTCTTTGCTGAGTGTTCTCCCCCTATGATCATTTTCGATGATGCATAGCTAGAAGACTGAGGGAATGCGAACATGTTTTATTTCTTTATCTGCTTGTGGGTATATTTTGTCAGTCCTCACTGTCATGAGCATTTATGCTAGTCTTACTTGACACTATGGACCTACAAGGTATTATCCTTGACTGTTTTGCAAGTGCATGCTTCTAGTCATCTTGACTTTCTTGTGTCTCGATGCGAGCATAATCTTGCTATATCAAACTTAGGTAATCTCACTGAACTAGTCATCTTGACCTACATGTCTCTGATGCCTAGGTGAGATTTCCACATTTCTATCTGATATAGATCATATTCAGATCCACATAGTTATGCTAGTGTGTATTGTATGATCTTGCGATGCTACCAATAACGCTCGATGATGAATATTAGATGTCTATTATCATTGTGACCTTGCAAGTAAACCACTTTTCATGTAGCTTGCATTCTTAAGTTCATGTTAGTTTAGTTTTGCATCTTGCATATGGAGAGAGCTCTCCTTTTCATCTTACGTGGACTTGTTAATCAACTGTGCTCACCTTTCGCTTCTTCTTGATCATGTCTTTCGCTTCTTGTCTTTCATATCCCATCATTTTTCTTTCATTTCGGGATCGAAACCAAAATCCGAGTTCACCTTGATCATCCAAATCATCTTTTTCCTTCTTCTATGCAATTGGCTAACCTTTTGAGGCCTGATCCTTCGATCTTCGCTGGGGCATTCTTCAGCTCTTCATCTCCATCTCTTTCAAACTTCCCATCTTTCATTCACTTTCAAATCCCAAGCTCAAATTCTCCTCTCTCCATGGTGTTTATGGGTTGAGGGACTAATAGGTTCGTGCCCCGTGTCCAATGTGTGGGGCATATCTTCATTGCTTGATGGTTATTCTGTTCTCTTTCTTCGATTATGATTTCTAGTGATTTGATCATGTTGCTCTTGCTTCTGCTTTCCCTCTACCTGGATTTCACTTTCGATCCTGAGGGGGCAGACACATCATATCTTATTGGCTATCTCTTTCCTAAGTGTTCAGTACTGTCGCTACCAGGCTGACCATGCAGGATTTGCTATTTTTCTACACTTCATTCTTTGGAGTCAGAATGCTATTGCTTGCCTTCTTGGCTATCTCTTGCTTTCATGGCTGATCTGAGTTGCTTTGTGATCCCAAATCGATCTCACATTTCAAATTCATTATTTGACTACATGTGTTCCCAGATCGATCACACATTAGTCAAAGAGGGGCAAATGTATACACCTAAAAATGGTCACCTAGACTATTAGCCCCTTTTGCTAAATCATCAATTGCTTGTTCTTGATCAAATCCTAGTCCTATCATTTATTCAATTATTTTCTATGGGCTAACCATCTTATCCTAAGTCTTTATTTATTAAAAGGAATATTCCCTCCCCTTTTAATAAATAAAAAGCCCCCACTTTTCCTCTTATCCTAAGTTGCACAAATAAAGCATTATTCTTATTTTATAAAAAGAAGAAAAGCACTTTTTGTCTCATATGGACACAAAAGTCAACTCTTATTTTCCTATTGGAGGATACTTGTGCACATGGATTGCTCCTCTTTTAAGCTCCACTGTTGATTAAATCTTTTGCCTCTTAATCTCTATGGTCCATTTCTTCTCATTTCCTTTAAAAGAAGAGCTCTCTTCTTCATTCTAGATCCTCAACTTTTTATGCTAACTTTATGCTGCAGGTTTTCTAGGTCACTTTGGAGCTTTTGAATATTTGGAGCATTCTTAGCATCTACATCTCATTCTTTCATTCTACATCTCATTCTTGCATTCTTAGCTTAGCTTCATATTTATGCTTTCTTAGATTAGCTTCATTTCTATGCTCTAGATTAGCTCACATAGATTAATTAGCTTGGGTTGTAACACTTGCATATTTCCTTTCATAGCTTAGCTTGCATTTCCATTTCTAGCATAGCATTGCATTGCATTTTCATTCTTGATTCTTGAGGATATTGGCATTCTTGCCCTTGTCTTCATTGAATCTCCCATTGCATGGTTTACTAGCAAGGTTATAGGCTAAATAGCTCTAGCTGAGAGCATTCTTAAAAACCCTTGCACTCCATGCCTAGGGAGCTATGGATCGATTTGTGAGGGCTCATTCTTGAGTTTCCTTACATGTAATGATTCATAGAAGTGTGACACATTTATAGCACACTGTTAGGAGTTGATCTTTACAATGCATTAAGTACAGTGACCTGGTCAAGGGTTAGACTCTGTTAGGAGTCTTTTATAATTAACCTTGTTAGGGGTGAGGATGCACTATCTGAGAACACACTGCTCAAAGGGGTAAAGGCTGCAACCTTCTGTTTAACAGATACACACTATATCTAGATCCTGGTGAACTACGTGTAGACCTGTTGTCTTGATCAGTTCCAATGAATAGCATATAATTTCTATTGTGTCACATGGACCTTCTTCTGATGGCTCAAAACTTCACACTCTCTGCTCTGCTCTTCTCTTTCAACTCTGAACCATGCTTGACAATCACAAAATGACTGCCAATAAATATATTTCCTCTAAATGATATAATCAAGTTAGCCTATTAGAACCATCTTGAAATCATATTAAAGAAACAATACAACTCTCCAATAATACCTCAGTCGGCTCTACTAAGCACACACCACAAACTAGGACCTGTCCAACTCAATATAAATGAACACGTTACTTCACACTGTCAGCTCCACCAAATTAACTGATACTTTCTCCTCATGCTGAATTATGACATGTGCTCTTAATCAAATATTATTGACTCTCTAGCAAACACTAATCCAAGCACGCATACCAAATGGATGGGTGCAACTACTTTTCCAATATAATCTATGTCGGCTCCTCTGGATAGACTCAAGAAACTATGACTGTCAACTGTGAACATCATAACTTAACTTCTATTGTATATCCAACTATGTATCCATGAACATAGAATCATACATATGTATACAAAATAAATGTAACCACACAAGGATCTACTACAACTATACTTGAAATCATGTACATAACTGTTCCTGGGACCTGTCAGAAACATTCACTAATATGCACAACTGTACTATTGTCTTTACTCAGAATCAACCTCTATGTCTATGATATCATGCTGATAACATATCCATGCAACATATGCTCAAAGATCTCTCCATCAGGCTTCCATGCATGCTACTTACCATATGTTGTCATCAATGACAAACATATAGTCAGCAATCTAGCTTGCTGGCAAATCTCTAATAGTAACTCAAAGCTTGATTATCTATAAACACCACAAACTCCTTGGGAAAAAAATAGTGCCTCCACTTCCTAAGAGATTGGACTAAATCATAGATCTCCAAATCATAAGATGAGTACCTTGCTTTGGCCTCATTGATATTTTCACTAAAGAAAGCTACTGGTTTTCCTTCTTGGCTAAGGACAACTCAAACTACAACATCAATAGCATCACATTCCAAGGTAAATAATTTCTCAAAACTAGGTAACACAAGAATAGGTTGGGTATCCACCTTTTTCTTTAACAACTCAAAACTCTTATCAACCTCCTTGGTCCATTTAAATTTAGTCTTTATTCCACCTTAAATAGTATCCAAAATAAGAGCACAAATCTCACTAATGAATTTCCTATATAATTGGTCCAAGCCATGGAAACTCCATACCTCTGTCCCTTGTTTTGGAGTAGGCTAGATAAGGATAGCTTATACATTACCTTTATCCATCTTGAGGTTACCTTGTGAGACTACAAAGCCCAAATAGATCAACTCTTTCTTCAAGAACTCACACCTTTCTAGGTTGATAGCCAATTGTTCTTCTTTCAATTTCTTCAACACAACTTCTAAGTGTTTAAGGTGTTATACCCTTGTCTTGTTGGATATTAATATGTAATCAAGGTAGACTACTACAAACACTCCTATGTAATCCTTTAGCACTTAATTCACCAATCCCATTAATATGATAAGGGAATTTGTAAGCCCAAATGGTATGACCAACCACTCATGTAGGCATGTTGTAGTCTTGAATGCCATCTTCCATTGATCCCCCTCCTTGATCCTAATTTGATGGTACCCACTCTTGAGATCAGGTTTTGTGAATTACTTGGCACCCCCAAGACAATCCATCAGATCTTCTATCCTAGGAATGGGAAATATGTATCTAATGGTGATTCTATTGATTTCTCTAGAGTTAGTGCATAACCTCCACTTACCTCCCTTTTTAGGGGCCAACACCACTAGAACAACACAAGGGCTCATGCTCTTTCTTACCAACCCTTGGTCAAGAAATTATTGAACTTGTTGTGCTATCTCTCTATTTTGATCTGGGGTCACCTTATAGGTTTCCTTATTTGGTAAAGAATCTCCTAGCAAAAAATCAATTTGATGACTAATTTCCCTCTTAGGTGGTGGAGTTGTAGGACTACCATTACTCACTATTTCCATCTTCATTCTTGAGTTCCTTAAAGAAATCCTTTCCTCTTACAAATAGGATATTAGAGTTTGTTGTCTTGGTCTCCTCTTTACCCACAAGGGAATGTATATTATATATTACTCCATTCTTTTAGAAAGAGTAGGAGTTATTTTCCCCATGATGCATGGCCTTTTCATCATACTGCCATGGCCTAACCAATAGAAAATGACATGCATCCATGGGTAGTATGTCACATTGAACCTTGTCTTGATACTTACCAATAGAAAACTATGCCCACACTTTTTTATTTACCAAAACATTCTCTCCTTTCTTCAACCAAGTCACCCTATAAGGATGGGCATGAGGGATCCTTGTCAAGCCAAGTTTTTTCACTGCCTCCTCAGATATGATGTTATCAGTAGACCTTGAGTCTATGATCACTTTGAATACTTTCCCAAGAATCTTTCACTTTACTTTGAACAATGCCCTTCTCTTCTTGGGTTCTTCCTTCACCAATTCCTTCAACAATATTCTCCTAAGCATTAAGTTTTCTCCACTCTCTGAATCAAGAGTTACCTTACGATACTTCACACTACTTGTGTCTTCTTCAACATAGTTAATTCCCTTCTCTGATTGAGATTATGTTGCCTTATCCAAACACCTATAGACAGGATGCCCAATTTTCCCACAACTATAACATTTCATGTTAGCAAAGTGTGATCCCCTGCTAGAGCCACCAAATCTACCTCTACTGCTGCCAAATCCTCTTCCTATATTTTGATTAATTCAGCCACTTGGTTCATTGATATTTTTTTATCTACCTTTACTCATTATATAGGGTCTTGATTCATTTCCCCTTCCACCATATTTACCTTGATGGCCTCTTGAGTCTCTCCCTCAGCCTCTACCCCTAGAGTTCGATTCTTGTTTCTTCTTACTCCTCTCCTCAACTTTAAGGGAAAGTTGATAACACTTGTGGATGGTGGTAGGGCCAAGAAAGATAATCTCTTGGATTCTCCATCTCAAACAATTCAAGTATCAGGCTACTTTAAGATTCTCATCTTCCTGCACCTATGACCTCAAGCATAATTTTTGAAATTGTTTAGTATAGGCACTAACATCCAATTCCTTTTGTCTTAAATTTTGCCTCTTCTTATGTATTTAAATTTCATAGTTATTTGGTAGATATGCCTCTTTAATCTTATCGACCATACCCTTCCATGTTGCTATGGGGTTCTTCCCTTCCTTTTTCCTTTCATCTTGGATTAACTTCCACAATGTTACAGTTGCTCCTCTCAATCTAGACTTAGCTACCTTTACTTTTTGTGCCTCTCACACACTCTCACATTAAAAGTGGTTCTCTAACCCCTCTATCCACTCCATTACAAACTCTAGTTCCATTTTAATACCACTAAACAAGGGTACTCCTTCCAAAGATTTTCCACCCATGGCTTTGAGAGATCTAAGGAAAGGCTCCTCTTGTAGTATTGGATGAGGCTCTGGCACCTCATGCTCTATGGACACTACCTTTTCTTTTTCTTATGACTCTCTCACCTTCTCAATTACTTCCTTTGTCTTAGCTTTTACTCCATCAAGCTTAGTTGTCATCTCTACTAGTTGTTCTCTTAGGAGTCTATTATCCTCTTCTTGATCTTCTACCTTCTTTGCAAGTTCAGCATTTGTCACCATCTTTGATGATCCCACTGACTCTAGTGTCTACAACATCCACTTCCACTAGCCCAAATCTTTTGGGGCTATGATACCAATCTGATAGGGAGACCTCTACCACTCCTTGAGCCAAGAAAGCGCAATCTCTAAGGTCACCTCCTAGACCTCTTTATGGGTGTTTTTTCTCAACCTTACTCCTTGGGAGAAGCTAAATAAGCCCTTCACAACTTAGGGGTCTTCCTACATCCAATTATAACTTACCCTTCCTCTTTCTTGAACTCACCAGTGTAAGTTCCCCATCAACACACCATACCTATCACCGGCATTGAATAGGGTTGAATTGATTGTGGATGAGCAATTCTCAAGTTATTTGATGCTATTTGTCACTAACTGGATAGATTTGTCTCACCGATCTCAAGTTTTCCTACTTTTAAGGCTTGTAGTCGTATTAGGCCAAAACTAGGTCTTTGAACATGGTTTTTGTCCAATAGATCCAAAACTTCACAAAGAAGCCCCCAACTTGATCTTGGTTCCAAATGCCCTTTTTGAAAAACTCAAACATTTTCAAGGTTTAGGGTTCCCCAACTATCCCTACAGTACTTTAAGTTTACTGAGTCTTCTTCCTAGAAAATAGGCCTAATTGACTAGGTCATTCGGCTAAGTTTGAGATTTTGGTTCTTCCAACTCATGGGATTGATTATAATGCTTCCTCCAACCCTTATTGTCACTCTCCAATCCATAAATGTCTCTACCCAATCTAACCCTTCATCAAAACAATCACTGCCATAGGCTTGCTCTTAACCAAGACTTGCTATCTCGTTAGGGAAAGCCACCAAAATGAGCTCCCATCACTTATGGCACCTGTACAAAAAGGAACATAATATACAAGGGTTCCACTTCATTTTTTCCATGAGCCATCAATTTTCCATGGAGGGAGGTCATGGTGGAACCATTTTTATACCACAACCACTCAAACTGGCAAGGTACAGTCCAGTGAGGGTTTGGGCTTACCAAGAACAAACAAAACTAAACAAAAGAACAAAAAACCTATATGTAGAGCAATAATTTACATAGAAGTAATGAAATTGTAAAACAAAAGGTCTTCTTCAATCAAGCTCCAATGATTAGTCTCAAACTCCTGTAGACTATATTTTAATCACAGAGAATGAAAACATGAAATCTAACTTGGGAACTATGTTCTCATAATGTCTAACCTCGTACCTTCTCTCCTAAAGTATTTTATACCACTTCTTACCTTATAAAATGGCCTAGCCCGATCCCTAACTACGATTAGGGCATTTTGACACTTCTTGTCTGAATGTTGCAAAAGTTGTCAAAAATATTGTCAAAGTTGCTCGAGCAACTTTGACAACTTTTACATTTTGTCATAGCAACTTTGTGCTAACCCAAGTTAAAGGTCCTCGAGGTGACCAAACTAACCTCAACTCCACTCCAAAGCTTGAAACACCCTAAAAAAAAGATTATTAACCTATTTTAACATCTTTCACACACTAGGCCCTATTTGGCCAACTTGGCATAGTATGACCAACTAGTGTAATTTAGTGTCAAGTCCAAAACTTATCCTATTTATCTTAGCTACTAGACTCTACTAGACTTTCTTGGAATCTTATTTTATTCCTTGACTTGGCTAAGGTCAACTACAAGCCAAAAACAACTATAGAGTTAGTCTCATTCCTAGGTGCCCTTGCCCCACTTTTAATTCTGGGTTGCCAACTAGGCCAGCTGAGATGGCAAATTAAAAAATAGGTTGTGGGGTCCATGTGGACCCCGATGTTAAGGTGTGCATGTTCCAACTCCTCTCCCCTATAAAGGCAATTTTGATGAAAACAATAAGTATCCCCTTGGTAAGATATGCTCTTTAGTTTTCCATTTAGACATTTCGAGGGAGGGAATGGTGAACATGACTGGTTGAGAGGGCCTTCACTAGTGACTTTAAATGGTAAAATTTGGAATATGCTGGTTGAAACTTAGAATGTGCTAGTTAAAACCAACGAGTCTCTTCTTCCATACTACTAAAATTAAATCGTAAGGTTTCCCTTGAAGACCAATAGTTTGATCGCTAGTTTATTTTTTTGAATAGCAGCAATGCTCCTGCGTGATTATGTGGTTTGTTGAACATTAACTACGAAAACACACGCTCATTTATTTGAGAAGTAGTAGATGGTCCTTCGTGATTATGTAGTTGGCAAACATTAACTATGAAACAAACCAGCCACCGTTCTGTCCATCGTGTATTCATAACAACAATTGTCTATTCAGTGAAGATCCATGATGAACCACACAAGCAACTAGTCAGTGCATCGTAAGCATAGCTATTATTTGCTCATGCAAATTGGTTTTAAAGTTGTTCGTCTCTATATTCTAAGATCAAAGACATCGAAAAGGGCACATGAATAAAATTTGGTGCACTGTAATCTATATGTCACCTACGGCACCAATATATATTTATTTTTTGCCGGGGGTGATAAAATGGTGAAGACTTCTCATTAAAATAATCACAGCAATAATTCAGAGTTATAGATTCAATTATCAAATACTATAGTGTAATCCCTTTGAGAAGATATTGCAAAACCCTAAGTTCATGATTGGAATAATCAATCTACGATGTGGAACTTGAACCAAAAGATAGGTACAGAATAGCTATTGTATCCTCTTTAAGACAATTGAAAGTTGCCACTTGAAACATTTTTCTACTACCTCAGGCACATGTATGGTTTTATTCATGTCCCTTAAAACTTGATATTTGTTTGTTGGCACACCTTTCATTCATTCATGTCACTTGAAGTTGATATTTCTTTACACGTAAGCTTTAATATCATGGTTTATCAAGTCAAATCCTATCGATAAAATTTAGGTGTGCATTTTAGGTGTTCATCGCTTAATCATAATGTATCTTTCTCCAAACACTTTTTCTAGGCATTCTTTCCTAGCACTCAAGCGTGCCTTGTTGCTACTTGTGTCAGTAGGACTTTCCATAATTACATGATTTACGTGAGCTTTCGACTAGGCTCCTCTTACCACTAAAATTGTCAGTGAACACCTAGGCACTCATTAAGAGAGCATTTACCCAGTGGAGTTGTATTGGATCCTACAAGGTGCACATTTTTGTTGTTCTTGTCACTTCAAGGATATTATCTCCCTTAGACAGGTTCCCTTGCAACATTGATACTAAGACATTGAGGTCTTTTGTTCATGCACTCTTTTTACCTATGTATGCCATTTAACATAGCTTTCCTCATGTTTGGTGTGCTTCTGGCATTAACTACCAGTTATCAATTCTTAGAAACATTTACAACTTTTTTATCTCATAGTGCACTTTGGACTGGGGTCAACTACTTCGGAAGCATTTCACATTACCCAAGATAGATTGCCCAAAGGAACAAGTGCCAAGGATTTGTGAGAACAATGGAAAAAAAAAATCTAATATAGGACAGTACAGAAAGAAAAGAATAAGGAAATTACACGGATCAATACAATTAGTTTTCTAGACATAGCAGCAAATACATATAAACTTGGAAGTTGTATATATTTTGTAAGTGTTAGTAATAATTTGTAATTTTTAGTCACATCTAATCTTATGATTAC
Organism: Chamaecyparis obtusa; assembly: GCA_027943335.1. Taxonomy (NCBI): domain Eukaryota; kingdom Viridiplantae; phylum Streptophyta; class Pinopsida; order Cupressales; family Cupressaceae; genus Chamaecyparis; species Chamaecyparis obtusa. The sequence continues at coordinate 295,411 of BSBK01012046.1, forward strand.
AGTAAAACAATAGGTTATAATATAGTAAAAAGAATATACCATTATCTGGTCCAACGTGTTTAATAGACATAGTAGAAAATACATATTAAACTTGAAATTGAAATTTGGAAAGAGTTTTTTTTATTTTTTTATTTTTTTATTTTTATAGACATTTGATCTTTCTTTCATGATGTTGCTATTAGCACCTTGAAAAAATTTCATGGCTCTAGCCCTTTTTTTCTGGTCTTTGTAGTTGTTTTTAGGTCTCTGGCATAAACCCTTAGTTCAAATTTTGAAAATGTAGCCGTTGGTAAGAAAAGCTCTAGCCCTGGCCTTGTTCTAATTTCAAGTTACCTTTTTGGGCCACTTAAAAGTCCTAAAATGCACGTGCTTTATATTTTTAGTCGGCCCCCGTTTAAATTCTTCCTAAGTTTTACCCCCGGTGGCCTTTAATTTTTCCTATAGTCCTCAGCGCCTAATTTTTCCCTAAAGCCTAAGTCCTATGCTTTAATTTTTCCTATGTTTTAGCTTAAATTTTTCGGGGCCCAGCTCTCTGACATCATCTTGATCCTACGTTTGTCATAAGTTCGCAAGGGTTTTGTCAGAGGTTTGCGATCTTACGATGGCCATTGATTCCTTTCCATGACATAACGCTTCAAATAGGCAGGTCCACTACCACATAAGCACAAGTGGTGACATTTGATTGGCCGAAAGGAAAGATGATATGGTAAGGTTGTCAGTGGGACCTGAGTTTTCAGCATGTTAGAGGGTCCTGACACTTGCAGAGCATCGATGGTGGGTGCATGATCTGAGGGGTTTGTTCTGACACATGAGATTATCAGACGACCGTTGATTTCATATCATGTCAGAGGATCTGCAGAGTGGAGGTAAAAGGTTAATCTAACGGTTGTCTTAAGTTCTGATAGAATCTTTATGCTCCATGCAAACTTAAGACAGCCATTGATTTTATTAAAGGCAGGCCCAGGTTTTGGTCTAAGGTCTAAGCGATTTTGACAAAGTGTTTAGTGGCTCGACAAATTTTTGGGGCTTCGCTCATTCACTGAGTGAGGTGGTAATTTTCCAAAAGATTTAGCAACTTAGCGAACAAGCGTTCATGTAATAGCTAAATAATTTGGCAAAGGCATAAAGCATTCTGCGAGTGGGCGAAATCCTTTAGTCACTGGTTCGCCAAATGTGACTGAGGTCATATTAAAAGGTAAAGACATAAAGCCTATGAAATAAAGAGATCGAACGGTCACGATATAAAGTTGATCAAGTTTTAAATATAGACCGTTGATTTGCTGCTGGCGCTATGAAAGTGACCGTTGAAATTCAAATTTGAATTCTTTGAGGGTTTCCGGCGATAGGAAGTACCAAAATTGATAGTTTTAGCAGTGGATTTTGATTGGTTTGGTGGCGTTGGTTGTTGCCGACTGATCTGAGGGTCTCAGTGGTCAATGGCATGATATTTTTGTACCAAGAGAAGTGTGGTTTTGTGCTCGAGGCGTGTTGTAGGTGGCCAAATAGGTTGACAAATTTGGAATTCCATGATTTGCAGTACTTTCCCAAAGATCTATCATAAGTGCAAATCTTTCTCAGGCATGGCCAACTGGTTTTCATCCCCTACATTTAATTTTTTACTGTTTCTAGTTGATCTGGTGGGTGAAACCCTAACCCTAGTCATTTGTTGCTTGTTGCAACCTATTTTGGGTTTCCAAGATGACTAGGGGGTATATATGGTAGCTTTTTTGACTTAGTGAGGGTTCCAAAACTTTCTTTTTGGTCCCTGATTGTTGATGGTATTATACTGAGCAAGGAGAGCCTGGATTTTGGGTCTGTTTCTTTGGCATTTTGTTGTTTGATAATTTATTGATTCTGCAAATTTTAATGAGAATACATTTGGGTTCCAATCTCATGTTTGTGTATGTCTTCTTATTTTGTCCTTGAGCTCATATATGTTAATTTCACAAAGTGGGTTATCATATGGTAAACAAAGAGTATTTTGAAATTATCTTTGAGTTCCTAGCAAAGTTAGGATTAAAGTCTTTCAGGTAGTTTCAATGAGTTCATGGTTAGATAAGGATTTGATGTCCTAATATGTGAGTGAGAAGGATAATAGGCAAAGCACTTATCCTGAATTCAAGTGTGTTTGAGTTAGGGTTTTCGGTTAATGTATGCTATTAGGTGACTCTATGCCCTGGTTAAGGCACTGGTCCATTCTTTGGAGGTTGTCCATCATCAATCACACATACAAATTAAATGATAAAATATTTCAATTAGTTAGTAAGGGGTATAGTTGTATATTGTTTTGAGACTCCTTTGGAGAAGTGAGTGAAGGGTACACCTGCCTGAGCATTAAGGCTCAAAGTGTAGGAGGATCTCATTGTTGATCCTTGTTAATTGACCCTCTTCCTTGTAGACTTTGGAGTGGTGATAGAGTCAAAGTTATATTAAAGTTATCCATCAAAGTATAAATCTACAAGTTGAAGATCAAAGGGAACTCCCAACAGTTGCAAAATTGATAGTTAATCTCATTCAGATGTCTATTGCAACTAGTATCTTCTTTGTACTACTTCTTCAACTAGAAATCTAGAAAGATAAATTGAAATATAATGTCACTGTAAAACTTTAAAAATATATCATTTCTTATGTAAAATATGATTAGAAAATACTACTTAACATGATCACTTTCTATTGAATTAGTTAGAGTTTTTACTTAAATAAAGAAAACTTTTTGATAGTGTTAAAAATTATTGTCTAAGTTGTTAGTTTTGAACTCTACTCGTAGATGATCTCATTGATATCAGATTTCTTATGTGACAAAAGATACCAATAACTATTGGGGGCTACAAATGGTGACCCAAATGACTTTTTCTATTTAGTGTACTAAACTATAATGTTTTGTCAACATCCACCTCCATAGCCATATGAACCAAATTCATTGACCCATATGTAGTAGACTACCTATAATATATTTAGTTGAAATGAAAATACAATGGTTGTAAATTTTCTGTATTGGCTACAAACAAAAATTTATTTTTTGTTTTGTTTTCTGATTATATATTACAATTAATTAGTTTATTTTGAGATGCATTGAAGATGAAATCAATACCCTTTTGATATTCTTGTAGCATATTTATGATTCAAAATTTTAAACAATTTAACTTGTAAGATTTTAAGATAAACTTGAGCCTACTAATGATATTCACTCTTAAATTAATCAAGTTGATACAACTACAAATTGTAAAAGAGTAATGTTGATTACTTATAAAACTATTATTTCTATTTTGTATCAATTAGAAATCAATTTCATATCAAGATATTAATCATAATGATATCATTTGAGTTAATTTATTAACAAGGATGAAATTGAATGTATATATTACCCGATAAACTTGTGAATATATATTCTCTCATAAAAACTACAAAAGAACTAAGAAATTAATCAACTACATTAATAATAATGTAGAGTTTCAATACTATAATGAGTCCCCAAAATAGGATAGAATGTCAACATTCAATACAATGACAATTCCTCATAAAATATTATAACATTTTAATCAAATAGTCTCACACTAACATGTCAATGAAATGTTATAAAATAATTATGAAATAGTGTTAGTAAAATTATTTAATTTACCCTTCAAATTTTAATCTCAATTAGTTGTCCATACAGTTTGGCACTTGCCTACACAAGTCGTCATCTTTCAAGAGTCAACTAAAGATGTGTCGATTTTATTTCGACACAGCATTCTAGTTTCTTGGACGATTTTTCCACCACTCCAGTTCATCCCTCCTTTCGTAGTTGGATTTACTTAAACTTTCTACCTATATGTACTCAACTTCTCCAATACAGTTGAATTTAGACTCCAAATTATATTGTTGTGCTTCTTTTGATCAGTTAGATCCTGTTAATTTTTTCATGGTGTCAGAGCGGTTTGAAATAGTTTGAAGCCTATAACGTAGAAACTATGGTTTTGTATGTGTCCAAATGGAGGATTGTGGTGAAGGTTATTTGTTGGCGCCTCGACTCAACACATCTATGGGGTGCAACCTGTATTTTGTGTGGCATTTGGTGTGTGGTCTAAGGCATCTTTTTGTTGTTGTACCCTTCCTTTGCGGTGAATTCTTCGCATCTACAACTCATATCGCAACATCACTAGGAGGTGGGAGATGTTTCCTGGACACAGTCCATGACCATATTCTACAGCGAGCTATGAGGACGAGTTGTTGCGTAGTTATGATCTGTGGTCTCTGTGCATGCCACCTCCTGCATTTGTTGAAAACCTTGGCCTAGTCTGCCACTTGTCAAATTCCGCTCTCTTGCATTTGGGAAAACCTCGTCGAAAACCTCGGCCCAGTCCACCTCTGCTCAGGTCTCGCCCTATCACAATTTGAAAAACCCAAAGCGGTTTTGGTTTTGAATCTCATGTTTTTCAGTTTTGAAAAGTTTTTCAAATAAGAATCCTCATAATAAATGGATCATCACAAGTGGATATTGTAGAAAGTGCAGAGCACAAGAATGTTGGTTTCGTTACATTAAGGAAATGTGACAAATTCTTCTCAATCATGGTCTTGCCTTACAGAAATACCATCTAGTCTCACTTGCTCATCTAGTGAGACACCATTACTTTACCACATTGGGATACATATCCATCAGACATAGCATCTTTGTTTATTTGTAGAATCCCATCTTGTAGATTTGGATGAAAACATTGAAGGCATCCATCTTTTATTTTGTGATGACTTTCATAAAGTTGCATCACTATTGCCATATTTGGACATTTCTCTTACCTCACCTACATCAACTTTGATTATGACAGATTGTGTAGACATTCACAAGCTTTGATATCTAACTTTTTTATCTTTATCTATAGTAGTATCATATTCGCATCAGTCCAGATATCAACATACATCCATGGTCCTTGTTCCAAAATCTTTCATGGTACATGATCAGTCACACATCAACATTGTCTTGGATGATATCTTTGAGTATCATTCGAAGGCATCAGTGGCATTATTTTATTCTTTATATTATGTGCAACATTTAGAGACATTCATCTTACTTCCTATGTATATTCTTATTTGGAATGGGAAGTAATCTTGCAAACATCTATGGTGTTGTTTCTTCCCAAGGGGAGGAATTTTGTTTATCATTCCTGGATCATCTTTAGTATCTAGTGTCGAGTATCTACCAACACTACATGGATTTCATCACTTCATATCTTCTAGGAGGTCATATGAACTTCTCTACTTTCGCTCCTATGGGGAGAACATAGTATAATTTGTGATATAAGTATTTTGAAGTAGTCTATGGGGGATTATCATATTTCCTCCATCTATCATTCATCTTGTTCTTCACTTGTGCATGTCATTGCATCTTATCTCTTTTTTGGAGGGAGCTTTTGTTCCCACTAGGTTTTCCTCATTTCTCCTTTTATTAGAAATTTCATTGTACATGGGTACATCACAAGGGTAGTACTCAGGACTCATTTTTTATCTTGTCCTCCTAAGTTATGCTTAAGGAGGGGTGTAAATGTAGTTATTTAATTTTCACTTAAGCTTTTAATCCTACTTAGTCATCCATACACGTTTGACACTTATCTATATAAATCCTCATCTTTTACGAGTCTACTAGAGATGTGTTGATTTTATTTTGACACATCATCCTATTTTCTTGGGCATTTTTTCCACCAATCCAGTTCATGCCTCCTTTCATGGTTGGACTTGGTTGAACCTTCTACCTATATGTACTCAACTTCTCCAATGAATCTATGGTCGACTTTGGGCTCCAGATTATGTTGTTGTGCTTCTTTTTATCTCTTAGATCTTGTTGGTTTTTTCAAATAGGATATCAAGTCCATATGAAATTTTATAACAAGTCAAAGAAATATTCTTGATAATATGTCAATGAAATTCAATAATAATTCCATGAGATACCTATTGGTGTATTGTTGGTTCACATTATTTCTATCTATTTACAATTATCTAGTTGTCTGATTACAATTATGTAGTGTCAAAGCTTAAATTCCTTCTATATAAATGTATTGCACATTCCTTGAATAGTATCTTCAAGTTTCTATCATTCCACCTTCATATGGAATCAAATCAAAATAATAATCTAAGCTTATGATTCAAAAGAAGCATGTGAGGATCTTCTCACTCTAGGTTGGCATTTTGTCTTCTATAAAAAAATTATTGGTTGAAGCATTACAACTAAAGTAAGATATGATATGATGTTTCCACTATCTAATTCGGTTAGCGCAATGATGAGCAGAGAAAAACTACAATGAATAGGTATATCGTGGTCATCATATAAATATTCAGTATATGATACTTCTTGGTAAATTTTATTACATCTCTTTGTTAGCTTACATTTCTCCTTCAATTGTAATGGTAGGAGCCGATGGAGGATGGTTCTCTCTAGTAGAGACCCCAAATAGAGAAGATATGTAAACCATAACTAGGGTTTGATAAAAGATTTAATACACAATTCTTTCTCTAAAAGGTATATAAAAGTTAAGTGAGAGGTAATCTAAAAGTAGAATAACTATACCATAAAAATAAATGATCATTCTTATAGACCCATGAAGTCCTATGTTATGTTTTAAGTGTGGTCTTCATTGTGTTCAAATACAACTCTAAAAATAGAATGCATGAGGACGTTGAAAGAAATGATAGTGATGATGCAATAAAGGGTGTGATGTAATATAATTTGTTGAAGAAAAAGAAGATGAAAGGTACATTTGACAACTATGCATGTGAAGCAAAATAATGGAATATATTTCACTTCCAAAATCTTAATAAAATTTTATAATATATCAAAAGAGTTGTTTGGAAGGATGTTGGATTATATTGTGTGGATGTTAAAAGATCAATTCATGCACTAATTAGGTGTAAAATTATTTTTTGAAATGCCTCTAAGAAATATTGGGAAAGCACAACATGATGGGATAAAGGAGATATGTATTTAGAGGGGGAGAAGTTTGTATGGATAATATGTGGAAGAGTGGCAATCCATATAGATGAGCCATGTGAATGATGTGGTCAAGTTTCCTATAGGGTTTTCTATTGTTGTCATAAGTCTGCAAAATGTTGTGGCTTCTACAGAAAGCCTAGCCAAAGGGACTTTATGGTTTTCAATATCATCCCAAAATGACCTATGTAGTAAATGGTATGAAGATACTATAGTTTTTCAATGTTTGTGGCATTAAGGTTGGTTGGAAATAATAAGGTAAATCAAAAGAAAAAATCCAAATAAATAAAGCTATGACTAGACCAAATTACCTTGCTATTTTTTATTTACTAGGTATTTTCATTCTAGATTCATTTCCATGCACAAAGAAAATAGATACTAGCAACATCAGAGGATGGATAAATTTCCATCATCTCAAGTCATCTTCTCACTTTGAGACGGTGTTATGCATGAGAAGCATTTTTGGCATGTTTTTTTTATGCTTTCATTTTTTCTTTCTTTGTTGATGTTGACTATTTTAAGGAGTGCATATATATTATGAAGGTTTGTTTTGGAAATATGTTTTTGATTTGGTGTTGAGCTTAATATAGATTATTTTCTAATGAGATTCATTTATTATCTAATAAAAAAATATACCCTGTTGTGGTAACTAGAAAATGATCTATAGATCTGGTTACCTCTTACAAATCATTGTTAAATAATTAATGAATATCTTATTCAAAATTTTAGGACTGAGAACTCAAGAAAACAACTTAAAGCTACACATTTCTAAGGATCAAAAGACATATTGATGGAGTCCTCACTTGGTTATGGATTTGTTCCTTCATGAGAATATTTTATAAAAATTAGTATTTGTATTATGTAATTAGAAAATTTTGTTGCAGGAACAATGATACTTTTGCAGGAACAATGTAATGAAGGGGATATTGGTGTAATGTTAGTTTACAATATTCTTCTCTAAATATCCTCTATGATATGTATCTAGGTATAGTCATATCAAAATCAAATGTCACAGTAGTTAGATCACGTATAAATAACATTACAAAATATGTTGAAGTAAGTTGATTTTTATAATCCCTAGAAAAGAACCAAAAAAATTACAATGAAAATTTAATTTAATTAATAATCTTAAATGATGTCGACAACAAAAGAAATTGGCTTTGGTTTGTATTTCTTCTCTTGTATCATTTAGAGGTGGAGCTATCACCTATCGAGGAGGAGGCCTTTTCTTATGGAGAATACATTGGATTTGTCTATATGCCTACTTCTTTTCTCCCTTATTTATCCCATTGATGTGAATTCTTCTGCTATTGAGGTGGACAATGCTAGGGAGGAAGAGGTGGTGTATGAATTTGTTAGCAAGGTTATGGGAGCCAAACCCATAGCATAGATTAAGGAAACTTATAAAAACCCTTGGATTATTTTTAAGGTTAATTGATCTTTCAAACACCAATTGTATTATTTATAGAGGGCATAGACATGTTGGTGCACCTAGAGAATTGTATTTTTTAATCCTTTTAAGATAATAATGGTTTTTTATCTATAAGGTTGTTTTTGGGTTATGCTCTATCTGTTGTAGTTGTTCACTTGAGGATCCCATATCAATTTAAAATTTTCTTGTAAGGAGTTTCATGACTCCTTTAAAACCTTAATGATCTTTAATTAAAAAAAATATCGATCTGTTCCTAATTTGGCATAATTAGAAGCTCTTATTTCTTAAAGATTAAATCAAATTACTAATAGATAACATTTTAAAATTAACTTTCCATCAATCCATGTCGTATTATCTCATCTAATAAAATCCATGATTTTCAAAAACTTTGGAATAGCTAGACTCCTATATGATAAGTCATTGTAATATATTGTCTAGGAAACTAGAAATGATACATCACATAGAAATGTGAAAAGAATGAGTGACAGAATAATAAAAAAATTTAATTAAAGTTTATTTAGACAAACTATTTAGAAGGAAAACAAAGATGCATTTTGAAAATGTTTTTGATAGAAAAAGCAGCAAGAGGGTACTGGCACGTGGTACAGAAAGACTAGAAGCACATTAACAACATATTAATTGCACTAGTCATATAGCAGATAATCAGCAGAAAGTCAGCAGAGAAAAAGTGTCTAGTCTGCCTCTATCAAAACAAACTTAAAGGTCCTTTTCAAAAATAATGAACCAGAGTAGCATAAATAGAAAGTAAATAACATATTGGGTATGTGCAAGATCATGAGGGGCCAAAAAGTGGCGATGTGAAAAATATTCACTTTCCACTTGTCCAAAAGCACATGAAAATGCTTGTTGACTTTTTAGTAGGCCTGGGTGTCAGTACACCTGGGCAAACTTGCCACCAAAGCACATGCCTAATCAGGTACCCGATACCTGTGGCATAAATTCAAAACCCGCGAGCCCTTTTCCTCATTTCTTTTCACATTTTTGCTTGGGAAAATGGCTTGAAATATCATATACATGATATATTTCTAAGTATCTGATTTTGGCAACAACAAATTTGACTCCCCAGCGTATTCGGTAAGTAAATTTTTTGTTTATTTTGATTATTTTATTTTATTTTCATGGCAAATGTCATTTTTTTTGTTGAAATAGGGTTTTGTATTTATATTTGTAATAATATATGAAATTAGATTAAAATTTAGATTTGTTTTTTATTTAATCAGGCATGGCTGACAACAATGAAGAAAATAACCCTCCCGCACCAAATAACGATACCGAAAATAATCCCCCGTGTCAAAACCCTCGATCTTTAGAAGATTTGATACAAGATCATTTGAACACAATACAAGGTTTCCAAAACACATATCAAAATATACCTACATTAGGTCCCATGCTTGCCACACTAAATACAATTGTTGAAAATATTGACACACTCACGTAGCAACATAATGCTTCTCTTCATTGGCGTGATGATATGCACGCCCAATTTGATGATGGGCTTGACCATGATCGGATTATGGCCCTTAATATAAGTAAGGAAGATATAGCCTCCCTTTTTGTCAATCCTAAAACTAGAATACAAGTTGACCCTAAAAAGCCCAAATTATCAATAAAATGGTGCACAAATGAAGCAATGCGCACACACTTTTGGGATCGTTGGTGGATGGTTTTTGATAAACCACCCCATAGCAGTTTGGAGGTCCCATTTTATTTCATAAAAAAATTATATGCTGAGTTTGTGCTTGGTCACCATGTTGATTATTGAAGTATGATGCCCAACATTGGCGTAGGCAGAGGAGCTCCTCAAAATAGGCCATTTGCCCAGCGCAAAAAGGCCACTACCTTTGTCCCCCCACTAATGTCTCACCCCCTCCTCGAGTGCAGCATCCTGATATCATTGTAGAGGTTACCTCACAGACTATTAGGGCCATTCATTTTCTAAGTGATCAGTTGATCACACAAACTAGGTCAGTGTTGCCTCCTGGTGTGGATGATGCTGGTGCATCGACATCTCATCAAAGTTCACATGTATGCAAGCCCCATATTTGCATTATATGCAATAATATGTGCCTCAGACTGCTTACTGATGCTGATACATATCATTATGTTATTGATGAGGAGGATATAGGAGATGCAGCTGTAGAGGCTGCAACACCTCATGGAGCATCTACATCTCATGAGAGTGCTCAGGAGGTGTACGCAGAGCCATGGACTCCTGTTGATACGGTAAGAGTAAACATTATAAATAAATTTGTCACATGACTTATTTAATTTATTCATTTAGATTATTTTTAATGATTGCATGCACTTATGTATATATATTTTTTCCATTTATGTTCAGTTGATGACACAAGAGGAGTTGAGACAGGTGGATGAGTGCACAGCTTTGGCCATTTCATTTGGCCTTAATGCCTATACGGTATATTATAAATTATGTACCCATTAGTTTTTTTTATGTCATTTGGTGTACATGCTTAAATCTCTATCAATTAGAGCAATAAAATTCATACATTTACTAATATATTGTCATCTTATTGTACTCTTGCAGACTACAACCGATGTCAGTGGGGGGCACGAGGGGGTTCCTTCATCGGGTGTCGACAAAGGAAAGGTAATTAATTTTTTAAGATTAATTATGCATGCATATGTATGCCACTTGTGTGTATGAAATAAATATTTTACTTGAATTTATTGTATAGGGTTTGGCTATCGATGATGTTCTGACATGGGTTCAGGAGCCTAGGCTGACAGGCATCTCGATTTAGAGTGATAGTCTGATTGTACGTAGACTTTTACATATTGTTATTTGTATTTTGTAACCAGGGTTGTTATGATGAAGTAACTTTATATATAATTGACAATCTTTTTACTCTAATAGGTTACTCCTAGTGTGAGGGAGGGCCCACAAGAATCTTTCGTATCTTTGTTGACCCAGCCCACTATTCCAAAGGAGGGATCACCAAATGTAAGTTTTAATTTTAGTTCAAATCATGTCCTATTTTGTAGATATATTTTTCTATGTTGCACCACTCTACTAATCTCATTATCGCAAATATATATTTATAGGTCAGAGTTGGTATTGTTGGCATGGTCCCTTCGCTACCAAGGACTTATGCTAGGACACCTGATCGTGGTAGGCGATCGAGAGGCCAGGTACAAATATTTGTATTCAGTTATAATTTTAATTAAATTAGTGTTTGAATTATAAATTTTATATATATATATATATATATATATATATATATATATATATATATATATATATATATATATATATATATATATATATATATATATATATATATATATATATATATATATATATATATATATATATATATATATATATATATATATATGTACAAATCATATAACATAAGCAATCTAACTTGGGTTTGAACTCATTTTTGTTGCAGGATCAATCAGAGCCTAACACTTGTTCAAAGAGGCTACATTTTGATGATCCCCCTATGGCATAGGATGTAGTTTTAGTTTTGTGGTCATTTAGAGATGCCACTTGGAACATTTTGAGATGGCATATATGCCACATTGTACACCTTGAAACATTGATTTTGTAGACATTTTGAAATCACATGTGCCATATTTGTATATGGAGATACTTTTAATACATTTGATACTTTCTATATATAGAACATGTTCATTTTTATGTTATATTTGTGTCATCTTTTGTATACATATTTATTATCCATGTTAATGGAATTGAATGGTGAAGTTATATCTTGACTATGATTATCATTATGATTTAAATTATATCTTGTTGAAGTTACATTTGTTTTTCTTTACTTTGGAATACCCTGTTCATGGAGCTTATTATGTTTGAGGTTTAACTTCAATAGATTTTCTATGTTCTTATGTTTCATATCATTATATATACTCACTTGAGCCACTTAGTAATACATTGTTTCAATACTATGTGTATACTCACTGTGTATATAACTCATCATATTGGGGTTTACTAAATGCACAGAGAAATGTAGCACTTGTGCTGTTAGGTCACTTGGGTCAAGCATGTTCGTGAGAATTCCAGTGACTCTATGGGTGGAATGGGGTTGTCAATGGCATTTACCTAGCCAACTGGAGCCTATGGAGAAGATGGTTTGATGCAATGTCAGATGGTTTGAAAGATACATTGCTGAGCCACTTTCAACTGACCCTCACTGCAAGTTTTGGCATCAACTGAGATCATCTTGCCAAATGCAAATGAAGCCCAAAACTAAGAGAGGTTATTGTAGACCTTGGAAACATGATCCCATATCATCTGACAGCTTGTCGATACCTCTTACGAGGTCTGAGATACGAGCCCTGGAACATCACTGCCCAATCGTGCTTAGTGCACCTTGGGGTCACTTGGGTCGAGCATTGTCACAAGCATTTCAGTGACCCTGTGGCTAGAATGGGGTTTTTAGTGGTGTTTACCTAGCCAACTGGAGCCTATGGAGAAGATGGTTCGATGCAATGTCGAACGGTTTGAAAGATACACTACTAAGCCGCTTTCAACTGACCCTCACTGCAAGTTTTGGCATCAACTGAGATCATCTTGCCAAATGCAAATGAAGTCAAATCGCCCAAAACTAAGAGAGGTTATTATAGACCTTGAAAATATGATCTCGTAGCATCTAACAGCTTGTTGATACCTCTTACGAGGTCTGAGATACGAGCCTTGGAAGATCATTGCCCAATCGTGCTTAGTGCACCTTGGGGTCACTTGGGTCGAGCGTGGTCACAAGCGTTCTAGTGACTCCATCGGTAGAATGGGGTTGTTAGTGGCATTTACCTACCCAACTAGAGCCTATGAAGAAGATGGTTCGATGCAATGTTAGATGGTTTGAAAGATATGCTGCTGAGCTGCTTTCAACTAACCCTCACTGCAAGTTTTGGCATCGACTGAGATCGTCTTGCCAAATGCAAACAAAGTCAAATCGCCAAAAACTAAGAGAGTTTGTTATAGACCTCAAAAACATGATCTCATAGCACCTAACATCTTATTGATACCTCTCACGAGGTCCAAGATATGAGCCCTAGAAGATTGTTGCCCAATTGTGCTTAGTGTACCATCAGGTCACTTGGGTCGAGCGTGGTCGCGAGTGTTCCGGTGACTCCATGGTTGGAACAAGGTTGTCACTAGAATTTACCCAGCCAAAAATATATGATGGAGAAGATGGTTTGATGCAATGTCAGACAGTTTGAAAGATACACTACCGAGCCACTTTCAACTGACCCTCACTGCAAGTTTTGGCATCAACTGAGATCATCTTTCCAAATACAAACGAAGTCGAATCACCCAAAAATAAGAGAGGTTATTGTAGACCTTGAAAACATGATACCATAGCACCTAATGTCTTGTTGATACCTCTCATGAGGTCTGAGATATGAGACCCGTAAGATCGCTGCCCAATCATGCTTAGTGCACCTTGGGGTCACTTGGGTCGAGCGTGGTCACGAGCATTCCGGTGACTCTGTGGGCGGAATGGGGTTGTCATTAGTATTTACCCAACCAATTGTAGCTGATGGAGTAGATGATTCAATTCAATGTTAGACGGTTTGAAAGATACGCTTCTAAGCCACTTTCAACTAACCCTCACTGCAAGTTTTGGCATCAACTAAGATCATCTTTCCAAATGTAAATGAAGTTGAATCACCCAAAACCAAGAGAGGTTATTGTAGACCTCAAAAACATGATCTTGTAGCACCTAATGTCTTGTTAATAACTCTCATGATGTCTAAGATACAAGCCCTAGAAGATCATTTCCCAATCGTGCTTAGTGCACCTTGGGGTCACTTGGGTCGAGCATGGTCGTGAGCATTCCAGTGACTCCGTGGGTGGAACGGGGTTGTCACTGGCATTTACCTAGCCAATAAAAGCTGATGGAGTAGATGGTTCAATGCAATGTCAGATGGTTTGAAAGATACACTACTGAGCCGCTTTCAACTGACTCTCACTGCAAGTTTTGGCATCGACTGAGATCGTCTTGCCAAATGCAAATGAAGTTGAATCACCCAAAACTGAGAGAGGTTATTTTATACCTTAGAAACATGATCCTGTAGCTAATGGCTTGTCGATACCTCTCATGAGGTTTGAGATACAATCCCCGAAAGATCGCCACCCAATCATGCTTAGTGCACCTTGGGGTCACTTAGGTCGAGTGTGGTTGCGAGCGTTTCGGTGACTCCGTGGGCTGAACGGGGTTGTCACTAACGTTTACTTAGCCAAAAAATCCAATGGAGAAAATGGTTTGATGTAGTGTCAGATAGTTTGAAAGATATGCTACTGAGCCACTTTCAACTAACCCTCACTGCAAGTTTTGGCATCGACTGAGATTGTCTTACCAAATGCAAATGAAGTCAAATCACCCAAAACCAAGAGAGGTTATTGTATACCTTGCAAGTAGTTGTATTTTATAGATTGAGTAAGTAGTCCTTGGGAAAATGTCCTTGTCTACAGTGGAAACAATCAGGTTTTCATTCTGCAACAAGAGAAGAACCAAATGGGAAAGCATGCACACTTCTTTTCTTGACCCAATTCCATTGCAATGATTGTTAGTGGTATGTTTGAAATTTGAACTATGAAACTAATCATGATTAAGCTTGTGAAATTTGAACTGTGAAGCTTATTATGTTTGAGGTTTAACTTATATAGATTGTTTGAAATGATAAAAAATAATATATTTAAATCATTAGAAACAACAATCAAACATGTAAGAATTCATACCATGCAAATGACAAGTAAATGACATGTAAGATCCCTTCTTGGCACTATTGGCAACCCATACATGATTTTGGTCATAAGTCCTTATCAAGACTTCTAGGACATTTAACTTTTAAATCAAATTGATTGTTACAAATTGCCATTATAGGCTTCAAAAGATCTCAATTAACCATTAAGGATCCTTTTGTCCTTCTATCTATGATTGGATCCATGGTGACCATAGGATCCAATAGTGCTTCATGATCAGGATTACTAATAGTCCAAAGTTCTTTTGTCTTTGGTCTTCCTTGATGCTTTGACAACTTGACATTTGTTGCTATAACAAGGTGTGAATACATGAGAATAGTTTTGTGCTTCTCATAGTCTTCAAATGCAGCAATTCCATTATTTCTAATCATTTATGTTCGCAGCCATGTTCCCGCAACAATAACTAAACTAGTAGGATATGTGAACCCATCACCATCTGTCATTGGTTGTACAAGCTTCTGTTTAGCTCGTACACAACGTGCTAACCAATAATTTGACCTCTCATCATTCCCTTGCAGTGCAACCAATGCAAAAACATCTCTTGGCTTTAGAAGATTTGAAAGATGGTCATACTCAACTGAAGTTTCCATGTCATCATTTCTTATAGAGAGTGTCAAAGATAAAGGAGTTAGATACTATGGAACCCATGTATCCACCCACTCACTTGACTCACAATGATCCCAAT
Organism: Chamaecyparis obtusa; assembly: GCA_027943335.1. Lineage (NCBI taxonomy): Eukaryota > Viridiplantae > Streptophyta > Pinopsida > Cupressales > Cupressaceae > Chamaecyparis > Chamaecyparis obtusa. Next base: position 311,255 of record BSBK01012046.1, read on the forward strand.
CATACTAAAAACACATGGGGCAAAAACAAGCCAACTCTCATGTCCAAATGGTCCATGTACTACTATTGGAGCTTCAGAATGAATGCATTTTTTAAGAGTCTTTCACTGTTTGACAATCCAATCTATCTCCTATAGTTCCCTCCTCAACCAACCAAAAGAATCTATACACTGTAGAATCAAGAGTCCCCCCTGTGATAATGATAAAGTACACCAATCAACAATAGAATGAGCATCAAGAAATACAACACCTGAAATCCTCAATTGCTCCTTAACTAGAGCTCTCTTCACACATGCACCTACTTCATCATGCTCCCCTTTCCCATGCCTTGACTCAAAAAAATTCCAAATATGAGGTACACCTCTCTCCACATGCATTATACACAACCAATAAAACATTCTAGCATTCTTAAATTGACCAGTGCAATTATCCAACCAAATGAGATGCCTATCCATAGCAATACCATTTTCCTGCAAGAAGTCAAAATAGTTCTAGAAAAAATGTTGAACAAACTCATGAGAGTGAGACCTGTCATTGCTCATATAAAAATGGTACTCTCTGATTATCTTGCACTCATCTTTTGTGCTATCAGGGGAATGTCTATATGTGATGTGTACAAAAATAGCAACCTAAATGGAATTGTAATATTGAGCTTGAGTCTCATTTTGGGGCTGCAATGTATAGTTCTCCACAAAGTCTACAATGGATATAATAGTTCCAATGGAGAAAGTGTCCTTACATGTCTTGAATTGTTGATCCAACCATTAAGACATGTGACTATGCCTTGCATACTTGTAAAAAAGATTTGTCTTGAAATCTGAGATAAAATCAGCAACATTGTATTCTTTTGCAACTAACTCACATCTATAGCCTTCACCTCCACTCTTCAATGTATATTTCACTATTTCATATACCTTTTTCTGGACAAGTGTCTTTCCAAAATTGTGTTCCAAACCCTCATGAAAACATGTTCTAAACTTGGACAAGCCACCACATTCTGAGCACTTGGCATTTAAGAATTTTTTTTTATAAAATAAACAACCATCATCCCTATGACATAAAAATTGATCTAGCAAGTCTCTTGATGATTTGGGAAGACCACTTGCACCACAATCCTCTAGCATTTCATTAGTATGCAAAGTAGAATGAATGGACCGTAATAATTCATGATGCATTGAAAACTCAACATGATATTTGCAACATGTATTCTAAATCTTAAGGGGTACACAATAAAATGGCTTCACAGATTCAAAAGACCTTTGTGATATTTTTAATGTTGGATGTGTCTCACAAAAAAAATTATACAACATTGTTTGACTTACCTCCACATAATGTTTAGGATGTGGAGTGTGGTCTCGATTGCCAACTCTCAACTTCAAGACATCCTTCACATTTGGTGACACTCTTTGTAGACACATAAAATTGGACAAGTGATTACCAAAATGCAATAAATCAATAAATGGCTCAAAAATCAATAAAATGCATTAAATCATCAAAATCAATAAAATGGACATAATTAAATAAAGTTGAGAAAAATCAATTAAAACAAAGGAATTATTAAATAATGATGTTAAATAATTAAATTGAAGCTTAAAAGGGCCAAAAACACTATATAATTGATCTTAATCAATTAATTGTATAGTTGTTTTAATCAAAAAATCAAAATGAACCTATTACCCTTAGATGGATAAATTTAATTAATTAATTGAATTAAATAAATCCTATTTTCTTTCAACAAAGTGATTAACCAATGAGAATTGAGACAAAAAGGACACAAATCACTCAAAACATTTAAATTGTCCAAAGATTTGAAACCATTTAAAGGCTTGTCCCCTCATTTGTCCCCCCATTTATGAACAAAGCAAAGTTTTTGACTTAACCATGGGATAATCATGATTACTTCACTCCACCCAATACCCTTGGGAAATTACTATAAGTATGAGGCATTTTGGAGAGCATTTCCATCTTGGAATTTCATTTGCATAGCATTGTTACTATAGGCAATTGAGATCATTTCCAAGAGCAATTTGAGCATTCTTGAGCATTTAGTATCATAATTTCATCATTCTTGAGCTAGAATCATCATAGAAGAATAGCATAAGCATAGTAGCAGCATTATTTCTCATTTTAGAGGTGTCACTAGTGAGGATTGTAGCTGAGAGCTTCACTTACCACTTCTTTCTAGAGATCCATGGGATAATATAGATCATAATTTCAATTTTAGTTAAATTTGCTTTGTATTTGATTAAATTGATGTTAGTAGATCTTAATTTCATGCAAGTGAGTAACTTCATCACACAAATGGTGCCCACCATGGGGCCCTAAGCCTCACTTCATCATTTTCATCTCCATTTGCATGCTTGGATATTCTGTTTTCCATGAATTGCTTGCAGGAAACTGGAAAAGTCATGCTTACAGGAGGTTGAATCATGCCTATAGTCAGTTCTCTATCACCTAAGAGCTCTGTATTAACACCTACTAGCTAGAGATCCCCACTTCTGATGACAAATCCTTCAGCCTTTACGGCTCATAGTCATGCTTGTGACTCAGGGAGTATCATCTACATTTTATTTTCTGTCGCTTTAGATTATGCTTTGCTTCACACTTTAAAGTTATAATCACTCTTTAAATAGAAAAATTATCACTTATTGTTGTTAAAGTGATGCTTGGCAATAATCTTTTTGCACAATTTTAAGTTCTGCTTACGCCTCTAAATAAACTATTCACGCTTGAGTAACTTTGAATATCGCTTGAGCTGTTGTAAAGTGACGCTCACTATTCTCAAAGTTACACCTGTCAGTAGTTTAGTCATACCTATTAGCTGGATGATGTTGCTTGAGACCTATTATCTATATTTGCAGTTAATTTGATCAAATTACTTGGCTAACTCTTTGTTTTTATGATCTGACAGTATATGAGTAGTCACAGAAAAGCGTAGAGACCTGAGAGCAGATTCAACAAAGAGGACAAAGCTTTAAGAAAGAGGATCAAGAAGGAGAATTTTGAGCACATAAAGGCTGTTCTTGAGAGTACACAAGAGGAAGAAAATAAGGTATTTCAAAATTACCTTAAAATCATTGAAGCCTATAAAACAAAGTTTATTTCGTTAAATTGGATCTTTAGTCCATAATTCAAATTCTTGTTTGAAAGATTTGCAATTAGAAGGCTTAAAATTCATTACATAAAATGCATGCTTTGTAAATTCAATTTTGGTTTCCCCTCACTTTGCTTGGTTGTGTTGGACTAATTTGTTAGAGGAGGGAGCGGGAACAATCACCACTAGGTGAGTGGAAATAAGATGAAAACCAATGATTCAAAAATGCCCCTAGCCTTTTGCTAGCTACAAGGAAAGGTATTTTACACGATCAAGCTTGCATTCCCTTAAATTGTGGCATTTCATTTGAATCTAGCTTTAATAAGGAGGGAATTTAACCAAATATTTCAATTTTAAGAACCTCCTTGTCAAGAGGTTGAGAAAGAACAATTAATTGCTTGAAGTGTTTGGGAACAAAAGGGAAAGTTAGGGATATGCTCTTCACCTTTTAGGTGAACCAAATTCCCAAACACTTAACCTTAATTCCATTTCATTGCTTTCCATGAACATGTTATTTAAAATAGAGATTCAGTGGGCTCACCTCCTGAGTTTTCCTTAACGAGGCTGGTGAGAGGGATAGCCCAAAGTGGGATACACTCGCTTTTGCTGCGGGAATCCCGACCCACTCTAAAATGAAATGCATGTATCCTTAATGGGGTGCATGAAAAATGGATTTTGATTTTTCAACCTTCCTCTAGTAGTCTTAATGGATTGTGCAAAATCATACTTCAGTGCGTGTGGGAAGCCTCCTTGGAGGATTGAGAGATTGAAGTCTATTTGAACAGAATATTTATTAAAACTTGGTAAAATAGCAAAGCCACCTTGTAGAGCCATGTTTACAAGCTAAAATTGACTTTAGGTAGGTTGTTTGGAATTCTTTATTGTGATATACTTGTGAAAAATATTGGAGAACATACACGTTAGAATGTTTTTAGGGACATGATGACAAAGTGATGTGTGTGTTACGCTTGTTTTTCTATTTTCAAACACATAAATTTCCAAAGACTGATCTTACACATTTTAAAAATTTAAAATCTTATACCTTGGTCAGAGAAGTGCCACCTGTGCATGAAACACACTCACCTATCAGAGGTTCAGTCACACTTGTGACTTGTTTAAACATGCGTAGACATACTGAAGTCATGCTTAGAAAAATTTCAAACACGCCTGGAAAAATTGGAAACCCGCCTGGCATTAACAAAGTCTCTCTTGGTAACCTACAGTGTATCACTTAACAAGAAACTAGTGCATGCCTAAAGAAGTCTCGGTCATGCCTATGCTTAGTTCAGTGATGTCCAAAAACCTAAAAAGGGAAAACAAAGAGTACTTGCAGGATAAATCAAAAAAAATTGAACACATTTTTGAGGACCCTTTTTCGTGTTCTTACTGTTCAAACTCTCAGCTTGGTCCAAATTCTTGTTTCTATAGCATTGTTACAAACCATCCAAAGAATTAGACCCTGAGTGATATTAAATCTCATTCTTCAAGGTTCATGCCTGCATTTACCAAATCTTATTATATCAAGAAAACCTTGCAAGCCAACGGGACCTATTTGAGACAAGAGCTCCCTTACCCTAGAGACGAGACTACTCCTAGAATACCACAAAAGTCACCCGAACAAGAAGGGAAAGACAACATGATGTACTATGGTAGTTTGGGTGGTAAAGACAATAGTGGCAATGATACCACTAACCAAGGTGATGCCAATAATGGGGGCAATGATATAAATAACCAGGGCAACACTACTAACCAAGGCAATACCAACAATGGAGGAGCAGATCAAAATGCTCAAGGTATTGATCAAACTCACACTAGAACTCACATCGAAGCAATGGCAGAAGATGCCACAGATGAAAAAGTTAGTGAGGCTATCCAATGTCCTTATTTCTAAAAGCTCATGGAAAAGGCAATGGATAGAGATAGAGAAAAACACTTCATGGACTTAGAACAAAAAGGTCTCAAGCTGCCCCATGACTATGATGTCAACCAACTCAAAGAACCAGAAGTTGAGGAAAGTACCTTAGACATCATGCACAAGCAATTCAAGATGTTTCAAATGTAATTGGACAACATTAAGAAAAGCAGGGCTCCTAAGCCTTTCTCCATAAAAGCATTGTGTCCATTCCCATTTGATAAAAGCTTAGTTATGGTGCCATTCCCAATCAATGTTGTGTTCCCCAAGTATGACAAGTATGAAGGAACGATAGATCCCCAAGATAACTTATGGGATTTTTGTGCATTGAGCTTAGAGTTCATGCATGATACAACATATTTAATGAGATTATTTCCACGAAGCTTAGGAGGCATGACTATGGAGTGGTTTTCTAAGTTACCCTTCGGCATTAAGACCTTTGAAGAGCTAGCTTCAAAATTCATTGCCAATTACTCATATAATATTAAACATGAGGTCACGATGATAACATTATGCAACACTAAACAAAAGGATGGAGAGGCATTCCTCACTTTTCTACAAAGGTGGAGGACAGTTTTTGCAAGATATCCTAGAAGTGTGCCTGAAAAAGAGAAGATGGATATCTTCATAAATAGTTTAAGCAATGAGTTGAACTACCAATTACGAATGCAATGTCCAAAGATGTTTCAAGATCTAATTGAAAATCGAGTAACAATGGAGGAAGTGCTTGTCAAAAGTGGAGAACTCAAACTGTACAAAGATAACAAGAACAACTCCAACAATGGCAACAATGGCAACAATGGTAACAATGGCAATAATCAAAAGAATAATTGGTTCAATAGTAACAGTCGTTATAAGAACAACAATAAGGGAATTGTGAATGATGGAGTAGTTGAATCTAGCAACTTGAAGGTGGTCCCCTTTGCTCTTACAAGGACACCTAATCAGGTGAATAATACCAATCAGCTTCCCAATGCGCCATCCAACAACAACCATACCAATAATGGAAATCAAGGAGATAATTCAAGGAGTACTAAACTTGATAAATATTTGAGGCCAACCCCTTAAAGGAACTTCACACCCTTGGGTGAACCCCTTGAAAAGGCATTAAAGACTCTCATGGCTAATAATGTCATTACTTTACCTAGCATTCAGCCTTATGAGCCAAATAACAAGCCTAGTTGGTGGAGTGCCAATAGCCATTGTGAGTACCACAGAATTTGAGGGCACACAACAAACGAATGTCTGCAACTAAAGAATGTAGTGCAAGATTTAATCGATAATGGCATGATCACCATTGATGGACCTCAAAACAATGAAGATCATACAGCATTCAAACAACCTTTCTACAAACATGATAAAGGGGAGTCATCTAATGGAAAGAAACAAAGTGCCAATAATCTTAACTTTGCACCACCTTATGATAACATTGTGAATGCTATAATAATTAATGAACAGCCACAAAAAGAGACATAAAATGTCATTACAAGAGGGAAAAATTCTAGAATGACTCTACAAGGAGCTGCTCCTAAAGTTATTAACACTCCACAGTCCAACATCGTTGTAAAGCAACCTTCTATAGCAGAAAAACCTTATAGCTTGGTTGATCAGTTGCAAAGAACTCCAGTGCAAATCTCTATCTTAGAATTGTTGAAGTTATCCCCGAACCATAAGGATATTTTGGAAAAATCTCTAATAGAGACAAATGTTCCTACTAACTTAGAAGAGGAAAAGTTCCAAAATATGGTAGGTCATCTTGTGGCACCTCATTGTCTCTCATTTTTCGATCAAGATGATATGTCTATAACCCATCCTCAAAATCTACCATTGCATATAGAGGTCCTAATAGAAAGGCATAGAGTCAAAAGAGCCCTCATTGATGGAGGAGTTGGTCTTAACATTTGTACATTAAGTCTTGTTAAATCCTTAGGGTTGTCCAAATCTTGCATTGACCCTATGAAAAAAATCACCATTAAAGCTTATGATGAAGCTGAAAGGGCCTCTAAAGGCATGATCGTATTGCCCATCCAAGTGGGACCAGTCAAGAAAGACACCAATTTCCAAGTATTGGACATGAAGTTAACTTATAATATTTTGTTAGGGAGACCATGGATTCACGAGATGCAAGCAGTCCCATCCACGTACCACCAATGCATCAAATTTCCGTACATGGGTGAAGAAATCATGGTTGGAGGGGACTCAAACCCATTCCAATGTTGCAATGCACTCAAACCCCTTCATGAGTTATATTCTCCACATAACCGAGAAGGAATCATTCAAAGAGTCACCATTGAAGATACCAAAATGGATGATCCGGTCATAACATTAAATGCTACTCAAAATCCTCCTCAAGCTAGCTCAATGACATCAACTAAGGGAAAGGAAAAGGTGAGCTATGAGGGTCCAATTATTAATGAGTGTTCATATCAAACTCCCAAGTCAGAGATAGTACCCTATAAACCTACTAGAGAATAAAAAGATGAAGCTAAAAGGGAAAACTACAAGAAAATGGATAAGATGATGGAGGCATTTGACAAACAGTGCAAAATTAGTTCAAAAGGAGTAGGGGAATACTTTTTTTCCCTATTTGGCATGCCCATGTCTCCAAGGACACATGGAAAACCATCAAAAGAACACTTGCCTCACAAGTACAACTCTTACTTCATAAGAGAAAGTGATAAAGCAACATTTGACAAGGAAGAAAATGAAGTACTTCAATGGCTCTATCACGATGAAGAGGATACCTCAAACACTCCCATGGAATGAATTCAACATGTTAATATATGAACCGAGCAATATGGGAAAGGTTTTGAGATTATGTAGAAGATGGGATACAAGGGAAGAGGACCCTTAGGCCAAAGGAATAGAGGGTTACTAGAACCCATTGAACCTACTTGGAGGGCAAAACAAGAAAAATCTAGAGTAGGCTACCAATACAAAGGCGAAAGCTCCAGCCCAATGCAAGATTTTTATCCTCAAATAAATGCCTTAGAATCTGATGGAGATAGTGATGAATCCTAGGATTATGAGTGGTATGCCCTATCTAATGAATCATGTCAAGATAAGGAGGTGATCGCAATACATACTTATGCAAAAATCCCAAGGCAAGAAGTTCAAATCAATGAAGAACCTAATATCCAAGATATTAACATAGGGCATGCACCTACCAATCAAGCATGGATAGAGACATTTTGGAGGGCTTCGGAGGAGGGAGATTCAAATGTTAGATTTAATCTACTCATGGCTTTTCCCATGTTGTTTCCCATAGAAGTTGAAGAGGACTCAAGTGAAGGGGATTTTGACCCTTCTTCCATGGACTATCTCGAGGAAGCTCACATCATAGATCTAAACGATACAATGTATGAACCCTCAAATGAAGTCATGTCCATAAACCCTATTGATGACATTTTACCCAATGAATCCTTACTTTTGATGCATCCAGACCTCACTGATTGGGACCAAACTGAGCCAAATGACTTACTTTACTTTCCAAACGACCAAGCAATGAATCAATACCTTAATGCAATTGAACCCTCTTTCACCAATGAATTTGATATGGACATGATGAGCATAGCAGGGGTCCATTCTCTTAGTCAAAAGAAAAAAATGAAAAAAAATAAGAAAATGAAAAGTTCTAGTGCTGAAAACCACTATGTGGCACCACTAGAACCAAAAAAAATGAAAATAAAAGATGTTTCCTTTGGTGAAACCCCAACTATGGCACCAAAGGAAGAGAGATTGGATACCTTGCCTGAACATGAGGAAGAAAGGTCACCTATTGTTATAGAATTGATAGAAAAGGTCAACATTGGGATGGAATTGGATCCAAAGTTTATACACTTGGCAGCATCACTTACACCTCTAGAAAGAGAAGATTTCATCAAATTTTTCCAAGAGCAAGAAGTAAAATTTGCATGGTCATATGCCGACATGCCTGGATTGGATCCCAATTTCATAATGCATCATTTGAATGTTAAACCTGAGGTTAAATCCGTGAAGAAAAAGTTACGAAAAATGCACCCACATGTGGCTCTCCTAGTGAAGGTGGAATTGGAAAAATTGTTAAAGGTTGGATTTATAAGGGCAATAGCATATGCTAAATGGATCTCAAACATTGTACCAGTCATAAAACATGACAAATCTATTTGAGTATGCATGGATTTTTGAGATCTAAATCTTGCTTGTCCTAAGGATGATTTCCCACTTCTGAGTATTGATGCAATAGTTGACTTGACAGCGGGTCATTCCATGTATTCCATAATGGATGGTTTCAGCGAGTATAATCAGATTAAAATTGCACCTAAAGACTAGGAGAAAACTACCTTTACTTTCCCTTGGGGCACTTTTTGTTGAAATTTCATGCCCTTCGGCCTTAAGAATGTCGGAGCTACATATCAAAGGGCCATGACAACTATCTTCCACGACATGATGCACACATTCTTAGAAGACTATGTGGATGATATATTGGCAAAATCCCACAAAAGAGAAGAACATCTCCAAATTTTGAAAAAGATATTTGTTAGGTTGGAGCAATTCAAGGTCAAATTAAACCCAAAGAAATGTGCCTTTAGAGTCCAATCTGGCAAGTTACTAGGCTATATAGTTTTTGCCAAAGGAATTGAAGTGGATCCTAAGAAAGTACAAGCCATAATGGACATGGACATACCAAGGAACATCAACCAAATGAGATCATTACAAGGCAAAATCCAATCCATAAGGAGATTTATTTCTCAATTGGCCGAAAAATGTCATTCTTTCACCAAGTTGCTACATAAGGATACTATATTCATGTGGGATGAGGAATGTGATCAAGCTTTCACATTATTGAAGACTTATTTGATAAATCCACCTATTCTCATGCCACCAATTAAGGGAAAAGCATTTCTTCTATACATAGCTGCTACCGAAAGATCACTAGGAGTGCTTTTAGCGCAAGAAGATGAACAAGGAAAGGAAAGAGATATCTACTATTTGAGTAGGACTTTGATCAAATATGAGCTTAATTACACATTCATGGAATGAGCTTGCCTAGCAGTGGTGTTTGCATCTCAAAAGTTGAGACATTATATGTTGATGCATAAGGTCAAGTTAATTTCCAAAATTGATCCTCTCAAGTACTTGTTAAGTAAAACTACCCTAATGGGTAGGATAGCCAAGTGGGTTATGATTTTGAGTGAATTTGACATTGAGTGTGTCGATAGAAAGGCAATAAAAGGGCAATTAATAGCGGATCATTTAGCTGAGAATCCCATAACTTCTACACAAACTATTCAAGTGGAATTTCTGGATTCTGCCATTGTCAACATAGAAGCAAAAACATGGAAGTTATACTTTGATGGTTCCTATACTCAAGGAGGTTCCGGGGCTGGAATACTATTGGTCACTCCTCAAGGTTACACTATTCCTAAATCCTACAAGCTTATGTTTCCATGCACCAATAATATAGTGGAATATGAGGCACTTGTCATAGGCATCAAAATGGCCTTAGAGTGGAACATCAAAGAGCTACAAATTTATGGAGATTCTCAACTTATCATCAATCAAGTCAACAATGAATATAAGACCAAAGATGAAAATTTGATGCCATATAAGACTATGATTGATGGATGGAAGAAATACTTTGCTTTGATCACTTTTGAGCAGATTCCTAGAGAGAAAAATAGAGCAGCTGACACCATGGCCACCTTGGCTTCCTTGTTACAAAAACTAGATCAAAATGAGAAGTACGAGTTCTTGGTGGAAGAGTTGGTGAAACCAGCATTCAACCTTCCCAAAACCCAAATTATTTCCCTATTACATGGACATGACTCTCCTTGGTACGGGCCTATATACACATATCTCAAAGACCAAGTACTACCCTTAGACCAAACCCGAGCTCAAAAACACAACTTCATACTCCAATCAGCCCATTACCTAATCCTCTCCAAAACATTGTATTGTAAGGGTTTTGATGGGACGTTACTTAGGTGTCTAGAGGAAGAAGAGTCTAAGTTAGCTTTACACGAGGTTCACGACGGCATTTGCGGGTCACACTCAAGCGGTCTAAACCTAACTAAGAAAATCCTTCGCTTAGGGTATTTCTAGAAGACATTAGAAAAGGATGCTTGCCATTTTGTGAAGACATGTAGTAAATTTCAATATCATGGCGACACGATACATGCACCAGCACAGGAGTTACACCCATTTGTCACACCATGGCCTTTCTATCAATAGGGGTTTGATCTAATTGGCATCATACACCCACCTTCTTCAAATGGGCACAAACACATCATAACCACAACAGAATATTTCACTAAGTGGGTTGAAGTGGTTCTTTTGATAACGGCAAGGGGTAAACAAATTTCCATGTTTATCTTAAATCACATCATTTTCCAATATGGTATTCCTCATGCCATAATAATAGATAATGGAAAATAGTTCAAGAATAAGGATGTTGATGAACTTTGTGCTACATTTCATATCACTCACCATCCATCATCAATTTATTACCCTCAGGGAAATGGGCAAGCCGAAGCCATGAATAAGAATATCTTGAAGATTTTGAAAAGGTCGGTCAATAAATCAGGAAGGGATTGGCATATGCAAATTAATCTAGCATTATGGGCTTATAGAACCAGCATAAGAACACCCACAGGAACCACACCATTCTCATTAGTCTATGGGGCTGAAGCAGTTCTACCGTTAGAGGTTGAAATCTCGTCTCTATGAGTATCATTACAAGGATTGATCACAGATGAAGACTATAGAGTAGCTAGGCTTCAACAGTTGGAGTTACTTGAAGAACATCAAACACAAGCTTATCAGCACCTAAAAGTGTATTAGAATAGAATCTCGAAGAACTATAATAAACATATTAAACCAAGAGTCTTTCAGGTAGGCGACTTAGTGTTGAGGGAAAACCCAAAGAATCAGGTTGAAAGAGAGAAGAAAGGCAAATGGGAAGCTAATTGGCTTGGCCCATTCATCATAGTATCTTCATTTGGCACAGGAACCTATAAATTATTAGATTGTGAAGGAGAGGAGCTTCAAGAACCCATTAACAGTATTCATCTCAAAAGGTTCTACACATGAGTTAGACGAAAGAGTATAAAGAGTATCAGATGAGAGAGCATCATATTTATTGTACATAGTTCAAAAGAGATTTTGAAAATACCAAAAACATTTGAAAAGCACAAAAGATTAAAAACATTGAAAAATTGAGCATGAAGAAAGGAAAAACATTCAAAAAGATGTTGTCTTGGTGAAAACCTAGCAAATAGGTGCCTTGATGATATGAAAAATACAAAAAAAAAATTAAAAAAAGAAAAATACAAAAAAAAAAAAAAAAAAGAGAAAAAGTGCCTTGGTGAAAACCTAGCAATAGGCACCTTGGTAGAAAAAAAAAAGTAAAAAGCTTTAAAAATAGAAAAAAAGAGCTTGATCCATCCAAAGGGTGAAAACTTGGTAAACAAGCACCTTTTGTTCCCTTAAGTTTGTCTTTCCTAGTCACATATGTCCATATTGCATTTCCACCATCTCATTTGTACAACCACCATTACATCCGTCATTTTTACATAGTCATAATAAAGTCGGTCAGTCGCATTGTTGCATTGTCTATCAGCCATAAGTTTGTCAACCGATCACATTTATCCTTTGGGGGCAGAAGAAGATTGCAAATTTGGTACCAAATGGATTCAATAAGTGCTACAATCAGTCACGTCAGAGAGAGATTTATCAGAGTTTCAGAAGAGAGGAAAGTTTATTGAGCCTAAGTATTTGACCCTACAACATGATCCTTAAGCCTTCATTGACTTTATTATTTGGGATTAAAAATGGACAAAAACACCTTAAAGATCAAAATACTTGGAAATACATGTTGGAAAATCCTAAAACATGGCAAAACATTCAAAGCTTTCTTTCTTGGCAAAATAATGAAACATGGTAAAACACTTGAAATTTTCTTGTTGATAAATCTTAATGAAATTGACTTTTCATCATATCTTTTGAGCTATTCAATGATGTTTTGACTAGATTAGCCATGATAAAGATATGATATTTTCCTTGCCTTTGAGTGATTGTTTGGAGGAAGATTCATCAACTTATGAGAGTTCATCTAATGACACGGTCATCAAAGAACCATCGAGGACTATCTCATAAGAGGGCGAGTTGACCTTTGCTTGTTTACGCAAATGGATCCCTTGGTTATTTAGATTTTCTATATCTTAATACCAAAAATCCACTTGCAACATTGAATCTGTTGACACCGGTATTCAGACTCTCATAGTTTGGTAATCCAACTAGTGAGGGTTGTACTTGGTTCAAAAAGGAGGTTACCAAAATGCGATAAAAGTGGTATTCATATCATCATGATGTGGTCAGTGGTGATTGTACTAAGCTTTCTAGTCCCAAATTGCTCAGTGATGAAAATTTATCCTCAAGGCATGTATTTTCTAAAAGCTGGTGACACTTAGGTTGCATTGCATTGCATGTTAGATTAATTGCATTATCTTGTTAAATTAAATGCATTTTTTTGTGGTTAATTTTCCAAGGGCAAGAGGAGGCACATCAATAATCCTAGTTAGTCAAAACATTAAAGCAAAATGGGGTTCAAACAAATGTTTATTCTTGATCAAAACACTACAAAGAAAATGAGATTATCTTTTGCATCCATGCCTTATTCATTATCCACATATTAGAAAAAGAAAACATCCATACATCATTGCATACATCTATGTATATCATAAAATAAGATACTACATCCATAGCATAAAAACAAAGTAAATGCATACACACATCATATAGTTGCATAAAAGATAATCTCATAAACCAACTCCTCAAGATGAACCATGGAGTATATCATACATATCATCAAAAGAGTGTTCATCATATGATCATCAAATCAATATATCAAGATACAATGTCATCAAAGTGCTACATCAAATGTTCTGAGCAATGGATAACATGACATATGAAACAAAGAGGACATCATCAATGAGTAACTATATCAATCAAGAGCCTACAGCACTAGATCTGTCTGGACCTCTACCATCCTGTGGGGGAGGAGCCTGTGAAGTACCCACTCCATCCTGTCTCGGAACAACCATGGCTGATACAAACTACTGTAATAAAGAGGCAACTTGATCCAACCAACCTACAACAGTGGACATATCTATCCTCAATACCTACATATCTCAAGATAATCCATCAATACGATCACCCTGTGCACCCTGTGGTTGTGGAGCTAGGGGATGCATCTATGGAGCACCATCATCCTGATGTGCCTGATCCTACTAAGCTACATCATCATCATGTTGAGCCAAGGCTACTCTCTATAACTACACCAAGGGATCCAATCCCCTAGGAATCTACCTAGCTACATCAACCTATGCCTGTCTCTGAGCTCTCTAATGTTTATGAGCTCTATCATGTCTATTTTCTCTAGGCTGTCTATCAACTGCATCATCCTGCGCTCTAGCTGGTCTATCTCTAGCATCCCCATGATCATGACCCTGTCTCATCTATCCTCTACCTATTACAACTTGAGGATGTCTACGTCCTCATCCTCTCTGATGTCTATCATCCCTATCACCATCACAATGTCTAGGAATAGGATCAGCTGGATCAGTAAAATGAGGAAACCTATTGCGAGCCCACCAATCTGCATACTCATGAGACATCCCTACATCTACAATACCTATCAGCATCTCCCATTTGCAAATAGTCATACTCGCAATTTGATCTAATGCAAACTGATAAGCAATACATGGACCCCATAGAGAGATCTCTGCCTATACTTGAGTGTATAGTGCATTACCCTGAGGCATAACCTGTGTCCTACCATACTGTCTCAAAACTCTACCAAAGTAGAAGCGCTCAATAGTAGTGGTAGTACACCCAATCATCCAGCGAGGGGTGAACATGTATGGAAACTCATCCTCATCCTCTCTCCATCTATCACAACTGAGGTAAGGATGCCATGTAACCTAATCGAGATCATCAATCTGACGTCTCCAGTAATCCAAGTGACCCAAGTGGTGCTAAATCACCATCCCAGTGTAAAGGAAAGCATAAGGAAATCCCCAATGTTGAACCCTATCATAAATGGGCCTAGTAATGGGAAGATACTCCCATATCCACAACTGAAGAACAATGGCACCCACTGATAATGATGCACTCCCCTGATACACCACCTCATGTAAATCATGATACAACTGCACCAGAATGCAGGAATCCCAATCAAACCATCAAGGATGAGAAAGTAAATCCTCCATGATCCTACCCCAACTGACTAAAAAACCACAACCTCGTCGGTCGAGAAGTAGTAAACCACCAATCACTGCACCCAAGACTGCTGGTAATGTCAGAAAGGATGCAAACTGAGGCCATGCAATAGTATCCCCATCTCCTATAGTGTTGTCCCCAAATACTTATCAGCAGACAAAAGAATCATAGACAAAATCATAATATACCACCTCTCCTCTACATGGGATCCGAAGCAATCTATACACGTCCTCAGGTGTGATAGTCATCTCTCCATATGGAAAGTGGAATGTGTTGTGGTTGGAGTGTCATCGCTCCACCACTGTAGTTAGTAACCCATGGTTTAGCTGAAACCATGGGAGGTCAAGAAAAAATCTCAATCCACATCACTCGATAACACGAAACTCAGCTGCTATGAGTACCTGACTCAAGTCAATAACCCAAGATGCAACTAACTAGACGTATAAGGTAGGGCAGTGATCTTGTTGGAAAAGTAAAAGGAATCATATTAGTACATCGTATCAAGGAATTATCTCAAGTCAATCTTCTCAAAAGTCTCAAGTCATCACACCAAGTACCATCGTTCATTTCTCTGTATCCTAAGAACGAAGCAGTAGTATCAAAATCATATCAATTTTCACACTGATTGATTTATCTTATTAATCACTATCCTAAATGGGATTGACAAATCATATTCTAAGGTACTACTATCCAAATATCCTAAACTAATTATTTTGTTGACAATAATAGACCTACACTTGTCATCCGAATCTATCATCAAGAGTTATCAAAATTTTCATCAGACACAATCAAGTACACATGTTAAAAGTACAAAAAATTTCCAAATAGTCAGTAGGCATGATTTTTATCATGCCAGGTGACATTTAACCTTAGGCGATAGTGAACACATGTCAAGCGATATTATTTTGGTGTTAGGCGACAGTTTGCCTACTAAGCGATAGTGAATTAGGCTACGTGACATTGAATGCTAGCCTAGGTGATAGTAAATCCATTAGGGTTATCCTAAGCGACAACCTATCGGAAAAGGGGCAGTTTAACCTAGCTCTAGGTGAGAGTTGTTCTAGTGCTAGTAGAGAGAAAAAGACTCCTGAGCAAGGATAAAATACATGGAGGTGGGAGTAAAAACCACGAACGTGACAATAAAATACCCTAAGCGACATTAAAACCATTCCTAGGTGAGAGTTCTTAAATTTGAGGCAATGACAAAACATGAACTTGCAATAAATGATCATAAATGCACCATAAATTCACAATCAAGGTTTATAATGACTTACCGGAGGTCCATACTCAAGACATCCTTCACATTTGGTGACACTCTTGAGTTAGCATCCCAAAATTGTTGAATTTCATCCTTGACAACATCTGTTAGCTTCTTATCGAAATGTGGAAGTCTCCCACCATAAGCCCATGTTTCAATTTGAAGTGGATCATCAATTCTTTCTCTTCTTACAAGTGCTCTACCCAAAGTTTTATGGTCTATATTGAAGTCAACACAAGTTTGTCTCATCAAACGAGCCTTTCTAAACTAATGACTTACTAAGGAGGTTGTAATAATCCAATGAGCAACTCTCTTGTTTTTTTCTCTGCTAGTCTTCCCAATGCTATTGAGAGCATTGAAAAGATTCTTCACAATAATGGCATTTCTATCCATTTTCTTGTTCACATGAATCTTCAATTTCACGAGCACAGGTCTCATCTTTTGCATCTTTAACAACTACACAAAAATTTGACATCACTCAACCAATGTCTTGTTTCCCAAAAATTGATCATAAAGTCTTGAAGCCCACAACCTAATGGTTTTATGTGACCTCTTTCCTTCCCAATTATTCATAATGTTCTCCTCAATTTCAATTAACCATTTAGGTGTTCTTGAAAGCCCCAAATTTGAAGATTGATTATCTTTATTGCAAGGGACTTCATTTCGCATATAATTTGGAGATGTGTAATGTTCATGTGGTTCTTGTGCAACATTTTCATTCCCCAAGTCTACATTTTCAATCTCCATCTATATATTTTCATCTTCATTCCATTCATTGTCATTCCCCAAATCTATGTTTTCATTCCCCAAGTCTACATTTTCATTCTCCATCTCTACATTTTCATCTTCACTCCATACATTTCTATTCACAAAATTAATTTCCATATTATTTTCAAATTCAACATCCTCTTCACTTACAACTACATTTGCAGGGTCACCAAGATTAATGTTTAACATACCTTCTCTCCTTCTTAGGTGATTTTCCCTATCTTTTTCCCTATATGCTTGAATTTCTTCATTTGTCACCTTCCTCTTCCGTTTAGCCTTTCGACGACTGTTGCTTCCCATGGTGAGACCACAAGTTGACAAAACAAAAAAATGGGACCCAAATCACATTGTTTTTTCCTGCAACCTATGAAAAAGTCTGAAATCCCGTGATTGTCTAGTCTGTGGGGATAGGGAATATTTTGGTCAAATATGACCAGTGACAAATCGGGTACCCGATATTTCTAGTCACATGAAAAAAGGTGGTAGAAAATGAAAAAATCAAGAACTTTTACATATAAAATGGGGTATATAATATATAAAATGTATATTATATATATACTAGAATGTATTATATAATAATGTATATAATATATATATATAAGAGGCATATGATATATATATAATGTATATTATAAATATACTAATGTATTATAATATAATAATGTATTATATGTACTAATATATTCTATATTAATGTATATAATATATATAACATATTATATATATACTAATACATATTATATACACTAATGCATATAATATATATAATACATATTATATATATATAATGTATTTGATAAGGCATACTAGACACCTGGTAATTTCGGCGGTCTGACTATACTGAATAAGTAGATGTCATCATCTATCCTAGAAACTAGTACTAGGACCCCTAGGAAGTCCCCATGACCCCTAGGAGTCCCCGTGACCCCTTTTGACACATTTGAATGCTCAAGTGTGCCCAAAGGTGTCGTAGGACACCTTAGGACACACTTGACCATTTGAATCTGCCAAAAGGGGTCACGGGGACTTCCTAATGGTCCTAACATGTGATAAGGCATATTAGGACCCCTAAGAAGTCCTCATGACCCCTTTTGACACATTTGAATGCTCAAGTGTTTTCGAAGATGTCGTAGGACCCCTTAGGACACACTTGAGCATCCCAATGTGTCCATAGGGCTCAAGGGGACTTCCTAGGGCTCCTAATGCATGATAAGGCCTATTAGGACCCCTAGGAAGTCCCCATAACCCTTTTTGACACATTTGAATGCTCAAGTGTGTCCGAAAGGGCCGTAGGAACCCTTAGGGGTCCTAGTAGGCCTTATCATGAGTTAGGACCCCTAGGAAGTCCCCGTGACCCCTGTGGACACATTGGAATGCTCAAGTGTGTCCTAAAGGGTCCTACGGCCCCTTCGGACACACTTGAGCATTCAAATGTGTCAAAAGGGGTCATGGGGACTTCCTAGGGGTCCTAATAGCCCTTATCACACATTAGGACCCCTAGGAAGTCCCTATGACCCCTATGGACACATTGGAATGCTCAAGTGTGTCATAAGGGGTCCTACAACCCCTTTGAACACACTTAAGCATTCAAATGTGTCAAAATGGGTCATAGGGACTTCCTAGGGGTCCTAATAAGCCTTATCATGTGTTAGGACCCCTAGGAAGTCCCCGTGACCCCTTTCAACACATTGGAAAGCTCAAATGTTTCCTAAGGGGTCCTACGATGCCTTCAAACACACTTGAGCATTCAAATTTGTCAAAAGGGGTCACAGGGACTTCCTAGGGGTTCTAGTAGGCCTTATCGCAAGTTAGGACCCCTAGGAAGTCCTTGTGACCACTGTCGACACATTGGAACACTCAAGTGTGTCCTAAGCAGTCCTACGGCCCCTTCAAACTTACTTGAGCATTCAAATGTGTCAAAAGGGGTCATAGGGACTTCCTAAGGGTCTTAATGCGCGATAAGGCCTACTAGGACCCCTAGGAAGTCCCCATGACCCCTTTTGACACATTTGAATGCTCAAGTCTGTTCGAAGGGGCTGTAGGACCCCTTATGACACACTTGAGCATTCCAATGTGTCCACAGGGGTCATAGGGACTTCCTAGGGGTTCTAATGCACGATAAGGCCTATTAATACCCCTAGGAAGTCCTCGTGACCCCTTTAGAAACATTTCAATGCTCAAGTGTGTCCAAAGGAGTCCTACAATGCCTTCGGACCCACTTGAGCATTCCAATGTGTCAAAAGTGGTTGCGGGGACTTCCTAGGGGTCCTAATGTGCGATAAGGCCTATTAGGACCCCTAGGAAGTCCCTATGAGCCCTTTTGACACATTTGAATGCTCAAGTGTGTCGAAAGGGGTAGTAGGACCCCTTATGACACACTTGAGTGTTTCAATGTGTCCCCAGGGGTCACAGAGACATCCTAGGGGTCCTAACGCATGATAAGGCCTATTAGGACCCCTAGGAAGTCCCTATGACCCCTTTTGACACATTTGAATGCTCAAGTGTGATCGAAGGCATCGTAGGACCTCTTATGACACCCTTGAGCATTCCAATGTGTCAAAAGGGGTCACGGGGACTTCCTAGGGGTCCTAACATGTGACAAGGCCTATTAGGACCCCTAGGAAGTCTTCGTGACACCTTTTAACACATTCGAATGCTCAAGTGTGTCCTAAGGGGTCCTACAATGCCTTTGGACACACTTGAGCATTCCAATGTGTCAAAAGGGTTCATAGGGACTTCCTAGGGCTCCTAATGCATAATAAGGCTTATTAGGACCCCTAGGAAGTCCCCATGAACCCTTTTGACACATTTGAATGCTCAAGTTTGTCCAAAGGGGCCATAGGACCCCTTATGACACACTTGAGCATTCTAATGCATCCCCAGGGGTCATAAGGACTTCCTAGTAGTCCTAATGCATGATAAGGCCTATTAGCACCCCTACAAAGTCCCTATGACCCCTTTTGACACATTTGAATGCTCAAGTGTGTCCCAAGGTGTTGTAGGATCCCTTATGACACACTTGAGCATTCCAATGTGTCAAAAGGGGTCACAGGGACTTCCTAGGGGTCCAAACACATGATAAGGCCTATTAGGACCCCTAGGAAGTCCCTGTGACCCCTTTTGACACATTCAAACACTCAAGTGTGTCCTAAGGGGTCCTACAATGCCTTCAGACACACTTGAGCATTCCAATGTGTCAAAAGGGGTCACGGGAACTTCCTAGGGGTCCTAATGTGTGATAAGGCCCATTAGGACCCCTAGGAAGTCCACATGACCCCTTTTGACACATTTGAATGCTCAAGTGTGTCCGAAGGGGCTGTAGGACCCCTTATGAAACACTTGAGTGTTCCAATGTGTCCACAGGGGTCACAGGGACTTCCAAGGGTTCCTAATGTGTGATAAGGCCTATTAGGACCCCTAGGAAGTCCCCATGACCCCTTTTGACACATTTGAATGCTCAAGTGTGTCCAAAGGGGTCCTACAATACCTTCGGACACACTTGAGCAATCCAATGTGTCAAAAGGGGTAATGGGGACTTCTTAGGGATCCTAATAAGCCTTATCATGCATTAGGAATCTGAGGACTTCCTAGGGGTCATGGGGCCCCTTTTGACACATTTGAATGCTCAAGTATGTCCTAAGGGGTCCTACGACACCTTTGGACACACTTAAGCATTTCAATGTGTCGAAAGGGGTCACGGGGACTTCCTAGGGCTAAAAATGCACAATAAGGCCTATTAGGACCTCTAGGAAGTCCCCATGACCCCTTTTGACACATTTGAATGCTCAAGTGTGTTTGAAGGGGCCATAGGACCCCTTATGACACACTTGAGCATTCTAATGTGTCCCTAGGGTTCACGGGGACTTCCTAGGAGTCCTAACGCATGATAAGGCCTATTAGCACCCCTAGGAAGTCCCTATGACCTATTTTGACACATTTGAATGCTCAAGTGTGTCCAAAGGGGCCGTAGGACCCCTTATGACACATTTGAGCATTCCAATGTGCCAAAATGGGTCACGGGGACTTCCTAAGGGTCCTAATGTGTGATAAGGCCTATTAGGACCCCTAGGAAGTCCCCATGACCCCTTTTGACACATTTTAATGCTCAAGTGTGTCTGAAGGCGTCATAGGACCACTTATGACATACTTGACCATTCTAATGTGTCAAAAGAGGTCATGGGGACTTCCTAGGGGTCATAATGTGCAATATGGCCTATTAGGACCCCTAGGAAGTCCCCATGACCCCTTTTGACACATTTGAATGCTCAAGTAAGTTTGAAGGGGCCGTAGGACCCCTTATGACACACTTAAGTGTTCCAATGTGTCCACAGGGGTCACAGGGACTTCCTAGAGGTCCTATTGCACAATAAGGCCTATTAGGACCCTTAGGAAGTCCCCATGACCCCTTTTGACACATTAGACTACTCAAGTGTGTCTGAAGGCATCCTACAACACCTCCGGTCACACTTGAGCGTTCCAATGTGTCAAAAGAGGCCACGGGGAATTCCTAGGGGTCCTAATGTGTGATAAGGCCTCTTACAACCCCTAGGAAGTCCCCACGACCCCTTTTCACACATTTGGATGTTGAAGTGTGTCCTAAGGGACCGTAGGACCCCTTATGACACATTTCAACATTCCAATGTGTCAAAAGGGGTCACGGGACCTTCCTAGAGGTCCTAAAGCACGATAAGGCCTATTAGGACCCCTAGGAAGTCCCCATGACCCCTTTTGACACATTTCAATGCTCAAGTGTGTCCAAACGTGTCGTAGGACCCCTTATGACAAACTTGAGCATTCTAATGTGTCAAAAGGTGTCATGGAAACTTCCTAGGGGTCCTAATGCGCGATAAGGCCTAATAGAACCCCTAGGAAGCCCCCATGACCCACTTTTGAAACATTTGAATTTCAAGTGTGTTTGAAGGGGCCCTAGGACCCCTTATAACACACCTGACTATTCCAATGTGTCCACAGGGATAACGGGGATTTCCTAGGGGTCCTAATGCATGATAAGGCCTATTAGGACCCCTAAGAAGTCCCATGACCCCTTTTGACACATTTGAATGCTCAAGTGTGTCTGAAGGGGTCCTACGACACCTTCGAACACACTTGAGCATTCCAATGTGTCAAAAGGGGTCATAGGGACTTCTTAGGGGTCCTAACTCACGATAAGGCCTACTAGGACCCCTAGGAAGTCCCTATGACCCCTTTTGACACATTTGAATACTCAAGTGTTTCGAAAGGCATTGTAGGAACCCTTATGACACACTTGAGCATTCCAATGTGTCTATAGGGCTCACGGGGGATTTCCTAGGGGTCCTAACGCATGATAAGGCCTATTAGGACCCCTAGGAAGTCCCTATGACCCTTTTCAACACATATGAATGCTAAAGTGTGTCTAAATGGGCCGTAGGACCTCTTATGACACACTTGAGTGTTCCAATGTGTCCAGAGGGGTCAGAGGAACTTCCTAAGGGTCCTAATGTGCGATAAGGCCTATTAGGACCCCTAGGAAGTCCCCATGACCCCTTTTGATAGATTTGAATGTTCAAATGTGTCTGAAGGCATTGTAGGACCCCTTATGACACACTTGAGCATTCCAATGTGTCAAAAGGGGTCACGGGGACTTCCTAGGGGCCCTAATATGTGATAAGGCCTATTAGGACCCCTAAGAAGTCCCCATGACCCCTTTTGACACATTTGAATGCTCAAGTGTGTTCAAAGGGGCCATAGGACCCCTTATGACACACTTGAAAATTCCAATGTGTCACAAGGGGTCACAGGGAATTTCCTAGGGGCCTAATGCACGATAAGGCCTATTAGGACCCTTAGGAAGTCCCCATGACCCCTTTTGACACATTTGAATGCTCAAGTGTATCTGAAGGGGTTGTAGGACCCCTTAGGACACACTTGAGCATTCAAATGTGTCCATAGGTGTCACAGGGACTTCTTAGGGGTCCTAACTCGCAATAAGACCTACTACAACCACTAGGAAGTCCCCATGACATCTTTTCACATATTTGAATGCTCAAGTGTTTCTGAAGGCATTGTACAACCCCTTAGGACACACTTGAGCATTCCAATGTGTCAAAAGTGGTCACGGGGACTTCCTAGGGGTCCTAACACATGATAAGGCCCATTAGGACCCCTACGAAGTGCCTATGACCCCTTTTGACACATTTGAATGCTCAAGTGTGTTAGAAGGGTCTATAGGACCCCTTACCACACACTTGAGCATTCTAATGTGTCCACAAGGGTCATGGGGACTTCCTAGGGGTCCTAATGCATGATAAGGCCTATTATGACCCCTAGGAAGTCCTCATGACCCCTTTTGACACATTCGAATGCTCACGTTTGTCCTAAGGGGTCCCACGTCACCTTCAGACACACTTGAGCATTCCAATGTGTCAAAAGGGGTCACGGGGACTTCCTAGGGGTCCTAATGCGTGATAAGGCCTATTAGGACCCATAGGAAGTCCCCATGACCCATTTTGACACATTTGAATGCTCAAGTGTGTCCAAAGGGACCGTAGGACCCCTTATAAAATATTTGAGCATTACAATGAGTCAAAAGGCATCACGGAGACTTCCTGGGGGTCCTAATGCATGATAAGGCCTATTAGGACCCCTAGGAAGTATGCATGACCCCTTTTGACACATTTGAATGCTCAAGTGTGTTTGAAGGGGCCGTAGGACCCCTTAGGACACACTTGAGCATTCCAATGTGTCCACAGGGGTCACGGGGACTTCCTAGGTGTCATAACTCATGATAAGGCCTACTAGGACCCCTAGGAAGTCCCCATGACCCCTTTTGACACATTTGAATGCTCAAGTGTGTTTGAAGGCATCATAGGACCCTTTATGACACACTCAAGCATTCCAATGTATCAAAAGGGGTCACAGGGATTTCCTATGGGTCCTTACACATGATAAGGCCTATTAGGACCCCTAGGAAGTCCCCATGACCCCTTTTGACAGATTTGAATGATCAAGTGTGTCTGAAGGGGCCATAGGACCCCGTATGACATACTTGAGTGTTCCAATGTTTCAAAAGGGGTCACGGGGACTTCCTAGGGGTCCTAATGCGCGATAAGGCCTATTAGGACCCCTAAGAAGTGCGCATGACCCCTTTTGACACATTTGAATACTCAAGTCTATCTAAAGGTGTTGTAGGACCCCGTAGGACACATTTGAGCATTCCAATGTGTCCATAGGGGTTACGAAGACTTCTTAGGGATCCTAACTTGTGATAAGGCCTACTATGACCCCTAGGAAGTCCCCATGACCCCTTTTGACACATTTGAATGCCCAAGTGTGTCTAAAGGTGTTGTAGGACCCCTTAGGACACACTAGAGCATTCCAATGTGCAAAAGGGTTCACGGGGACTTCCTAGGGGTCCTAACGCATGATAAGGCCTTTTAAGACCCATAGGAAGTCCCTATGACCCCTTTTGAGACATTTGAATGCTCAAGTGTGTTAGAAGGGCCTGTAGCACCCTTTATGACACACTTGAGCATTCCAATCTGTCGACAGGGGTCACGGTGACTTTCTAGGGGTCCTAATGTGCAATAAGGCCTATTAGGACTCCTAGGAAGTCCCTAAGACCCCTTTTGACATATTTGAATGCTCAAGTGTTTCCTAAGGGGTCCTATGACACCTTAGGACACACTTGAGCATTCCAATGTGTCAAAAGGGGTCACGGGGACTTCCTAGGAGTCCTAATGCATGATAAGGCCTATTAGGACCCCTAAGAAGTCCTCGTGACCCCTTTTGACACATTTGAATGCTCAAGTGAATCCAAAGGGGCCGTAGGACCCCTTATAACACATTTGAGCATTCCAATGTGTCAAAAGGGGTCACGAGGAATTCCTAGGCATCTTGATGCATGATAAGGCCTATTAGGACCCCTAGGAAGTCCCCATTACCCCTTTTGACACATTTGAATGCTCAAGTGTGTTCGAAGGGGCTGTAGGACCCCTTAGGATAAACTCAAGCATTCCAATGTGTCCACAGGGGTCACAGGGACTTCCTAGGGGTCCTAACTCATGATAAGGCGTACTATGACCCCTAGGAAATCTCCATGACCCCTTTTGACACATTTGAATGCTCAAGTATGTCCGAAGGTGTCGTAGGAACCCTTAGGACACACTTGAGCATTCTAATGTGTCCATAAGGGTCACAAGGACTTCCTAGGGGTCCTAACGCATGATAAGGCCTATTATGACCCCTAAGAAGTCCCTATGACCCCTTTTGGCACATTTGAATGCTCAAGTGTGTCCAAAGGGGCCATAGGATGCCTTATGACACACTTGAGCATTCCAATGTGTCCATAGGGGTCATGGGGACTTCCTAGGAGTCCTAATGCATGATAAGGCCTATTAGGGCCCTTAGGAAGTTCCCATGACCCCTTTTGACACATTTGAATGCTCAAGTGTGTCTGATGGTTTCATAGGACCCCTTATGACACACTTGAGCATTCTAATGTGGCAAAAGGGGTCATAGGGACTTCCTAGGGGTCCTAACATGTGATAAGGTCTATTAGGACTACTAGGAAGTCCCCGTGACCCCTTTTGACACATTTGAATGCTCAAGTGTGTCTGAAGGGGCCGTAGGACCCCTTATGATAGACTTGAGTGTTCCAATGTGTCAAAAGGGGTCACGGGGACTTCCTAGGGGTCCTAATGAGTGATAAGGACTATTAGGAATCCTAGGAAGTCTCCATGACCCCTTTTGACACATTTGAATGCTCAAGTGTGTGTGAAGGGGCCGTAGGACCCCTTAGGACACACTTGAGAATTCCAATGTGTCCACAGGGGTCACGGGGACTTCTTAGGGGTCCTAACTCATGACAAGGCCTACTAAGAGATGTAGGAATTCCCCATGGTCCCTTTTGACACATTTGAATGCTCAAGTGTGTTCGAAGGCATCGTAGGACTGCTTAGGACACACTTGAGCATTCCATTGTGTCAAAAAGGGTCACGAGGACTTCCTATGTGTCCTAACACACTATAAGGCCTATTAGGACTCCTTGGAAGTCCCTATGACTCCTTTTGACACATTTGAATGCTCAAGTGTTTCGAAAGGGGCCATAGGACCCCTTATGACACACTTGAGTGTTCCAATGTGTCCACAGGGGTCACAGGGACTTCCTAGGGGTCCTAATACATGATAAGGCCTATTAGGACCCCTAGGAAGTCCCTGTGACCCCTTTTGACACATTCAAATAGTCAAGTGTGTCCTAAGGGGTCCTACAATGCCTTATGACACACTTGAGCATTCTAATGTGTCAAAAGGGGTCACGGGGACTTCCTACAGGTCCTAATGCGTGATAAGGCCTATTAGGACCCCTAGGAAGTTCCCATGACCCCTTTTGACACATTTGAATGCTCAAGTGTGTTCGAAGGGGCCTTAGGACCCCTTATGACACATTTGAGTGTTCCAATGTGTCAAAATGGGTCACAGGGACTTCCTAGGGGTCCTAATGCGTGATAAGGCCTATTAGGACCCCTAGGAAGTCCCCATGACCCCTTTTGACATATTTGAATGCTCAAGTGTCTCTGAAGGGTCCGTAGGACCCCTTATGACACGGGGACTTCCTAGGGGTCATAACTTGTGATAAGGCCTACTAGGACCCCTAGGAAGTCCCCATGACCTCTTTTGACACATTTGAATGCTCAAGTGTGTCCAAAAGTGTCGTAGGACCCGTTAGGACACACTTGAGCATTCCAATATGTCCATAGGGGTCACTAGGACTTCCTAGGGGTCCTAATGCATGATAAGGCCTATTAGGACCCCTAGGAATTCCCTATGACCCCTTTTGACACATTTGAATGCTAAAGTGTGTTTGAAGGGGCCGTAGGACCCTTTAGGACACACTTGAGCATTCTAATGTGTCAAAAGGGGCCACGAGGACTTCTTAGGGGTCTTAACTTGCAATAAGGCCTATTAGGACCTCTAGGAAGTCCCCATGACCCCTTTTGACACATTTGAATGCTCAAATGTGTCTAAAGGGGCCATAGGACCCCTTATGCTACACTTGAGCACTCCAATGTGTCAAAAGGGGTCACAGGGACTTCCTAGGGGTCGTAATGCATGATAAGACCTATTAAGACCCTTAGGAAGTCCCCATGACACCTTTTGACACATTTCAATGCTCAAGTATGTCCAAAGGAATTGTAGGACCCCTTAGGACACACTTGAGCATTTGAATGTGTCCATAAGGTGTCCTACAGCCCCTTCAGACATACTTGAGCATTCCAATGTGTCCATAGGGGTCACCGGGACTTCCTAGGGGTCCTAGCATGTGATAAGGCCTATTAGGACCCCTAGGAATTCCCCATGACCCCTTTTGACATATTTGAATGCTCAAGTGTGTTCAAAGGGTTTGTATGAGCCCTTGGGACACACTTGAGAAATCTAATGTGTCCACAAGGGTTACGGGGACTTCCTAGGGGTCCTAACGTGGGATAAGGCATACTAGGACCCCTAGGATGTCCCCATGACCCCTTTTGACACATTTAAATGCTCAAGTGTGTCCGAAGGTATTGTAGGACCTCTTAGGACACACTTCAGTGTTCCAATGTGTCAAAAGGGGTCACGAGGATTTCCTAGGGGTCCTAACATATGATAAGGCATACTAGGACCCATAGGAAGTCATATTATTTTCATGCATTACTTCATTTATGTCTGCTCTAGGAGGAAGCTTATAATTTCCATATTTTCGCAAGCCCTAAAATATTTTCATCATTATCACTCTCTACCTCCACTCTCTCAATTTAGTTCTCTCCCTCTCTGCTGCACTCAGCTTAGCCATGCTTACCTTCTCTTTAACAGAGATTCTCCAAAATTTTCAAAATCCTTACCTGCTATCAAATCCTAGCCTATGTCATGCAAAATGAGGAAAGCAAGTGAAATGAAAGGGAAGTATGGATCAAATAGTGAATGTGCATCAAATCAGATCAATATCATAATATATGCAGAAAATATTGTTACGGACAAAAATATTTGTATATAAATTAATGGGAAAGAGTGGGAAGAGCTTCTTGGACCCATGATAGAAACTATGAAGGAATTGCATGATATATTACTCAACGGTGCAAGGAATATTATTGATGAACATGGGATTGCAGCTACATCTATTCTATATATAGAGGAAGATATGGAAAATCTTCTTAATAAAGAGATTAATGTCAGAGAAAAGGACATTTCAGAAGAAAATGGTTATCTTGGTGCCATCCAAGGTATGCCAATTACTCAGGATGAAGAGACAAAGTCTACAATTAATGGGAAAGAATAGGAAGAGCTTCTTGGACCCATGATAGAAGTTACAGATAAGGAGGAAGAGCTAGGAAGGGGAAAACAACAAAGGAAAGAAGTAAGATATGCATGTGTGAGCCTATGTCAGATGATGATGATGATGATGAGTACTCACCATCTGCTAGTAGCTCAAGTAACAAGTGTTGTGGAATTACCCACAGAGAAATGTGAAATGAAGCCTCAAATTGGTTTAGCAGGCAAAGAATTTGGTCATGCACTTCATTCTAGCACCACAAATATTTCTATTAGAAATGCCTATTCGTCAATGACCTTGCATTTACAGGACTTGGGAAACCAGGTTACTCATGTTGGGCATTATCCCTCAAATGTAAGTTCATTGCCACCTTTGGCAAGGCATTCTCACTCCTCATTTTACAACAAAGGGCAGCCATCTATGGTCCAAGGTTTTAATTCAGCTGACAAGTGGAGAGCTTCTCAAGGTACTGATCTCTTTCATAGAGAAGTTCCTGATTCATCTCAAGGTTCTCGTTTAGGTGACCAACACCTTGGAGGTCCACAAATAGACCCATTGATTTCCCAAATTGGTAAAAGGGTAGATGCAATTTTGGAAAGAGTATCCCAATTGAAGAGAAATTGAAATTCTAGTGAGCATAAAGTAATTGTAGATCTAATGGGTGTATCTCCTCCAATGACAAATATAACTGCTTCTAGAGACTTGAGTTTAAATGGAGACCGTCTATTCCCAAACATGCCCGAGTTGAGCAGATGAACCAGATGTTGCTTGAGTAAAGAAGATAGTGGTTTATTAAAGCATCTGCAATAACCCACTTGCTATCAGTTACTACTTTTTGAGCGGCTTGCCAATTGCTTCTCTGTAGGATTTCTATAATATATAATGTCATCATGCAAGTACATGACTATTTTTGTAAATATTTTCTGTTGTAAAGGGTTAGTGAGCAATATCAAAGAAAAGGTTATTGCATGTATTATTTAGACACATATCAATTAGGAAACCATTTTTCTCCCATTACATGGCAGAAATGCCTAGATTCACTTTATGGGTATCAATAGGCAGCAAGATGAGGGAAGAAATATTTGAGAAGAGGAAGTACAAATGTTACTATCCAAAACCATTTTGAGAGTAATATTCTTCTCCTAATTGTAATAAGAAACTCAAAATGCAAAAGACAACAAATAGTTGGGGCATTTCTTTCCTATGACCTATGCCAATTTCAGTTCAATTCCTATTGATGATATTCTCAATGTGTAAAAATAAACTGATGTGTTATTTTAAAATGGTGTTGACTGAAATTTATGAACATATGTCAATATCGATTTTTTCTAGAATTTGAAATAGAACCAATGGTAATATAATCAAATTTGTGAATTTCACATCCAATCAATTGATGTTAATCAAAAGTACAACACGGTAACATTTTTGAACCAATAAACAATCTTAGTCTTACTTCAAACCTACTCCCGTGTATGTGGGTTCTTGGAGGTATCTACTGAGCAATGTGTGGATCTGTAATGTCCCTATCCAGGACCTTACTCACTTTTCTTAAAACTCCTAATTAGAATTTGGATTTCTAATGCCTCTTGTGATATTATTTAAGTTTGCCTTGCTCCTTACTGATTAATATTGTAATGAATTGGTTATCCTTCCCCTTCTCTCTCTCTCTCTCTCT